>OU342733.1:316688960-317130446 GCA_910589765.1 Avena atlantica | reverse complement strand
GAGAGAGGAAGGGCAGCAGGGCGGCTAGGGTTGGAGAGGAAGATGTGGGGTTGGCGACCCCCACCCCTTTATGTAGAGGGGGGCGCCCCTAGGCCCTCCCCCAAGCCCAAACCGGCGTCCCCAAAGGATAAGGAGTGGGGGGCAAGGAACCCCCCCCTTCTAGAAGGTCTATCTCGAGTTTAAACCTCTCTTGGCCGGCTGGCCCTAGGGGCCTTGTGCCCCTGGCCCAAAGCGGCCAGGGCACTACCTCATAGGCCCATGCCCCCTCCCGGAAGGTGGGGCCACGTTGGTCCCTTCCGGAAGGTTCTAGAAGCTTCTGGTACAATACCGATTAATCCGGAACAATTCCGAACTCCAAAAACTGCACTGCCTTATATGAATCTTATTCCGGACCACTCCGGAACCTCTCGTGATGTCCCGAATCCCATCCGAGACTCCGAACAAAAACTCATAACCAATTATCCAATCTATCTAGCGTCGAGACACGTTAAGTGTGTGACCCTGCGGGTTCGAGAATATGCAGACATGATCTTCTATCAATATTCAACAGCGGGGTCTGGTAACCCATATTGACTCCCACACATTCACCGATGATCATATCGGATGAACCACGATGCCAGGATTCAATCAATCTCATATATATATTCCCTTCGTCTCGCGATATTTTACTTGCCCGAGATTTGATCGTCGGTACCGTCATACCTAGTTCAATCTCGTTCACAGCAAGTACTTTACTCGTTCCGTAATCCGATATCACTTTGTGATTAACTCCTTAACCACATGCTTGCAAGCGGTGTTGATATCGATTACCGAGTGGGCCCGAAGTATATCTCTCCAACTTGGGAGGGACAAATCCCATCTCGATACATACAACCCAACAGATACTTTTCGATCACCCGAGAGACACCTTTATGATCACCCTCTCATAGGATGACGTTTGATGACCTCAAAGCTTTCTTCCGATATCAGGGAGTTTTATTATCTCATGGTCTAAGGAATACAATATTTGACATAAGAAAAGCTTCGCAAAGACGAACACGATGACACGATCTAATTGCTTTGCTTAGTTTGGGTATGTCCATCATATCATTCTCCAATGATATGATCTCATTATCAATTGACAACTCATGTCTATGGTTAGGAAACCTTAACCATCATTGATCAATGATCTAGTCCATAGAGGCATACTAGGGACACGGTGTTGTTCACAAACCACACAAGTATTAAAGTTTCCGCTTAATACAATTCTAGCATGGAATATAAACTTTATCATGAACAAGAATTATAATAATAACATCTTTATTATTGCCTCTAGGGCATAATTCCAACAGTCTCCCACTTGCACTAGAGTCAATAATCTAGTTTACATTTGGCAACAATCTCACACCCATGGCACTGAGGTGTTGATCATGTTTTACACATGGAAGAGGTTTAGTCAATGGATCTGCGACATTCAGATCTGTATGTACTTTGCTAATCTTCAGATCTCCATCTGCTATATAATCTCGGATTATATGAAACTTGCGGTTGATATGCTTGGTCTTTGGATGATATCTTGGTTCCTTAGCGAGTGCTATGGCGCCAGTGTTGTCACACAATATCTCCAGTGGGTCCAATGCACTTGGAACCACGCCAAGCTCAGTGATGAAGTTCCTGATCCAAACTCCTTCACTTGACGCTTCTGCCAGCAGCCATGTATTCCGCTTCTACTGTAGATCCCGCGATCACGCTTTGCTTGCAGCTTCTCTAGCTCACAGCTCCTCCATTCAAAATATAAACGTATCTTGTCTGAGATTTAGAATCATCCTTGTCGGTGTCGAAACTAGCATCGACGTAACCTTTTACGACGAGCTGTTCAACACCCCCATAGACTAAGAACATTTCTTTAGTTCTATTAGGTACTTTAGGATGCTCTTCATGGCTGTCCAGTGTTCCACTCCTGGATCACTTTGATATCTGCTCGTGAAACTAAGAGCATTGGACACATCCGGTCTAGTACACAGCATGGCATACATGATAGAACCTATGGCCGAGGCATAAGGCACTTTGCTCATAGCTTCCCTATCATTTACCGTAGCTGGACACTGAGCCTTGCTCAATATCTTACCTGACAACATAGGCACTGAACCTTTCTTTGCCTTATCCATTCTGAACCTTTTCAGAACTTTGTCTAGGTATGTACTTTGGCTTAAAGCTATCAGGCGTCTTTGTCTATCTCTATAGATCTTGATGCCCAATATATAAGCAGCTTCACCTAGGTCTTTCATTGAAAAACACTTGTTCAAATAACTCTTCACATCGTTAAGCATGTTGATGTCATTTCCAATAATCAATATGTCATCCACATATAGGACCAGAAACGTCACCGAGCTCCCACTCACTTTCTTGTAGATGCAAGCTTCGTAGCAATTTGGAACAAATCCAAAGCTCTTGATCACTTGATCAAAACGAAGGTTCCAACTCTGAGATGCTTTCTTCAGTCCATAAATGGAACACTGAAGTTTGCATACTTTATCAGCATCCTTAGGATCGACAAAACCTTCGGGTTGCATCATATACAACTCTTCATCAATGTTGCCATTGAGGAAAGCAGTCTTGACATCCATCTGCCATATTTCATAATCATGAAACGCAGCAATTGCTAATAAAATCCGAATGGACTTAAACATCGCTACGGGAGAGAAAAGTCTCATCGTAGTCAACACCTTGAACTTGTCGAAAACCTTTCGCAACAAGCCGTGCTTATAGACGGTAACTTACCATCCGCGTCCGTTTTCTTCTTGAAGATCCATTTGGACTCAACGACCTTTCGGTCGCTAGGAGGGTCCACCAAAGTCCATACTTGGTTTTCGCTCATGGATCCCAATTCGGATTTCATGGCTTCTAGCCATTTCTCAGAGTCTGGGCTCATCATCGCTTCCTCATAGTTCGTAGGTTCACTGCCTTCTACTAACAAGACAGTTAAGACAGGGTTGTCGTACCACTCAGGAGGGGCACGCGACCTTGTCGACCTGCGACGTCAGTAGCAGCATCGTCCGAAGCTTCATGATCCTTGTCATTAGCTTCCTCTATTGTTGGTGCAGGCGGCACTGGAACAACTTCAGGTGCTGCGTTACTCTCCAATTCAAGAGAAGGTTCAATAACCTCGTCTAGCTCTACTTTCCTCCCACTCACTTCTTTCGAGAGAAACTCCTTCTCAAGAAGGAACCGTTCTTTGCGACAAACACTTTGCCTTCGGTTCTGTGATAGAAGGTATACCCAATAGTTTCCTTAGGGTATCCTATGAAGACGCATTTATCCGCTTTGGGTTCGAGCTTGTCCGGCATCAACTTCTTGACGTAAGCTTCGCATCCCCAAACTTTAAGAAACGACAACTTAGGTTTAGCACCAAACCATAGTTCATACGGTGTCGTCTCAACGGATTTAGATGGTGCCCTATTTAAAGTGAATGCAGCGGTTTCTAATGCATAACCACAAAATGATAACGACAAATCAGTAAGAGACATCATTGATCGGACTATATCTAATAGGGTTCGGTTCCTGCGTTCAGACACACCATTGCGCTGTGGTGTTCCGGGTGGCGTGAGTTGTGAAACGATTCCACTTGCTTTAAGATGCGTGAGAAAATCATAACTCAAATATTCACCTCCACGATCGGATCGTAGAAACTTAATCTTTCTTTTACGATGGTTCTCCACTTCATTCTGAAATTCTTTGAACTTTTCAAACGTTTCAGATTTATGTTTCATTAAATAGTTATACCCATATCTACTTAAGTCATCTGTAAAAGTGAGAAAATAGCGATATCCACCGCGCGTCGAAACACTCATCGGTCCGCATACATCGGTATGTATGATTTCCAACAAGTCCGTTGCTCGCTCCATCATACCGAAGAACGGGGTTTTGATCATCTTGCCCATGCGGCATGGTTCGCATGTGTCAAATGATTCAAAATCAAGAGACTCCAAAAGTCCATCAGAATGGAGTTTCTTCATGCGCTTTACACCAATATGACCTAGACGACAGTGCCACAAATAAGTAGTATTATCACTATCTACTTTGCATCTCTTAGCCTCAATGTTATGGATGTGTGTTTCATCCCTTTCGAGATTTAGAAGAAATAAACCATTCACAAGAGGTGCATGACCATAAAAGATGTTACTCATATAAATAGAACAACCATTATTCTCCGATTTAAATGAATAACCGTCTTGCAATAAACACGATCCAGAAATAATGTTCATGCTCAACGCAGGCACATGATAACATTTATTAAGGTTTAAAACTAATCCCGAAGGTAAAACTAAGGAGAGCGTGCCAATGGCCATCACATCAACTCTTGATCTGTTGCCAACGCGCATCGTCACCTCATCCCTCGCAAGCCGCCGTCTATTCCGTAGCTCCTGTTTCGAGTTACAAATATTAGCAACCGAACCAGTATCAAATACCCAGGCACTACAACGAGGGCTAGTAAGGAAAACATCAATAACATGTATATCAAATATACCTTTGATGGTGCCAGCCTTCTTGTCCGTTAAGTACTTCGGACAGTTGCGCTTCCAGTGACCCTTGTCCTTGCAATAGAAGCACTCAGTGTTCGGCTTAGGACCAGACTTGAGCTTCTTCTCAGCAGGGGCAGTGCGTTTGCCGCCGCCCTTCTTGAAGGGCTTCTTTGCTCCTTTAACTTTCTTAAAGGAGGGCTTGTTGACCATCAACACATGATTATCCTTCTTGATGTCCACCTTCACAGCCTTCAGCTTTGCGAAGAGCTCGGTGATCGTATCAGTGGAACCAATCTGATTATGAGTCACTACAAAACTTTTGTAGCTGGGAGGGAGTGATTGCAGAACCCTGTCAATCTTGAGCTCCTCTGGAATCGTGCATTCCAGTTGCTCAAGGCGTTGAGTGTAGCCCGTCATCTTAATGGCGTGCTCACTAACGGATCTCCCTTCCTCCATCTTGCAGTTAAAGAACTTCTCAGAGATCTCATATCTCTCAGAACGGGCCTTAGTCTGAAACATGGTTTTCAGCTCTTCGAGAATCTCAAAGGGCCCGGGATAGTCTTCAAAACGATTTTGAAGTTCCGGTTCCATAGCAAACAACATGGTGCTCTTAATCACACCATAATCATCTTTGCGTGACTGATAGATAGCTTTCTCATCAGCCGACACAGTTGCAGCAGGGGGTCACCTAACTCTTTCCCAAGGACATAGTCCTTTTGACCACCAGAGAGAATGATTCTCAGATTGCAGAACCAATTGGTGAAGTTAGACCCATTGTTTCTAAGCTTTTCCTTCTCAACGAAAACGTTGAAGTTGAAGTTGGACTTAGCCATGTGATCTACAGTATTTGCAAGTACAAATTAGACTATGTTCATGATAACTAGTTCAACTTTTAATCAAATTACTAGATGAACTCCCACTAAATTCAACATCCCTCAAGTTGTTTAGTGAACACGATCCAAATTCACCACACCTAATCCGATCTTCACGAGAAGAGATGTGGTTTCAATGGTGGACAACGAAGTTTCGATCATATCATTCATATGACTCATGCTTAACCTTTCGGTTCATGTGTTCCGAGGCCATGTCTGTACATGCTAGGCTCGTCAAGTTAGACCCAAGTATTTCCGCGTGTGCAAAACTGGCTTGCACCCGTTGTATGTGAGCGTAGAGTCTATAGCACCCGATCATCACGTGATGCTTGGACACGACGAACTTTCGCAACGGTGCATACTTGGGGAGAACACAGTTTTTATCTTGATCTTTAAGTGAGGAATCATCTTATAATGCTACCGTCGCGATCTAAGCATAATAAGATACATAAAAGGATAAACAGCACATGCATATAACTTTATGTGACATGGTATAGCCAATCTTCGCGCAATGATCTCCATCTTGTGCGTTCCGGCATGATCTCCATCACTCCACCATGATTGCCTCCACCATGAATAGCAACTACAACTATTGCTAACTAATTAGCGATAAAGTAAAACTATTACATGGCGCATAAGAAGTTGACACACAGGTCATACACAATTATAAAGACAACCATATGGCTCCTGATGGTTGTGTACTCATCGACATGAAAGTCTTGAACATTACAAAACATGATCATCGCATACATTATACACATCACATCTTGGGCCATACCATATCACAGAAAACACTCCCTGCAAAAACAAGTTAGACGCCTCTACTTTGTTGTTGCATGTTTTACGTGGCTTATGGGAGTAGATGCTAAGAACGATTCTTACCTACGGAAAGCCACAACGGTGATATTATGGTTGCCAAACTCCGGTGTTAATCCCATGACAACTATAGTGAGAGAAACTGGAATCCACCAGCCGCATGTGTGGAACAAGCCACGCGTCAAGTGCGGAGCCGGTCTCGCGAACGACGTCGCGTAAGGTTGGCCTGGACCGCTTCAATCTCACTATCCCGCGTCATAAGAAGAACACAAACAAGAGGCTTGCAACAGAAAACATCAACGCCCGCAACAACCATGTTGCGTTCTACTCGTGAAACACATCTACGCATAGATCTAGCTCTGATACCACTGAAGGGTTTCGCGGCATAGTAAATCAAAATTTTCTATGGATGCGAACAGAGGGAAAGCCAAGATATAATCTAGGAGATGCAAACAATGAGAGAGATTGGATTAGATCTTCATACCCTTGAATATTCGCATAGCGGAACGTTCGTCGGAACGTGGGTGATGTAGTCGTACTCGCTTCTCCTCCTCGCGATCCGATCCGATCTAGCACCACAAGTGGCAGTGCCTCCGTGAGATGCACACGTGCAGCACCTCGACGTCTCCTCCTTCCTCGGACCAACAAGTATGGTGGAGATATGGATTGGATCTACAACACGACGGCGTGGTGTATATGGTGGAGAATTTCTGCAGCAGGGCTTCGCCTACAAACAGTCGGGAGGGAGAGAGGAAGGACAACAGGGCGGCTAGGGTTGGAGGGGAAGGTGTGGGGGGTTGGTGCGCCCCCACCCCTCTTTATATAGAGGGGGGGTGCAGCCCTAGCCCCTCCCCCAAGCCCAAACCGGCGGCCCCAAAGGATAAGGAGTGGGGGGCAAGGAAACCCCCCTTCTAGAAGGTCTATCTCGAGTTTAAACCTCTCTTGGCCGGCTGGGCCCTATGGGGCCTTGTGCCCCTGGCCCAAAGTAGCCAGGGCACTCCCTCATAGGCCCATGCCCCCTCCCGGAAGGTGGGGCCACGTTGGTCCCCTTCCGGAAGGTTCTAGAAGCTTCCGGTACAATACCGATTAATCCGGAACAATTCCGAACTCCAAAAACTGCACTGCCTTATATGAATCGTATTCTCCGGACCACTCCGGAACCTCTCGTGATGGCCCGGATCCCATCCGAGACTCCGAACAAAAACTCATAAACCAATTATCCAATCTATCCTAGCGTCGAGACACGTTAAGTGTGTGACCCTGCGGGTTCGAGAATATGCAGACATGATCTTCTATCCATAATCAACAGCGGGGTCTGGTAACCCATATTGACTCCCACACATTCATCGATGATCATATCGGATGAACCACGATGCCAGTTCAATCAATCCCATATATATATTCCCTTCGTCTCGCGATATTTTACTTGCCCGAGATTTGATCGTCGGTACCGTCATACCTAGTTCAATCTCGTTCACAGCAAGTACTTTACTCGTTCCGTAATCCGATATCACTTTGTGATTAACTCCTTAACGACATGCTTGCAAGCGGTGTTGATATCGATTACCGAGTGGGCCCGAAGTATATCTCTCCAACTTGGGAGGGACAAATCCCATCTCGATACATACAACCCAACAGATACTTTCCGATCACCCGAGAGACACCTTTATGATCACCCTCTCATAGGATGACGTTTGATGACCTCAAAGCTTTCTTCCGATACCAGGGAGTTGTATTATCTCATGGTCTAAGGAATACAATATTTGACATAAGAAAAGCTTCGCAAAGACGAACACGATGACACGATCTAATTGCTTCGCTTAGTTTGGGTCTGTCCATCATATCATTCTCCCAATGATATGATCTCATTATCAATTGACAACTCATGTCTATGGTTAGGAAACCTTAACCATCATTGATCAATGATCTAGTCCATAGAGGCATACTAGGGACACGGTGTTGTTCACAAACCACACACGTATTAAAGTTTCCGCTTAATAGAATTCTAGAATGGAATATAAACATTATCATGAACAAGAATTATAATAATAACATCTTTATTATTGCCTCTAGGGGATAATTCCAACAATTACCCCACAAATCCGCTACCTACCTTCCCCGCCAATTCAGGTGTTTTACACCGAGAGGTACATGTTTATGAGATTTTCTTTATCCATGAACCTAAATCACTAACCCTGTATTATCGGACCTTGGCCGTTCTCTTTCCCCGTCTACAGTGAAAGAGGCGAATTTGTGACCTCGCCTCGTCTCCCCACTGCTCGTGCCGCCGATCCGTGGATTCCTCCGCCTTCAGTGGCCGCTCCGGCGACGGGTGGTTGGGGAATCCACGGAACTAGGCTTGTAGATAGTGTAGGGGTAGGTGTGGTGTCAGTCCGTGGCGTCTTGGAGGCGGAGATGTCGTTGGTGTGTGATACGTCGAAAACGTATCTCTAATTTTTAATGTTCCATGCTTGTTTAGTATCTACTTTGCTTTGCTTTGTCTACACTTTGAGGTGTTTTTATATCTTTTCTGGAACTCGCCTATTAACAAGTTGCCACAGTGTCAGTTGCTTGTTTTCTTCTGTTTTTTGTTTTAGAAAGGCAAAAAATCAATGTTCTCGGAATTGGACGGGACAAAAGCCAAAGTCAATATTTTACCGTGGGCAACACGAATCCAAAAGACGAGACGGAGGGGCGCCACAGGGCGTCCAGACCCTTCCCTAGGTGCAGCTAGGGCTGGCCCGCGCCTGGGCAGGGTGTGGCCCCCTGGCGGGCCCCCTACATCGCATCTTCGCCTATAAGAAGCCCCCGATGCAGAAACCCTAGGCACCCGATCAAAAATCCACGAAACCGTCTGTAGCCGCCGCCACCATCGTCCCTAAAACGGGGGATCTGAAGTTCTTCCCGGCACCCTGCCGAAGGGAGATCATCCCGGAGGCGTTCTTCTCTGGTATGAAGCGTGAGTAGTTCCACCTTGGACTACGGGTCCATGTAGTAGCTAGATGGTTGTATCTCCTCCTTATGCTTTCATGTATAGATCTTGTGAGCTCCGTTCATGATCAAAATCTAATCTATTTGTAATCATGCATGTTGTGTTTGCGGGGATCCGTTGGATATTGAGATTACTATGTCAGATTGATTAATGGTTTTGTCTTATTGATTCCATCATGTCTGTGTTGTTTGTGATCTTGCATGCTCTCCGTTGTTAGTAGCTATCTTGGCCAATTAGTTGCTAGTGACTCCAAGAGGGGGTATTTATGCTCGATAGTGGGTTCATGTCTCTAGTTTCCAAGGGAAGTGACAGAAATCTCTTCGGTTGTAGATGTGTTGTTGCCACTAGGGAGAAAACAGTGGTCTCTTGTTCATGCAACAAGTAGATTGTTTACCTTACACACTTTGCTTAAAGCAGTTGTCTGTTGCTTGCAACTTAATACTGGAGGGGGTCAGATGATAACCTGAAGGTGGACTTCTAGTCATAGATGAAGTTGGATGGCGGTCTATGTATATTGTTTTATTGCCCAATCGAATCTCATAGGATCTTTTTGTCTGGTATTGCATTGTTATGCCTTGTTCATTTCATGTCAATTGCCCTCCTGTAATTTGTTTACCCTTCATGACATGTTGTTTATCTAAGGAGAGCACCTCTAGTGAACTATGGACCCCGGTCCAATCTTTACGATTGATACATCTTCCATTGTTTACTTGCTACAAACCATTCATCACCTTCCACACCATACAATTAATATTTTCTTACAACAAACTGGTGAGCTTGACAACCTCACTGATTCGTTGGGGCAAAGTATTGAGTTTGTGTTGTGCAGGTTTCCACGTTGCTTGCAACACCTTTGAGACGTTTTCTTCCTCCTTCTGGTTCGATAACGTCGGTCTCTACTGAGGGAAACTTGATGTTGTACTCATCACACCTTGCTCTTGGGGTTTCCAACGAAGCGTCCCACATCAACACTGGGTGCACGCATCAAAGATTTCTGGCGCTGTGCCGGGGAGGCCAAGGACGTCTTCACAAGGGGAGTCTTCCTCAATCTTTCTCTTTACTTTGTTTTTATTTTGCTTAGTTTCTTTTGCTTGGTTTTGTTTGCCTATTTTTATCAAAAACTCCAAAAAAATAGTTCAGTTTGGTTTGCTTTCTCTTATCAAAAACACAAAAAATAGTTCCTGCTCTAGATGCTGCTGTTGTTTTTGGCTTGCCCACCTTTGCCAAAATGAACTACGCTGAGAACACCAAGTTGTGTGACTTCACTAGCACAAACAACAATGATTTATTTAGCACTCCTATTGCTCCACCTGCTCCTGATGCTAACTTTTATGAAATTAAGCCTGCCTTGTTGAATCTTGTGATGAGAGAGCAATTTTCTGGTGCTAGTTCTGATGTTGATGCTGCCCATCTCAATAACTTTGTTGAACTTTGTGAGATGCAGAAGTATAAGGATGTAGATGGAGATATTATTAACTCAAGCTGTTTCCTTTCTCCTTGAGAGGAAAATCTAAAGAATGGTTGCTATCCTTGCCTAGAAATAGTATTGATTCTTGGACTAAGTGCAAAGATGCTTTTATTGGAAAGTACTACCCTCCTGCTTAGATTATATCTATGAGAAGTGACATTGTGAAATTTAAACAACTTGACAATGAACATGTTGCTCAAGCTTGGTAAAGAATGAAATCTTTGGTTAAGAATTGTCCCACTTGTGGACTCACTGCTTGGATGATTATCCAGACTTTTTATGCAGGTTTGAACTTCTCTTCAAGAAACCTGTTGGATTCAGCTCTTGGAGGTACCTTTATGGGCATCACTTTGGGTGTTGCAACAAAGCTCGTTGATAATATGATGGTTAACTACTCTGAATGGCACACTGAGAGATCTCTACATGGTAAGAAGGTAAATTCTGTTGAAGAAACCTCCTCTTTGAGTGATAAGATTGATGTCATTATGGCTATGCTTGTTAATGGGAAAGCTCCTTTAGATCCAAATAATGTTCCCTTAGCCTCTTTGGTTGCTCAAGAAGAGCAAGTTGATGTGAACTTCATTAGAAACAACAGTTTTGGCAACAATACTTATGGTTATAAGTATAGGCCTTATCCACCTAATAATGGAAATGCTTACCATGGTAGATCTGGAATGCCTAGTGAAGATAGGATTCTAGAAGTTGAAAGATCCACTAAAATTTTTATGCAGATGCAATATGGTCAAAACAAGATATTCACTAAAACTATGGAACAACAATCTGTTATCTTGAAAAACATTAGTCATCAGCTTGAGAATCTGAATAGAGAAATTGTAGGGTTCGCAGCATAGAAAGCAAAAAAATTCCTACGATGTGAACTATGTACCAAGATCTATCTATTAGATACAAACAACGGGCAGATGTATATCCGTAGAGAACATACCCTTGAAGACTGACAAAGCTTAACGAGTTTAACTCGTGGTTGATGTAGACGATCTCTTGCCGATCTCAAGATCGAGAGGAAGTCCTAGCGCCACAAATCAGCAGCACATCCGTGCTCGCACACACGTTCGAGGCACCGAGCAACCTCCGCCTCCTCGCTCCAGTGATGCAGCGGAAGCACAACTCTTTCTTGCCGAATAGCCACCGGGAACATGTATCTCGCTAGTCCGAGACCATGGGGGATAAATTCTAGAGGGGGAGAGAGATCCTTCACGAGGAGGTGTAAGAGACAAGTGAGAGGAGGGGCTCCTTTTATAGGGGAGGGGAAGCCCAAGGGGGCATGGCCTCCGGCCATGGAGGGTGCCCCCACCTCTCCCTCATTCATGTGGGTGGACACTCCACTCACAAAATGGCCCTTCAATTTTCTCCACTAAAAAATCCACTCAAATTCCCATTAAATTTCCACCAAATTTAATGCAAACTCTCATTAAATAAAACTCTTTTATTTTATTCAGAATTTTGTCAATTACTTTAATGACAAACATTCACAAATAACCCCTTGCTAGAATTCTATTTCACATGCATAACCACTTTATGCAATTTCACCCGAAAACCTGTTTCGGTATCTAGTGAAATAAATTCCTGCGCTTGTTCATTCTTTCGGCATGAAACTTTTGCTCCAATTGGATGTAGGTGTCTCTTAAGTGTGTCACCCTACGGTTCGTGAATAATGCGGACATGATCGAGACCCCTCTCGTATCAATAATCAGAAGCGGGATCTGGAGACCCATACTGACTCCCACACATTCAACAATGACTTTCTTGTGATCGTCGGAACCTTTTACGCTAGTGTCTTAATCCCTTTGTTTCACGATATATTACATGTCCGAGATTCGATCATCGGTATCTCCATATCTAGTTTGATCTCGTTACTGACATGCACTCTTTTCTCGTTCCCGTGATATAACATTCTAGTGATCAAATCACTTGCTTGCAAGCTAATCAATGTGATATCACCGAGAGGTCCCAGAGTATATCTATCCGTCATCGGGATGAACAAATTCCACTCTCAATCCATGAGCCTCAACATAACACTTTATTAGTTCTGAATCCATCTTTATAATCACCCTGTTATGGTGTGACGTTTGATGTTATCAAGAAACTCTTCCGGTGTTAGTGATTGACATGATCTCATGGTCTAAGGATTAGGATCACTTCGTAAGTTGTTATAGCAATATAAACTCAATGACTTTTATCATAATGCTATACTTCGGATGAATGTTCATCACACCATTACACTAATGTTGTGATCCCGTTATTAACAACATCCAATGTCCATGATCAGGAAACCTTGATCATCTTGTTAATCAACGAGCTAGTTTATGAGAGAGGCATAACTAGGAACTTTCTGTTTGTTTATTAAACACACATGTATTAATGTTTTCGTATTAATACAATTATAGCATGCAAAATAAACACCTATCATATACTTGGAATACACATAATAAACACTTTATTATTGCCTCTCAGGGCATATTCCCTTCAGTCTCCCACTTGCACTAGAGACAATAATCTAGTTACATAGTGATAAATCTAACACCCATTGAGTTCTGGTGTTGATCATGTTTTGCTCTAGGGAGAGTTTTAGTCAACGGATCTGCTACATTGAGATCCGTATGTACTTTACAAATCTTTATATCTCCATCCTTGACATGCTCGCGGATGGAGTGAAACCGGCGCTTAATATGCTTGGAATGCTTGTGAGACCTTGGTTCTTTGGCATTGGCAATGGCACCATTGTTGTCACAATAGATCACCATTGGGTCCAACGCGTTTGCAACCACTCCTAGTTCGGATATGAACTCCTTCATCCAAACTGCTTCCTGAGCCGCTTCTGAAGCAGCAACATATTCGGCCTCCGTTGTTGATCCCGCTACCACAGGTTGTTTGGAGATCCTCCAACTAACCGCTCCGCCATTCATGAGAAATACGTATCCGGATTGAGACTTAGAGTCATCCGGATCAGTGTCAAAGCTAGCGTCAACGTAACACTTAGCGACGAGCTCTTCTTCACCTCCGTATACAAGAAACATATCCTTAGTTCTTCGTAAGTACTTAAGAATATTCTTGACCGCTATCCAGTGTTCCGAACCTGGATCCGATTGGTACCTACTAGTCAAACTAATAGCATGTGCCACATCCGGTCTTGTACATAGCATGGCGTACATTATAGAGCCTATGGCTGAAGCATAGGGGACTTTGTCCATTATCTCTCTTTCTTCCGCCGAAGCCAGACTTTGAGTCTTACTCAATGTCTTGCCTTGCAACATAGGTAAGAACCCCTTCTTACTTCCGTCCATTTTCAACTTCTTTAAAATCTTATCAAGGTATGTACTATGCGATAGCCCTATTAGGCGCCTAGATCTATCTCTATAGATCTTTATGCCTAATATGTATGACGCTTCACCTAGGTCCTTCATTGAAAATTTGCTGTTTAGATAACTTTTAACACTGTTTAAAAGATCTATATCATTTCTGATCAATAATATGTCATCCACATATAATATCAGAAATGCCACATTGCTCCCACTCACTTTCTTGTAAATACAAGCTTCTCCATAAGTTTGGACAAATCCAAACTTTTTGATCACCTCATCAAAGCGGAGATTCCAACTTCATGATGCTTGCTTCAATCCATAGATGGATCGCTGAAGCTTGCCCACCTTGTTAGCATCCTTAGGATCGACAAAACCCTTTGGTTGTATCATATACAACTCTTCTTCAATATTACCATTGAGAAACGCGGTTTTGACATCCATCTGCCATATCTCATAATCGAAATATGCAGCAATTGCTAACATAATCCTAACTGACTTTAGCATCGCTACGGGAGAGAATGTCTCATCGTAGTCAACTCCTTGAATTTGTCGAAACCCCTTTGCGACAAGTCGAGCTTTATAGACGGTCACATTACCATCAGAATCAGTTTTTCTTTTGAAAATCCATTTATTCTCCACGGCCTTTCGGTCGTGAGGTAATTCCACCAAGTTCCAAACTTGATTTTCATACATGGATTCCATCTCAGATTTCCTGGCTTCTAACCATTTGTTGGAATCCGGGCTCATCATCGCTTCTTCATACGTCACAGGGTCATCATTTTCATCAACCGTGAAATTCATGACAGGATTTCCGTACAGTTCGGGAGCTGCACGCGTCCTGCTTGACCTGCGAGGTTCGGTAGTACTCTCTTTCGGAGTTTCATGATCATTATCATTAGTTCCCTCTTCAACAGGTGGAGCCAACTCCGGAACAACTTCCGGCGCTGCGCTACTTGCCATACTTTGAAGAGAAGGTTCAATAACCTCTTCGAGTTCTACCTTCCGAGTACTCACACCTTTCGTGAGAAACTCTTTCTCTAGAAAGGATCCATTCTTGGCAACAAAAACCTTGCCCTCGGATCTGTGATAGAAGGAATACCCAATAGTTTCCTTAGGGTATCCTATGAAGACGCATTTTTCCGCTTTGGGTTCGAGTTTATCCGGTTGAAGTTTCTTCACATAAACATCGCAACCCCAAACTTTAAGAAATGACAGCTTATGTTTGTTTCCAAACCACAATTCATACGGTGTCTTTTCAACGGATTTAGATGGTGCCCGATTTAAAGTGAATGCAGCAGTTTCTAGTGCATAACCCCAAAATGACAACGGCAAGTCCGTCAGAGACATCATAGATTGAACCATATCTAATAAAGTACGATTACGACGTTCCGACACACCATTTCGCTATGGTGTTCCGGCAGGCGTGAGTTGTGAAACAATTCCACACTCTTTCATGTGAGTGCTAAACTCGTAACTTAGATACTCACCTCCACGGTCGGACCGTAGAAATTTGATCTTTCTATTACGATGATTTTCCACTTCATTCTGAAATTCCTTGAACTTTTCAAAGGTTTCAGACTTGTGTTTCATCAAGTAGATATAACCGTATCTACTCAAATCATCCGTGAAAGTAACAAAATAACGATATCCACCTCGCGCCGACACACTCATTGGACCACATACATCAGACTGTATGATTTCCAATAAATCTGTCGCCCGTTCCATTGAACCGGAAAACGGCGTTCTAGTCATCTTGCCCATAAGACATGGCTCACATGTATCAAATGATTCAAAATCAAGCGATTCCAAAAGTCCATCCGAATGGAGCTTCTTCATGCGTTTAACGCCAATATGACCTAGACGGCAGTGCCACATATATGCGGATATATCATCATTAAGTTTAATCCTTTTAGCATCAACATTATGAATATGTGTAACATTATCATCGAGATCTAATAGAAATAAACCATTCATCATCGGTGCATGACCATAAAAGATTTCATTCATATAAATGGAACAACCATTGTTCTCGGATTTAAATGAATAACCACTTCGCATCAAACACGATCCAGATACAATGTTCATGCTCAGTGCAGGCACCAGATAACAATTATTCAAGTTTATAACTAATCCCGACGGCAAATGGAGAGGCAGCGTTCCGACGGCGATCACATCAACGCTTGATCCATTGCCGACACGCATCTTGACCTCACCCCTTGCTAGCGGTCGCTTCTTCCGCAGCCCCTGATTCGAGTTACAAATATTAGCAACTGAACCGGTATCAAATACCCAGGTTCTACTGCGAGCACTAGTCAAGTACACATCAATAACATGTATATCATATATACCTTTGTTTCCCTTGCCGGCCTTCTTGTCTGCCAAATACTTGGGGCAGTTGCGCTTCCAGTGAGTCCCCTTACAATAGTAGCACTCGGTATCAGACTTAGGTCCAACTCGGGGTTTCTTTTCAGGCACGGCAACAGGCTTGCCGCCCTTACTTCCCTTCCGTTTTCATTTCTTGTATTTCTTGAAACCAGTGTTCCTATTGATCATAAACACTTGATGTTCGTTTTTTTATCTCCACTTTTGCAGTTTTAAGCATTGACAGAAGCTCGGGGAGAGACTTCTTCATGCCTTGCATATTATAGTTCATCACGAAGCTCTTATAGCTAGGTGGCAGAGACTGCAGAACACGATGGATGTCTAAGTCAATGGGAATCGATATTCCCAAGGACACAAGCTTATCGGCATAACCCGACATCTTGAGTACATGCTCACTAACGGAGTTGTGCTCTTCCATCATGCAGCTAAAGAACTTTTCTGAAGCGTTGTAGCTCTCTACAGCAGCATGTGTGTCGAAAATCACTTTCAACTCACCCATTGTATCAAATGCATTGCCGTTTTCGAAACGCTTTCGAAGTTCCGGCTCTAGCCCATACAATATGCCGCAATGAACTAAGTTGTGGTCCTCCTGACGAGTCTGATAGACATTCTTCTCCTCGTCAGGGGCATCCTCAAAAGGTGGGGGGCCTAGTGGCGCTTATAGCACATATTGCTTTTGTGCAGCAGAGAGGAGAATCCTCAAATTCATGGCCCATTCGGTAAAGTTGCTACCATTCGTTGCTAGTTTCTCTTTCTCCATGAACACATTGAAATTAAAAGTAGGTGGTGCCATTAGACTAAGTGTATGATAGATTGAGTTCAACTAATCCATATTACGAATGAACTCCCACTCAAAAACGACATCCCTCGTGCCTTTTTGGTGATTACATGAACCAAATCCACTATACCAAGTCCGATCATCACGTGAGTCGGTATAGCTTCAAAGGCGAGCATCAAATGGACATCATATCAACTATATGACTCATGCTTAACCTTTCGGTCCGTGTTCTGAGGCCATGTCTGTACATGCTAGGCTAGCCAAGTTAGAACCTTAGTATTCGCGTGTGTAACTGTTTTACACCCGAAATATGGTCGTGGATCCAAGAACACCCAATCATCACGTGATGTCTTGGAGCGACGAAAACATAATCGGTGCATACTAAAGGAAGAACACATTCTTATCTTGATATTTAAATGATGGATCATCTTATTATGCTAACAAAGCGCTAAACAAGCAATATAAGATGCTATCAAACATCACATTTTATTAGTGAAATGTTATGGTTCCCGCAGATGATCTCTATCATGTGCATCGTGGTATGATCACTATCATACCTATATGTGTAAATCCAAGGTCTATGGAGTTTACACGCTATGTGTGTTGTAAGAGTATCATCTCATACTTCTACTTACAACACTACCATATCATAACACTAGCCCAGCAATAATCTAAACTAGACGCCTCTAATTTATCCATTGCAAGTTTTACGTGGCTTAGGGCTTTCGAGATAGAACCGTTCTTACCTACGAACATGAACCACAACGAGGATAACCAAATTGTTGACAACTCGTTGCAAAATAGATATTGACTATAGTAGGAGAGACAGACACCCGCTAGCCACTTATGCAAACTAGTTGCATGTCAAGCGTGGAACAGGTCTCATGTGCGAGGACATATAAAGTTTGTCCGGGCCGCTTCATCCCACTATGCCACCAATATCCAAAATTACAACAAAGGAGCAACAACATGATCATCATCGCCCACATAATCATATGTGTACTACCCGTGTAAAGTATCTACGCATAGATCCGGCTCTGATACCACTATAGGGTTCGCAGCATAGAAAACAAAAATTTTCCTACGATGTGAACTATGTACCAATATCTATCTATTAGATACAAACAACGGGCGGATGTATATCCGTAGAGAACATACCCTTGAAGACCGAAAAAGCTTAATGAGTTCAACTCGTGGTTGATGTAGACGATCTCTTGCCGATCTCAAGATCGAGAGGAAGTCCTAGCGCCACAAATCAGCAGCGCATCCGTGCTCGAACACACGTTCGAGGCACCGAGCAACATCCGCCTCCTCGCTCCAGCGATGCAGCGGAAGCACAACTCTTTCTTGCCGAATAGCCACCGGGAACATGTATCTCGCTAGTCCGAGACCATGGGGGATAAATTCTAGAGGGGGAGAGAGATCCTTCACGAGGAGGTGTAAGAGACAAGTGAGAGGAGGGGCTCCTTTTATAGGGGAGGGGGCATCCCAAGGGGGCATGGCCGCTGGCCATGGAGGGTGCCCCCACCTCTCCCTCATTCATGTGGGTGGACACTCCACTCACAAAATGGCCCTTCAATTTTCTCCACTAAAAAATCCACTCAAATTCCCATTAAATTTCCACCAAATTTAATGCAAACTCTCATTAAATAAAAATATTTTATTTTATTCAGAATTTTGTCAATTACTTTAATGACAAACATTCACAAATAACCCCTTGCTAGAATTCTATTTCACATGCATAACCACTTTATGCAATTTCACCTGAAAACCTGTTTCAGTATCTAGTGAAATAAATTCCTGCGCTTGTTCATTCTTTCGGCATGAAACTTTTGCTCCAATTGGATGTCGGTGTCTCTTAAGTGTGTCACCCTACGGTTCGTGAATAATGCGGACATGATCGAGACCCCTCTCGTATCAATAATCAGAAGCGGGATCTGGAGACCCATACTGACTCCCACACATTCAACAATGACTTTCTTGTGATCGTCGGGGCCTTTTACGCTAGTGTCTTAATCCCTTTGTTTCACGACATATTACATGTCCGAGATTCGATCATCGGTATATCCATACCTAGTTTGATCTCGTTACTGACATGCACTCTTTTCTTGTTCCCGTGATATAACATTCTAGTGATCAAATCACTTGCTTGCAAGCTAATCAATGTGATATCACCGAGAGGGCCCAGAGTATATCTATTCGTCATTGGGATGAACAAATTCCACTCTCGATCCATGAGCCTCAACATAACACTTTATTAGTTCTGAATCCATCTTTATAATCACCTTGTTATGGTGTGACGTTTGATGTTGTCAAGAAACTCTTCCGGTGTTAGTGATTGACATGATCTCATGGTCTAAGGATTAGGATCACTTCGTAAGTTGTTATAGCAATATAAACTCAATGACTTTGATCGTAATGCTATACTTCAGATGAATGTTCATCACACCATTACACTAATGTTGTGATCCCATTATTAACAACATCCAATGTCCATGATCAGGAAACCTTGATCATCTTGTTAATCAACGAGCTAGTTTATGAGAGAGGCATAACTAGGAACTTTCTGTTTGTTTATTAAACACACATGTATTAATGTTTCCGTATTAATACCATTATAGCATGCAAAATAAACATCTATCATATACTTGGAATACACATAATAAACACTTTATTATTGCCTCTCAGGGCATATTCCCTTCAAAAATTCCTAGTTTACAGTCAAAAAATTTGAGTGCTGAGAAAAATATATCCTCTTTGTCTGAAGCACAGTCTTACTTGATTAATAAAATGGTTGCTAAACCTGAAACCATGGAAAGTACCTTTGCTGCTACTTATGCCATACAAGTTACTATTGATGAAAATGTTAGACTGCTAGCTCAACTTCATGCTAAGTGGGAAAGGGAAGCTAGAATTGATAGAAACAATAGTGTGTGCACCATCACCACTAAAACACAAGAAGTCCCTATTCCTCCTCCTACCATGCCTAAGCCTATTGAATCTACTACTAGTGATACTAAGTTTGATTTTGATATTTATGGTTGCAATATTTTCTGAAGTGATCATGTTCTTGCAAAAGCTTGCTAGAAGTCATGATGCTAGTGATATGCATGTTGCTTTCACCAAACATATTACAGATGCTCTTGTTAAGATTAAGGAAGAGAAGCTAAAACACAAAGCTTCTATTCCTACAAAAGTAGAAGATAGTTGGTGAAAGGACATTTACTGTTGTAATCACTTTTGGTATTCGTTAACAACAAGTAGATCATTTTACAGTTTGTCATTGTCCACAGGTTGTTAAAATACTAAGTGAAAAGTGCCCTCACACTTTGGAATGATCCCTGCAAGTTTGACAAAGTTCTAGAAATTCCAGACCGGAGTCTCCGGTGTGGACAGGAGTTTTCGCAGGCGTCCCCGCCGGAGGCATCAGGAATCTGGCTGGGACATTCTGTATGGGGTGCGGAGCAAGGTCCAGAGGCTCCACCGGAATCTCTGGTGTGGGCTCAGACCGGAGTCTCCGGTGCTGGTGGTCCGGAGTCTCCGGTCCACTCAGCTCGTGACAGGGCCTGGTCAATCAGAAGGGTGGTCTGGAGGCTAGACCGGAGATGGACCGGAATCTTCGGTGTAGACCGGAGTCTCCGGTGCATAGACCGGAGTCTCCGGTGCACAGACCAGAGTCTCCGGTCTGACTTTTCTCCAATGGTCAGAAAACGGTTCGTGGAGGGGGCTGCTTATAAATAGGGACCCTTATCCCCTTCCTCCAGCTGCTCGACCTGCTCAAGAACACAAACTCCATTAGAGCCACCAAATCTACAAGATCACTTCATCAAACCACCCAAAGTCATTGACCTTTGGAGAATCGAAGGAGGAGGCCTTGATCTACAGCTTCACCAAGAGAGATCTTCATTTCCCCCTCATTCACTTGAGGGCCCCCATGCTCTAGTGTTTCTTTGGAAACACTAGCTTTGATTTGGTTCTTACAAGCTTGTCTTTGATTGTTTTGAAATCTTGCTTGTATTTGGGAGCCTCCAATTAAGTTGTGGATATGTGCCCCGAACTCGTTGTAAAGGTGCCGACTTCCACCTCGAAGGTTGTCGATATAGTGGAAGGTGAATCGATCCCCTTGGGGTGAGGTTCATCGGAGAAAAAGGGAGGCCTCTCGTGGCATTGGTGGTTTGAAACCACCCCCTCTCCAAATGTAGACGTACTTCCCCTCAAAACGAAGGAACTATAGGAAACAAATCCTTGTGTCTCCGCGTACACCACTTTGCTTACTTCTATCCTTTACCGCACTTTACTTACTTGTTCTTGCTTAGTGTTGTGCTAGTTGTTGATCGTTTGACATATAAGTAAATTCACCTTAGTTGCATAATCTAGAGAATTTACCTTTCTTGTCAAACCCTAAATTGAAAAAGAAGAAAATTTGAAGTAGCACCTATTCACCCCCCCCTCTAGGTGCCCATACGATCCTTTCAATTGGTATCAGAGCCTCGACTCTTTATTCGGGTTTTACCGCCTGAGAGTATATGGGTTGCAAAGAAGGGGAAGTGGATGGTGGGACTACCGCCTCGGTGACCATGGAGGATCTCAATAACTTGGAAACAAGATTGAGCTCCACCATGGCCAACGAGATCAAAAAGTTGCAAAAGTTACTTGAACAACTTGTTAAAGACAAAGGTGGCTCATCATCCCCTCCTCAAGAGGAACTTCCACACTTACCCAAGGAGAATGCCCCGGCATCACCCACGGGTAAGGTGGTGGGGGATAATCAAGACAACATTAATTCCTCCACAAAAAGGGTTGGTGAGAAGGGAGAGCACCATGATTCTCATGCATGGTTCTGTCCCGACCCCCCAATTCCTCACCCTCATGTAAACAATATAGGTGACCCACCTAAGCTTGAAGCATCTGCTACTTTTTCTCAATGGCAATATCTAATGAAAACTCATGTGCGCAGTTGTTGCATTGAACTATGGAACATCATTGAACAAGGACTCTATATTGGGGATCCAGACAACTTGACAAGAAGAAAAGTTGTCAATAGTCAAATCATTTCCACCGCCTTGCACATGATTCAACAAGGATTGGGTACAAAGGATTACCCACACATTGAGCACCTTAGCATCGCCAGGGAAGCGTGGGATGCCCTCACAGTGTTGTTTGTTGGGAATGAGAGCATGAGGAGGAACCGGCATGATGCACTAAGCAATGAAGCCAAAGTATTCTACATGAAGGAAGGTGAATACCATGAAGACATGTACCGTAGGATCAAGACCACTGCCGCCGCTTTTAGAAATGTGGGTGCCTCACATGTGGATGATGCTTGGATAAAAAGGAAATATGTGAGTGCACTCATGCCCTTTGAGCCCGCCGACTTGAAGAGTCTACAAGGAAGACACAACTACCACCTCATGACCTCCAATGAAGTTATGCAAGAGATGGCCTCTTTCAAGGTTGCCGCCAAGAATGCAAAGATGCCCGTGATCGAGCCCTTGGTATGAACAACGTTTACAACCTTGCATTGAAGGCCAAAGTTGTGGAACATGGGGATGAAGATGATAGTGATGAAGGACTCTCCATGGACCACCCCGATGATGTCAAGATTGCTCATGGTCAATATATGGCCTTCTATGCAAAGAACTTTTGGAAGAACCCCGCCAAGGCCAAGATGGAAATGCAACGAAAAAGCAACCCAAATGGGAGAAGAGAAAATGTCACTAAATTGAGAACTTGCTTCAATTGTGGTGACCGCTATCACTTTGTGGCGGGTTGTCCCTATGATAAGAGAGAAGATCATGGGGGTAAGCTTGTGTTGAAGAAAACTTCCAAAGGTCCTTACAAGAAACCCTTCATCAAGAAGAATCCCATCAACAAGAAGTCGGGCGAAATTTTATTGGTCACTCATGAAGAATTCTCCTCCGACAATGAAGATGAGGAAGAGGAAACATCAAGTGGTGTGGCTGCTCTAGCCACTACTTCTACTCCGACATTCTCACTCTTCGATTCTCCAAATGAGAATACTCCCATAAAGAACGTCACTTGCCTTATGGCAAGAGGAATGGAGGTATCCTCATCATCTCACTCCACTCCCTTAGCTAATGATGAAATTGATGATGAGATGTCTCTTGATGTAAAAAGGGAATTAATTGCTTTCGATGATTTTGTGACTAACTTACAAGGGGAGGCCAAGATACATTTTGGGAACATCTTAGATCAACTTTCCCACACACAAGAGCTTGTAGATGTAAGATGTAAACTTGGGCATGAACACATGATTGAGCTAGAAGCCCTAAATAATGCTCTAGAAGAAGAAAAAGAGACTAGAATGTCTCTTGAACTAAAACTTGAAGGGCTTGATGAGGCCAATGACGTAATTGTTAATAGACTCATCAAGGAACGTGATCATGCTATTGCTAAATATAAAATGGCTAAAAAGGACAAGATTGAGTTTGGTGTGGTTCATGAAAAACTTGCCGAGGACTTTAGTTCACTTAACAAGGCTCACAAGGCATTGGAAAGTGAAATATTGTCACTCACAAAGTCCTATGAAATGCTTCAAACTCAATTGACCAATATTATTTCACCTAGTAATTTCAGTCCTTCTAGTAGTACAACTATTCTTGAAGAAAATGCTAGGTTGAAGGGGGATATAGCCAAGGCCACATTTCCATAAGGTAACAAGTCCATCGATGATATTTTGAGTAAGCAAAGGCATAGTGGTGAGAAAGGGGGCATTGGTTTTGTCTCCAAAACCAATAAGAAGAGCAACAACAAGAAGAAGGCCAAGCCCGCAGAAGAGAAAAACAAGGCCATTGTGGATAGTAAGACCACAAGTGGTAAAACTATGTCTCATGATGATTTTGCGGGAAGTGCTAACCCTCACTATGTTCTAATGCGTGATTATTATGGTGATGTGTATGCTCAATATGTTGGCCCATATGATGGTTATATTGCTTGGTCTATTTGGGTCCCCAAGATCCTTGTTGCTAACAAAAGAGGACCCAATGAAAAATGGGTACCTAAAAATTAGCTTAATCTTTTGTAGACATATGCTTCTGGAGGGTCAAAGTGGGTGCTTGATAGTGGTTGCACAAGTCATATGACCGGAAGCTCGTCTATCGTCAAGGATTTAAGGCCAAATGATGATCAAATATATGTGACATATGCCGACAAGTCAAAGTCTAAGTTAATGGGTTTCGACAAGGTAGTGGTTGCTCACGATATTACACTCGTGAACGTCATGCTTGTTGAGACCCTTGGTTACAATTTACTTTCAGTCCGTGCTCTTGGAAAGATGGGCTTTGCCGTGTTTGTTGATGATGATATTGTGGTCCTCGTGTGGAGCAAGTCTCTTAAGGTCGCTTTCGTTGGGTACGTCAAACATGAATTGTATGTGGTGGACTTTTCGAGGCAAACCACTACAAGTATGATGTGCTTATTCGGAAAGGCCGATGTGGGTTGGTTATGGCATCGCCGACTAGCCCATGTCAATATGAGAACTTTGCAAAGTCTCCATAAGGAGGGTCATATTGTTGGACTAAAAGAAAATGTTTCCTTTGCCAAAGATCGTGTTTGCAGGGCTTGTGTTCTAGGAAAGATGCATGATGCTCCCCCACAATCCAAAGAACCGCATCAAGTCAACAAAGATCTTGGAACTCCTTCATGTGGATCTTTTTGGTCCTCCATCTCATGCAAGTCTTGGTGGGAAGAAATATTGTTTGGTGATTGTTGATGACTTTTCAAGATACTCATGGGTATATTTCTTCAAGTTGAAAAGTGAGACCCAAAAGACCTTCATCAACTTCATCAACTTGGTTCAACGTCAACACAATGTTCCCGTGTTGATAATAAGAAGAGACAACGACACTGAGTTCAAGAACTACACCTTGAATGATTTACTTAGTGGTGAGGGGATAAAACACCAATATTACGTTGCATATACCCCTCAACAAAATGGTGTTGCCGAGAGGAAGAACTGGACTCTTATTGAGATGGCTAGGACCATGTTGGCGGAGTTTAAATCTCCATACAACTTTTGGGCCAAAGCCATATCCACTGCTTGCCATGCATCAAACCGGCTCTACCTCCGCAAAGAAATCAACAAGACTCCATATGAAATATTTACTGGTAACAAGCCCAACATATCTTACTTCTGGGTGTTCGGTTGTAAGTGTTTCTATCTCATAAAAGGTACTCATTTGTCCAAATTCGAGCCTAAAGCATTTGAGGGTATTTTTTTTTGCTATGGTCTCAAATCTCACACTTATAGAATCTATGATAAGCTCTCCGGAGCCATCATAGAATCTTGTAGTGTGACCTTCAAAGAATATGATGGTCCCCAAGGGGGGCGTGTTGATGCTTGTGATGCAAATGATGAAATGCCTCAGGATGCCATAGGAAGAATGGGTGTTGGATATATCCGCCCCATTGAGGAACCCCCTGTGGCGGATCAAGAAGAACTATGCTCTACTCAAGTGGAGCCCTCATCTTCACAACAACAACATGTTGCATTTACCGAGGTGGACAATGACCCAAGCCAAAGACAAGCGGTGGACCCTCAACATGTTGATCAAGGTGAAATCTCTAGTGAGGAGGAGCTTGATTCATTATCCAGGATGTCAAGTGGTGCCAAGTCAATTACGCAAGGAAGATCCATACAAACTTCCTTGAGACAAGCTCAAATAGATGCTAGAAGAGTGCTTGATCAAGACCAAGGTCAATCTTTGCCTCTTAATTAAGAGAATGATTTCGGTGATGATCAAGGTCAACTTGATGGTCAAGACAAGGACCAAAATGATGAAGAGGGTCCTCCAAGAAACAACGAGGAGATCCACACTCGTCGTGAATCTACAACAGATAGAATGTTGGAATTAAGAGACCACTCTCTTGAAAATGTGGTTGGTGATCTAAGGAGAGGCATTTACACAAGAGCACCTTTTAAGAGGTTTAGTGAACACCAAGCACACATCTCCATGATTGAACAAAGAAAGTGTGGGAAGCTCTTAAAGATTCGGATTGGTTGGAAGCAATGCATAAAGATCTCAACAACTTTGAGAGAAACAAAGTTTGGAAGTTAGTTGAGAAGCCAAAGGAGTGCCGCAATGTTATAGCCACCAAGTGGATATTCAAGAACAAGCAAGATGAGCATGGAATTATAGTAAGGAACAAGGCAAGATTGGTTGCACAAGTGTAACACCCTCAGAATCGGCCCTATGCAAGTTCAGCGCTTCCCGCCAAACCCGCATAGAAACGATTCAAAGGTGCCCACCAGGCACTTGCGTGCGGGTGGAAAACGAAGTAATAACATTACACAACAGTCCTCGATGGGACCCACAGAACAGATATATATATACAACACGACTCCATGAGTCAAGAATACAGATATACAGAACAAAGATCCAAATCACCTTGAAAACAATACGGCGTCCGAGTACGGACAAGATGCAAATGGGGCTAAGAGCCCTGTAGAATAACCAATGGCGTCCATAACCCTGCCCAGGCCAAGCCGGAAGGGTAACCCTGCTAACGACGTCGATCTTAAAACCTGCTTAAACAAAAGGGGTGCCGACAAAGGGCAAAGGAAAAAAGAGAGAGCGGTCAGTACTGAGGCTAGTACACAGCAAGGCTAGAATTCGGCGGTCCTCGCCTACATAGGTATGGTGGACTGAAGCGGCAGCGCAGCATGCACTAACAACCTATAGAGACTCGATACAACTGTCGGCTATCAGAAAGGGATAAGAAAGACCTATTCGGAACCAACCTGATACTACCACCAAACATACCCATCCTGGTATTTCCCCCTCGAGACCAAACGAGGAAGTCCACCGAGGAACTCACACCGTTGGCAGTTTTATTTATTCAGTTATCGTTGCAGCAATTACTAGTCAGGTATAGATAGTCATCCTGATAAAATAAGCAGTGGGCACTTTTAGTTAACCATTATGTTGTAGTTGCAACACTTACTAATCAGATATAAATAGCATGAGATGTCCCAAATCCAGCAGTTGTTGGTACTTTTATTTAGCCATTCCGTTGCAGTGAAGCTGATTACTAGTCATATCGGATACAAGTCAAATTATAACAGTAAACTTTAGTTATAGTTGTCTATGATCGAGACCTGTGCTCCAAGTCGTCCATAACCGCGGACACGGCTTCTCGAAAAGATTTAACCCTGCAGGGGTGCACCAAAGTTCCCACACACACCTACACCCTTGTTGTCGGATCAGGTAGGTACAAGATCACAAAACATACACCCAACGGTATGTCGACGGGGTTTTGGACACGACGTTTCCCAGACCCAAAGCAAGCACGGGGGGCCACCCCACTAAGTATACCCGCAACAAAGTCGTCCGGTCTCCGAGACGGACTCATGGTTTGCATCAGTGGCTGTAAACGACTGGGAACCCGAAACTCTCGGGCTTGTCGATACCGCGAAAACACTCCGCTTCCAAAACAGTACACATGCAGTACCTCGCACAATTTAAATTAAGCAGTAAAGCATGGCATAAGTACAGAATACTAATAAAGCCCCAAACTACTTGTGGCCCCCAGTACAGTACTTGGAATCAGGTACTAAATCGATGGGGGTGCTCATACACCCCACCTGTGGTTAGCGCGCTCGATCTCGGAACAGGTGTCAAGAACTCGGGGTCCTACGGGACACAAGTGGACGATTAACAACCAAATAACATCTATTGCCCACCTTTGCCTCTGCTTACCTACTTCAATTTTAGTTATTAAACAATAATTGAATTAAACGATAATTAAAGCCATGATCATCTCCAACATTAAACATGCGGCAATACTACAACAACTGTGGTACTTGGCGACACGCAACAGCACTTGAGCAAGCGACTACGACGCGCAGGTCCAACTATCTACCAAACAACAGGTAATAGGAGGTGTCCAAGGCAGTATAAGGCTGCAAGGGATATCACGGGTACGAAAGCTAGAGCATCGCAACATAGATAGCAATAGATCAACAGGAGGGAATAAATACTATAAAAGTAAGATAGGTAGAAAGGGGGAGATGCTCGCCTGAAAACATTGCCGAAGGTTCATCCGAAGATCGGGTCGACACTCGCATCAACTCAACGGCCTTATCCGCGAAGAAGCAAAACACTAGAATAAACACCGGATGCACTATTTAATACTACGCAAAAGATCGGGCATGATGCATGTATGATGTATGACATGGCAAGATGCGATGCAATTAGGCAATATTAAGCGGAACCGGGGTCCGACAACTAATTGATAGGTTCATGTTGTTTAGGTACCCTGCAATTTAAATGTTGTCTTAACATGGCAAAATATATCACCGGTTCGCTACACAAATTTATATGGGACCAATATAAGACTAGATTGTCCGCATATGGACCCCATATTTAATTATATGGTGAATCGGCATGAGGCCCCCAAACCACATGACAATATGCATGCGAGTATGACAATTTAATATGCAACAGTTTGATAATGTCATATTATAAAATAATGGTGTCTCGGATAGGGAATCACATTAGGGTTCGGCGAACTTGGGCTTCGAGGGGTTCGGGGTTGGTCTCAGGGTTCGAAGGAGGCGAGGTTCAGATTCAAGATGGAGAACTTGTTGCGTCGTGACGGAGAACTTCGGTCCAAGCGGTCGATCTTGCCGTCGCGCAGATCTTGTCGGGTCCGCGGATCGGGTCGGATTTGGCGTTCGGGGTAAAGAACTTGGCATCCTCGAGGAAGTACTTGTCGTATCCGTGAAGGAGATCATGTCGGTCCACGGGGTCGGGCTTCAAAGCCAGGAAGGAGTACTTGGCGTTGCCGAGCGGAAGTCTTGATGGTCCTCGGGTCCGAGAAGATCTTGTCGCACGGTGTCCGGGTAGGCGAACTTGTCGGTTCCGCGGTTTCGATCGTCGGTGTCGGATTCGGGTCTCGGCACTAGGAAATCTTGGTGTCTTCGAATGTTCATGAAGGAGATCTTGTGGTTCGGGCTGCGGGGTCCGTGTTCACTTGCATTGCGTTGGTGAGGATCTTGAATCGACATCAATGACTTCGTGTTGGTTTGTCTAAGAGGAGATCTTGTGTAACCAATCACCTCACCGGGGCAGATCTTGTGGAGCCATGTCCATCTCCGTTACAACGTCCCATCAACAAGACGGCACGGGGTAGTGGCACCGAATGGCAGCGCTCGCTAGAGCTCGTGCGGGTCCCTGTGAGGTCGCAGACGGGGAGCACAAAACAGAAGCCGGTCTGGCGGAGCTTGCCGATGAAGGAGAAGGGCGAGCTCGCTGGCTGATCGTGGGGACGACGGGCAGCGCAAACCTCGTCGGGCCAAAGAAGGGCGACGACCAGAGCCGGGTCTCTTGAGGAGGAAGAGAGGCGAGGAGAGGAGGGGCGGCGCGCCACAGGGATCCAAGCGGGAGCCGCTGGGCGACGGGGACGACGAGGAGGCGCCAGGAGACGGCGACAGCAGGCGGCCGGACCAGGGTGGTGGGCGAGCTTGCCGAAGGGAGGCACATCACGGGAGGGGCCGGGTTCTGCGGTGGCATCGGAGACGAGGGCGCCCCCTGGCGGCGTCGGCGAGCTTCGGGGCGCTCGCGCACGGATGCTGAGCCGGAGGGGAAGACGGAGACGGAGGCGGGAAGGGGCCGCGGTGACAGCCGAGCGGACGGAGGCGCGGGCTCGCAGGGATTGGGGCGGCAGTGGAGCTTGGAGGCGAGGGCGCTGGAAGATGAGGGCCCCCGGCGGAGGGCAGGCAGAGGTCGACGACGCCGGAGGGACGTGGCCCTGCGGAGGAAAGATGGCGAGGCGCGGCTGGAGGAGCTCCTGGCGGCGGCGGCTGCGAGCAGAGAGGCGGGGAGGCGACGGGAGCTCTTGGCGGTGGGGGGGACTGCGTCGGGTGGGTCCCGCGGGGAGTGGTTGGTGAGGGCGGTCACGCGGGAGTGACCCAGGGAAGCAGACAGGTGGGGTTCGCGAGGTGGGGTAGGGCGGCAGGGTGGAGGGTGTGGGTCGGGCCAGGGAGAGAGGCAGGTGGTGGGGCCGGGGTTCCAGGGAGTGGGGGAATGCGGCAGGTGGATGAGGGTAGGGCTGATGGGGATGATGTGGCGGGCTAGGAGTGGGTGGAGTTGGGGAAGTGGTGAGGTGGCGGGACGGGGTTGGCCGGGGTGATGTGGCTGGGGATGGGTAGACTAGGTTTAGGTAGAAAAGGGTTTAGGTAGGAAAGGTCTGGTAATTTTTTTTGGTGGCCGACTGGGTCGGATCGGCCCGGTTCGGCTGCCCCTAAAAATAATTAAATATTTTATTTATTTAAAACAGTGCTTTTGCAAACCGTGGGTAGACAAAACGAAATATTCCGGAGGCCCAGGTTTCGGATTTGAAATGAAGACGGGGTGTTTAGAAAACAAAACCATGCGTTTCAAAAATAGTTTAGACAAAAAAACATGCAGGATGATGACGATGCTCAAATGCAATGTGGCATGATGACATGAGCATGCGGTCATGACGATGCAATGCACAAAAACAACGCGATTTTCTAGTAGTGGTTTTTGCGGGGCGCCACAACAAGGGTTCTCTCAAATTGAAGGCATTGATTATGGAGAGACATATGCGCCCGTGGCTCGCCTTGAGTCCATCTGTATCCTTCTTGCTTATGTGGCACATCATAACTTTAAGTTGCAACAAATGGATGTATAAAGTGCCTTTCTTAATGGTCCATTAAATGAGTTGGTATATGTAAAGCAACCCCCGGGATTTGAGGATCCCAACTTCCCAAACCATGTCTACAAACTTTAAAAGGCGCTCTATGGGCTCAAACAAGCCCCACGCATGTGGTATGAGCACCTTAGAGAGTTTTTGTTTCACTGTGGATTTGAGGTTGGGAAAATTGATCCCACTCTTTTTACTAAGAAGGTCAATGGGGAGCCTTTTGTATGCCAAATGTATGTTGATGATATTATCTTTGGCTCTTCTAACAAAGCTTTTAATGATGAATTCTCAAAGCTTATGACTAGTAGGTTCCGGATGTCTATGATGGGGGAGTTAAGTGTATCTCTTGGTTTTGAGATCAAGCAAGTTAGATGAGGGACATTCTTCAACCAAGCCAAGTACATTCAAGATATGCTCAAAAGATTCAATATGCAAGATTTGAATGGAGCTCCTACTCCCATGGCTACAACGACTCATCTAGAACAAAATCCAAATGGTAAAGATGTGGATCAAAAGGTATACCAGTCTTTGATTGGTTCGTTGTTTTACCTTTGTGCATCTAGACCCGATATTGTGTTGAGTGTAGGTGTGTGTGCAAGATATCAAGCGGCTCCTAAAGAAAGCCATTTGATGACGGTCAAAAGAATCTTTCGATATTTGGTTCATACCCCACATTATGGTCTTTGGTATCCTCGAGGGTTAACATTTGCTCTTTGTGGATACACGGACTCGGATTGGGCTGGTGATAAGGATGATAGAAAATCAACATCCGGGGCTTGCCAATTCCTTGGTAGGTCCTTGGTATGTTGATCTTCTAAGAAGCAAAATTGTATATCTCTCTCCACCGCCGAAGCCGAGTATGTGGCAGCTGCTAGTGCTTGCACTCAATTGCTATGGATGAGGCAATCTTTAAAGGAATATGGTGTCCATTGTGACAAAGTGCCTCTTCTATGTGACAATGAAAGTGCCATCAAGATTGCCTACAACCCGGTGGATCACACAAGGACAAAACATATTGAGATCCGTCATCACTTCATTAGGGATCATGTTGATCGAGGTGATATTGAGCTATCATATGTGCCAACCAAATACCAACTTGCCGACATCTTCATGAAGCCACTTGATGAAGCAAGGTTTTGCTATTTGAGGAATGAACTAAATATCATAGATTCAAGGAGCTTGACTTGATTACCTTGCATACTCACCTATGTCTTGACCCTTATTTGGTTTAGGTGTAGGCATGGATATAGGGAGAGTGCGGTTCTAATTGATTGGACTATCCCTCCCCCCATTATGCCCAAAGCAATCAAAATCATTCCTCTTAATATCATTTTATGATATGTGAGCTTAAATGATGAGTTTCGGTAATGGACCCAAGATATATCTTCGTGGTGCCAAGCCGAGTATACTCAAATATGGTGGCCTAGGCCACTGCCCTCTCACAATAGAGAGGTTGGTGCTTACTCGTGTTTGTCATTTGCTTGATCCGTGTCTTTTTGGAGCTTTCCTGAACATTTTTGTGAATATCTATGGCTCTTATTGATTCTTCACAGATTGATATCTCAAGCCAAGCCTATACCTTGTCTTAAAACTATATCTCTCTCATATATGTCCCCAAACACCTAACCTAGAGTTTTTGGTCGAGGAGGACCGGAGTCTCCGGTGCACCTGCAACAGAGTCTCTGGTGTAAGCCGGAGTCTCCGATGTAGACCGGAGTCTCCAGTCCAGACGGTTTCTGCCACTTATAGGGAGGGGACGGGGTGAACTAAAACAACGGTTTCATTCTTCCACCCCCGTTCCCCTCATCCCAACCCGTCGCCCCTCCTCCAAAACTCCTCCCTAGAGGTCAAGAAGCCCCCGGGATCTGTCGTGCTGCCGGCTAACCTTCTCCTCTCCTCCATTGGGTCATTCCCACTGGAGGAACCGATCCCATGGACAGATCTGGTACCTCTCCTCCTCTTTTTCTCCTAGGGTTCATCTCTAGATGTGTTTTTGAGGATTGGTGTTGATTTTTCCATTGGAATCACTTGTTTGCGTGCACTCTAGTACTTTAGCCTTGTTGCATTGCCCGATCTATTAGATTCACCCTCACCAGCACCTTCCCATCTCATGCCCGAGCCTCCCGACCGGAGTTTCTGGCCCCAGGGCCGGAGACTCCGATATGAGGTGCAGAGACTCCGGTGTAGGGTGAATCAAAACAGTTCAGAAATGCATCAAAGCTCTTGTACTGCATCTTTGGGACATATATACTCATCTCCATGCTATCTCCCTCACTGTTGTTCATAGGTAATGGTTCTCGTCGTCCTCCATGCACCAAGGCCAAGTCAAAAAGGGGCACTCCTCGCTATGATGAATTCCAGGGTCAGTTTATTATGCCTCCTTCCAACAGGAGACAACAGGCCCATGATGCAGCTTATATGAAGAGGGAGCGAGAAAGGGCTGAGCAAGAGAACCGCTCAAAAAGGGCCAAATATGAAAATCTTCAGTCTTTGGCCAAGATGTCAAAGGAGGAGTTCCGTGAGCTGAGGAAGGCTGACTTCTATGACCTGCCATGTACCAGCGATGACCCTCGCTACTGGAGGAAGGAGCAGGCTGTGTTCATGAAGGATGTGTATGGCGTGCTCACAAAATCACCTATATGTCCTCAGAAGTTCATGACTATTGAGGAGATGAGGCTCAACCCCTACTTCAATGATGCTCTATGGATCTGTGAGAAGTTGGGTCTGTTTAACTTGATGGAGCTCCATGAAGACTACAATATCCACCTTGTACAGCAGTTCTACGCCACTGTAGTGTTTGGATCTGACCAAGACATGACCATGACTTGGATGACTAGCACCACCCGCTGCAAGGCTACTTTCCATGACTTTGCCAATGTCATATTTGAGACCTTCCATGGCGTATCCACTCCAGTTGGGCTACACGTGCACTTTGCGGCTCTTTGTGAGAACAATATGAAGCTTGCACCTTTGTATGGCAACGAGGGTATTGTAGGGGGGTCCAAGGTACTCAAGCCTCTCTACAACCTGATGTTGAGGATATTCCGTCATACCATCGCACCAAGTGCTGGGAATGACAATGCTATTAGGGGTGGGCTAGTCAACCTTCTCTATCATACCCACGGACCTACAATGCTGGCCCAGAGGCAGATGCTAACCCTATTGATGTGATGGATTTCATTTTTGAGGAATGTTCCATGCTATTCTCTTCAAGAAGTCTCCTCCATATGCACCTTTAGTTATGAGGCTCATCAAGTCCAAGGATCATGATTCCCCACCTGGCATGGCACCCAATCTCACTGAGCACACATTGGTTTCACTACAGCAGAAGGGGCGTATGGGGCCTGCTCCTAGGCATCGCTATGGCAATGATGACGAGGAGATAGAGACTGAGAGGGCCCCCTATCCACCTAGAGCTTGGAGGAAGAATGCCTCCAATGCACCTATGCCTCCCATGACCCGTGACTATGTTAATGAGAAGGTCAAGAAGGCCACTTTCTAGGAAAGGACCCTATGTTGCATGAATGTAGACATCTGTAAGCAATAACATGCCTCCTACCAAAGCAACCGACGCATTGAGAAGCTACTCAAGGAGATTAAGGAACAAGGTTAAGGGGATGATGAGGAAGAAGAGGGTGAGTACAATGATGAGCATGGTTCTCAGCAGTCCACACAGTCAGACCACACACTCTCGTTTGGGGCATGGAATGCCCAATAGGATAGCCCGGTGGACTGGAATACCTTTGCTGATGTCACCTATGGATACGGGTACCAGGGTACCTCCTCTTCTCGCCCTCACAGCAAAGGGCCTGCAGTCCGTGAGGATGATGACGATGATGACTATGTTGAGGGTGGTGAGGATCAGGATGAGGATGAGGAGTACGAGGATGACAAGGACTACTGAGTTGCTAGGGCGCTAGCTTAGGCCTTTTCCCTTTTTTGGAGCTTCGATGCCTGTCGGGGGGTTAACCTCGGGTAGGTCAGAGACGGGGAAAGACAGAGGTACTATCCCCGTCTAGTTTCCGAGTTACGGTCCAAGTCGGCCGAATCATGGATATGTCGGCCGATGAACGGAGGCAAGAAGCCCACGTATATGTATCAAGTAGTTACCCGGCCGAGTTACTGAGAGAATCGGCCGGGTTACACGAGTGATCTTGATGCAGGTGAAGAACGAGCCGAGTAACACAAGGTAAGGCCGAGTGATACGAAGCTTGCAGGAGAAGGAGAAGCCCAAGGTCAAACTATAGCTGCAGGCTAGAAGGAATCAGAGCAGAGCCAAGCACAAGAGACAAGGATGCACATCGTCAGAGGGGCAGAAGGAGGTCACGGAGGTGACAGTCCTGGAGCCCAAGGCACGCAGGAGGGGGCCACTGGAGCCTTGCCGTCATTAGAAGGGCGACAGGGAAAGGAGGCCGCCGAACTACTAATTTGGGACAAGCATATTCCACGAATATGCTTGCCTCGTCAGCCCTAAGGGCACCCAAGGCACTCCTTTATAAGGGGAGGCTTGGACCCTGAGGGAGGGATCGACTCTTTGAGGACCGTTAGGCTGGGGAGATTCATCTTGTCCCTCTGTATACAGCTCAAGGAGCAATTGTAACCCACCAAGAGAGAAATAAAGATCATCACTTTGGCAGCTTGAGTGTAGAGACAGCTGCATCTTCCCTCCCCAGATCCCACTAGCATCCATTGGCCCCATACTTTAGCCTACCCATGGCATCTGCCGTGCCGCCACCATGACAGTTGGCGCCCACCGTGGGGCCAGCAGCGGTGCTAGCTGGAGTTGTGATCCGGACGGGAAATTTCGTCAACACCGGCGAGCGCGTTGTTTCTGGCTTGGTCCAGAGACTTGGTCTCTGCGACTATGTCAGAGACAATGCAGGAAGCTTCAGGGGGAAAACTCCCCCGCGCAATGGAGTCTTCATCGGCCTGGGCGAGCACAGAGTCTACATCGGCGTCGACATCACCGGCATTTATCCTCACCAGGTCGTTGTTGCAGGAGAGCCACCTCGAAGCGCGGCGAGCCGTCCATCAGGAGAGCATCATGCAGACAGCGTCGAGGTGATGGTCGCAGAAGGAGCTCAAGCGGGAGCAGCAGTAGCCGGGTCAAGCAGAGAACCCGCCGCAGGCGCACAAGGCGCACCCAAGCAGACCACACTGCAAACCACTGAGGTAATTCCGCCAGTGACAAACCCAACCGAGCTACATGACACCACCCCAAAGGCACCAAGAGTGAGAGGGCCACCTCTGGAAAGACCAGAGAACATTCTTCAAGCGACTATAGAAAACTTAACCACACCTGTAGCGCCGATACTTGATCCGGCAAATGCTGAGGCAGAGTTAGAAGAGACCAGGCAAAAGGTGCTGGTAGAAGCCAAAAAAGTATCAGCCCTGCGGGAATCCTTGAACAGGACCCTAAGGGAATATGCAAAAGCTAATAAGCTTGATATCGCACCCGAGCGGGTGGACGAACTGAGATTAAGAGGGAAGAACCTCATGAATGACATTAACAAAGAGCATGAAGCTCACAGAGCAGAATCAGGTGATTTGGGTTTGCCGAGGTACAGTACCCCGGCGAAAAACCTGAGAGCGGCAAATGCCGCAGCATTGGAATTAGAGGGGTTAACCGGGGAAGCTCGGCAAAAACAACAAGAAAGAGTGAATGAGCTGGTGCGCATCGCAAATCAGCAAAATGAGGAAATACTCAGAACTAACCCGGCAAGACCGGGGGCTTCACGGATGGTACATTCGGCAGGGGCAGCACCTGCTTTATCCTCGGCAGCGGCATCTTCACCCGGAAACAACGCTCGAAAAGAGAAAGCAGTAACCTCAGGGAAGAGGAACAAGCAAATTGTTCCATATGACCCGGCAATAGCTGGAAAGGCAAATGAGAACAGAGGCAATGCAAGCTGAGGTAACAGTGGGGAGAGAAACCACGACCATGTGGAAAAGGACGGCGGGGGCCGAGGCAATGGGGATCTCGGCAGGAGAGAACCCGCAAGAGATAATCATGAAAACCAGACCCCGGCCGAAGTAAGGAGAGAAGTACCGCCCAACCCACAACCAAGACATGAGCTTCGGCAGGAAAGAGAAGTGAGGCCAGCTCGCCACAATCAGATGAATGAAAGGTACAATGATGGATATTCCGAGGTGGAATACGCAAACCAGGGTGGAAACAATCACTATGGGATATAGGATAGAATCCTGTACAGAGATTTGCCAGCAAGTGATGCAAGAGTAAAGTTGGATCGGCTATACTGGTCCGAGTTGTTGGAAGAGCAAGGTCCACCAGGTCCGACATGTTTTGGACCACGGATCATGGGCGAACCACCAGTGCCGAATTTTCAGTTAGCAAGAGGCACAAGAACGTACAATGGAAGTACCAAGCCACAAGACTGGTTGATTGATTATGCCACCGCTGTGAAGATAGCGGGTGGCAACCTGAGATGGGCAGTGCGGTACGTCCCACAGATGTTGGAAGGACCAGCCAGGGTATGGTTGAATAATCAACCAGCTGGCAGTATCAACTGCTGGTTAGATTTCGAAGAAATGTTCGTCAGCAACTTTACCAGCACATACAAGAGACCGAATAGACCACAACAGCTGGCCATGTGCAAACAGAGGCCGAATGAAACGGATAGAGAGTTTTTAACTCGATGGTGCAACCTGAGGAACTCATGTGAGGGAGTTATCGAATCGCAAGCAATCGCTTGGTTCGCGCAAGGCTGCCGTTATGCCAGCGTTTTGTGGCAACGCCTGCAAAGAGATATGCCAACCACACTGGCAGAAACTATCAGAATAGCAGACTCCTATGCATTGGGCGACCCAACCCAACCGGAATTAATGTCGGCAGATCATCGTGAGCAACAGGACCAGTACGCGAGAGAATTGGCCGGGTCATCCAGGCGTGATTTCAGAGGAAGAAGAAGAGAGGAGAGGCCGGATTATAGATATAATTCGGCCCAGGTGGCGGCAGTAGCACAAGATCAGCCGACTCACGGAGCAACTCAACGACAGAAAAATGGACCTCAACAGTGGACACCAAGAAATGAGGGAAAAAGGCAATGGACCCTAGAGCAAAAGAAGCAATGGCAAGAGAGGCCAAAGTATACGTTCGAATCCATGTTAGATCAGCCGTGCAAATTTCACACATCAAACCCATCCAGACCAGCCAATCATACAACCCGCCAATGTGCCTGGATGAAAAATGCGATGGGAAACCCAGCAGGAGTTCAGGCTCCCCACCAGGTGCAACAGCAGCATCAGCCGCAATTAACTGGAGCAAATACACAGCAATTGATGCTACCGCCCCCTCCCCCTAGATATGATAAATCGGATCGGAGGGATGCAGTACATCAAGTAATGAACCAGGGCCAGGACGGAAGGATGAATCCGGCAAATACCGGACGTAATGATTACAGGGAACATCACCAGTCTTATTGTGTGTTCACAACAGAACAGCAGGACAAGCAAAGTGTGCAGCGCCGGCATATGGAAGTGAATGCAGTTGTGCCGGCAGTACCAAGATACCAGCCGTGGTCTGATCAAGAGGTGACCTGGAGCATGAAAGACCACCCCAGAATAATGCCGAGTCCAGGATCATATGCACTTGTGTTGGATCCGACATTTGTTGGACCAAGCATCAATGTAAAGTTTTCAAAAGTACTCATCGACAATGGGAGCAGTATCAACATCATGTACAAAGATACCATGCATAAACTCGGAATATCGCAGAATATGCTGCAGTCCACGAGGACAACTTTCCATGGGATAGTGCCAGGGCTTTCATGTGAGCCCATTGGTAAAGTCCGAGTGGACGTGTTATTCGGTACAAGAGATAACTGCAGAGCAGAAAACTTAGAGTTTGAAGTGGTGGATCTGGAAAGTTGTTATCATGCTCTACTCGGACGGCCCGCACTAGCCAGATTCATGAGCAGCTGTCATGTAGGTTATCTAAAGATGAAGTTACCCGGACCACAAGGGGTGATAACAGTTGCAGGGGATTACAAGAAGTCAATGGAGTGTGCTTCAGCCGGGTCAAATTTGGCCGAGTCATTGGTTATAGCAAGAGAAAAGAAAAGGATTCAGGAGGTAGCAGCCCTCGCTCAGTCAGCGCAGTTGAACATGCCGGCACTGGCCAACCCTCATGGCAGTGTCTCTTTTCATCCAACTAAAGAGACGAAGAAATTTCAGATTGATGAGCAATTCCCAGAGCGCACTGTTACAATTGGTGCGGGCCTTGACGCTAAATAGGAAGGCGAGCTCACCAACTTGCTCCGTGAGAATCGGGACATATTTGCATGGTCAACTCAAGATCTGCAAGGTGTTCCGAGGGAGTTGGCAAAGCACTCTTTAAACGTCAGGCCAGGAGCAAGGCCGGTGAAGCAACCTCTCCGCCGCTTCGCCGAAGACAGGAGAAAAGTAATAGGGGATGAAATAGCTCGGCTCCTCGCGGCCGGGTTCATCATGGAGGTGCTATATCCGGATTGGTTATCAAATCCGGTGCTAGTAGAAAAGAAAAAAGATGACCCCAATGTAGCCATTGTGTGGCGAATGTGTATCGACTACACCAACCTGAACAAGGCGTGTCCGAAAGATCCTTTTCCATTGCCTAGAATCGACCAAGTCATTGACTCGACTGCTGGCTGTGAGCTGTTATCATTTGTAGACGCGTATTCTGGTTTCCACCAGATACCGTTAAATCCGGCCGATCAAATAAAGACTACATTTATTACCCCGTACGGGGCTTATTGTTATTGCACAATGCCATTCGGCCTGCGGAATGCAGGAGCAACATATCAAAGATGCATGCAAAAATGCTTACATGATCAGATAGGGAAAAATGTACAAGTGTATGTGGATGACGTAGTCATCAAAACTAAGGAGAGCAAAACCTTGCTAGAAGATATACGGCAAAATTTCGCGAACCTGAGAAGGTTTCGAATGAAGCTTAATCCAGAGAAATGCACATTTGGCGTGCCAGCAGGAAAACTACTCGGTTTCCTGGTGTCCAGCCGAGGTATCGAGGCTAATCCAACAAAGATAAGAGCAGTGGAAAGAATGGAATTGCCGAGATGTTTGAACGATGTACAAAAATTCACGGGCTGCCTGGCCTCGCTTAGTCGATTTGTATGTCGGCTAGGAGAAAAGGCACTGCCACTCTATCAGCTGATGAGAAAGTCGGACAAATTCAGCTGGACTCCACAGGCGGACCTTGCATTTCATGAGTTGAAAAAGATGCTAGTTACGGCACCCATTTTAGCTTCTCCATTATCGAAAGAACCTATGCTACTCTATGTGGCGGCTACCAATCGAGTAGTTAGTACTGTGGTCGTAGTGGAACGACTTGAAGATGGTAAGTCAATTCAGAGGCCGGTGTATTATCTAAGTGAAGTATTATCCACTTCAAAGCAGAATTATCCGCACTATCAGAAGATGGCCTATGGAGTATATATGTCGGCAAAAAAGCTTAAGCATTACTTTGAAGAGCACCCCATCAAAGTAATCTGTGAGGCACCCATAGCCGACATATTGAACAACAAAGATGTAAGTGGCCGAATAGCAAAATGGGCGATCGAGTTATCACCGTATGCTCCACAATTTGATAGAAGAGATGCAATCAAATCTCAAGCTGTCGCCGACTTTCTCGTGGACTGGGCCGAGGTGCAGTATAAGCCACCATTGCCAGACCCAAATTACTGGACAATGCATTTTGATGGCTCCAAACTAAGGAATGGTTTGGGAGCAGGAATAGTGCTAACCTCGCCTAAAAAAGATCAATTGAAATATGTACTGCAAATACATTTTACTGCAACAATGTAGCTGAATATGAAGCGCTAGTCCATGGATTAAAAGTGGCAAAGGAAATTGGTATACGCCGAATCCTATGCTACGGTGACTCGGATCTAGTAGTACAACAAGTATCGGGCAGTTGGGACGCATTAGATGCTAATATGGCTTTATACAGATTCCATGTGCAAAAAATCAGTGGATACTTTGAAGGATGTGAATTCCACCACATACCACGAGCAGAAAATGACGCTGCCGACACGTTGTCGAAATTAGGATCAACTCGGCAGTCAATTCCACCAGGTATTGCCTTGGAGCACCTCAGGAAACCATCGATAATCCCGTCACCAGAATCCGAATCAATCTTTATCCCAGCAAGTTCTGCGGAAAATCACACGCCAATGGAGGTAGATCCGCAGAATGATTCGGGACCCCTAAAGAGGAGGGCAGCCGAGGTAATCACAGTCATGGAAAGAGCCGATGTATATACGTCGGCAGAGGACATGGAGATAGACAGTGAGATCACATCAGAAAAAGTAGCACCGATATGGGCGCAACCCATATTTTCTTACCTAAAAGACGCGACGTTGCCGAGTAATGAGGTATTAGCTAGACAAACCATAAGAAGAGCAAAAGCCTATACAATCATAAACAATAAGTTATATAAGAGAAGCGTCACAAACGTATTGCAGAAGTGCGTGAGTTCCGCAGAAGGTCAGGAAATCCTTCTAGACATACACCAAGGAGAATGTGGGCATCATGCTTCATCTCGCGCTTTAGTAGCCAAGGCATTTAGGCATGGATTTTACTGGCCAACGGCGTTAAAAGAGGCAAAAGAATTAGTTAAGAAATGCAATGGATGTCAGAGATACGCTACCAGAATACATATGTCGTCGGCCGAGTTAAAAACAATACCCATCACTTGGACATTTTCTGTATGGGGTTTAGATATGGTGGGACCATTCAAGCCGGCGCGAGGAGGAATGACCCACATATTGGTTATGGTAGACAAGTTCACGAAATGGATTGAAGTAAAACCGATTAAAAAGTGTGATGGGCACACAGCAGTGAAATTTCTCAAGGATATCATCTTGAGATACGGGTACCCGCATAGTATTATTACGGATAATGGCACAAACTTTGCAGAAGGAGCTTTCGCTAGATTTTGCCGAGAGAAGCACATAAGACTAGATATTGCCTCCGTGGCTCACCCAGCATCCAATGAACAGGTGGAAAGGTCTAATGGACTGGTGCTATCAGGAATAAAACCACGACTTGTTGAACCTTTGCAAAGGTCGGCAGGGTGTTGGATCGAAGAAATCCCAGCCGTGTTATGGAGCCTTCGGACTACTCCAAATAGATCAACAGGTTACACTCCATTCTTTCTGGTGTACGGGGCAGAGGCCGTACTCCCAGCCGACATAATATATGACTCGCCAAGAGTTGCTCAGTACACAACCTCAGAGACAAACGAGATAGCTCGGCAAGATGCCGTAGACCTGTTGGAAGAAGCCAGAGAGTTGACATTATCACGATCGGCTATTTATCAACAGAACTTGCGGCGGTATCACAGAAAGAAAGTAAATCCGAGAGTATTCAAAGAAGGAGATTTGGTCCTCCGACTAGTGCAACGCACGGCCATCATGCATAAATTGTCACCCCCATGGGAAGGACCGTTTATTGTGAGCAAAGCATTGCACAACGATGCATATTATTTAATCGACGCTCAGTCCCCTGGAGAGAACAAGGCAGACAAAGCTGGTGAAGAAACGAAGCGCCCCTGGAATGTGGCTTTACTTCGGCCATTCTACTCGTAGCATTATATCTTAAAGTCAAAATCCAATGATGTATTTAAACCTCGGCTCCCGGAGCAGTGACTCGGGGACTGCCTTAGGTTATATTTATTTCATATTATGTATTCAAACCTCGGCACCCAGAGCAGTTACTCGCGGACTGCCATATGTTATATTATTTCGTGTTATGTGTTTGGACCTCGGCACCCAGAGCAATGACTCGGGGACTGCCATATGTTATATTTATTTCTTTCGCGTTATGTGCTTGAACCTTGGCGCCCAGAGTAGTGACTCGGAGACTGCCATATGTTGTGTTTCTTTCATGTTATGAATATAAACCTCGGCGCCCAGAGCAGTGACTCGGGGACTATCATATAATATATCAATTTCGTATTGATACCTAAACCTCGGCATCTAAAGCAGCGACTCGGGGACTACCGTATGCTACCTCAAACTTATGCTGAACGCACTCAGTTTTATACTACCTCCAAAATCTGATTTACATATGGAAGTTTCGGACAATAAACAACGATCCAGCGATTGCTACATACTTCCACAACAAGGTAGTTAACTTATGTTCAGAACAGATCATTATCATAGGTATTCAGCGCTCATGCCTGATAAGATCATAAAAAATAACGGCAAAGTTAAGCCCTAGAAGGTCAAGAAATTAAGGGCCAGCGAAGCAAGAATTCGGATGAGCATCCACTTAACCAAATGTCACAACAGTACATGGCAAAAGGAATTCAAATCATACAGAGAGGTGACAAAGTTTGCGCCTACATCATACGCCCGGCATACCAGGGATCGGAAATTACTTAGGCGTTGTTCGTTGGAGAGGCAGCTACTTGCTCAGGTGCGGGGCACCCCGAGGTAGGAGGAACCTCGACTGAGGTCGCCTCGCCCTCCGCCGACCCAGGTGCAACTTCGGAGGTCCGGGGTTGTTCGGGAGCGTCAGTCCGTGCGGTCGAATGCCCGGTACCTTTGGAAGAGGACCATGCATCGCCGTTGCTGTCCGAACTTGAGCTAGAGCTATCAGATGTGGCCGAATCATTTTCACCTCCCCCCTGCTCAGTTGAATCATCATCCGAGGAACCCTCAGCCACAACCTCTTGATCCGGGTCTGGGAGAAAACTCGGCCCTTCATTCCAAGTGTGCACGTCGGCGTACTCGACGAGTTGGAACGCCCGAGCTTGCCGAAGAGCAACAAAAGTGGGATCTTCAACCCAGCGGGAGCCAGTGCGCAAATTTCTCAGGATGTCAAGAGAGATGTCTTCATACCATGACATGATTACAGTAAGGGCCATGTCGGCACCAGCACGCCCAGCGGATTCTCTCCAAAGACTCAACTGCCTCTCAGATGCCATTAGCCTCGTCACCAATAACTTGATTTCGTTGATATCAGGAGTCCCCGAGGTATTCGGCCAAAGTACGTGGTAAGCTCGGATAGCGGCCTGCACCAAGTCCCGGCCCATAATTTTCATCGGGCCAACTGCGGCACCAACGGCAACCAAGTAATCCTCCATTGAATATTCTGAATCAACGGTAACAGGTTCACCTCGGCGCGCGCGAGCTGCAAGAACCGCTTTAGAACTCACGGGCTTGGCCTCGGGGAAATGATCTGCGCAAAGCATGAACGTGTCAAAGGATAGCAGGGACAAAAAGGAAAAATATAATTCGGCCATGCCAAGTAGCTTACGATGAATATAGCTCATCATTCTCTGAAGATCTTTGGCCCAATCAGCCTTACTCTTCTCAAATCGAGCAATTTCCTCGCTCAAACCCTGGTTTCTAAGTTCGGCAGCTTCAAGAAGTTGTTTATTCTTCTGCAGATCCAAAGTCAGCCGATTCTTTTCCTCGGAAAATTCTTGGTCGACCTTTTCTAGTTCGGATTTCTGAGAGAGCTTGAGGGTATCCACCTCAGATCGCAGGCGAGCTATCTCATCATCTTTTTCTTGAAGTTGCGCCGAATGAACTGCGTTTTGTTCTAAAAAATGCAGCATCACGTCAGGCATGGGCACGCAATCTTGATGTGACACTGCAAAGTCTTGCAACTCGGCTTTACCACAGCCAAACGCAATAAGGAACCTTAGCATATATATTAAGAAGGAGAAGGAGTAAAATAGAAAAGAAACTAACCTTCCAGGTTCTTGATCTTCTTTTCAAGGCGAATATTGAGGTTATTAATATTACCTATTCAACAAGAAGTAAGCCGACATTCCGTGGACGAATACATGAGAAAGTTGGAAATAAGGAAAAGGAACTATCGACATACCAGCCTTCTTTGCCACGGGTAGAACCTTCTCGTACTTCTCTTCCAGCTTGCGGTGTGAAAAAAGCAACCTCTGGAACTAAGCAGTTCGCCGGTCATGTGCAACCTGAGTAATGAGGCAAAATGATAAATCAACGAGTAAAAGCTAAACCAGATCCGAGTCAAGCAGAACTTAACTCAGATCTGGGTGGCTGAATATTCAAAGCTAAATTAGATCCGAATCAAGCAAAGCTTAATTCGGCTCTAGGTGGCTGGATATTCAAAGCTAAACCAGATCCGAGTCAAGCAGAACTTAACTCAGATCTAGGTGGCTGAATATTCAAAGCTCAATTAGATCCGAATCAAGCAAAGCTTAATTCGGCTTTAGGTGGCTGGATATTCAAAGCTAAACCAGATCCGAGTCAAGCAGAACTTAACTCGGATCTAGGTGGCCGGATATTCAAAGCTAAATTAGATCCGAATCAAGCAAAGCTTAATTCGGCTCTAGGTGGCTGGATATTCAAAGCTAAACCAGATCCGAGTCAAGCAGAACTTAACTCGAATCTAGGTGGCCGGATATTCAAAGCTAAAATAGGTCCGAATAAAACACAACTAAACTCGGATCTAAATGGCCGGGTTAACGAACCTTAGAAATAAATTTAAGCCAAACTTCCAAGTATACAACAAGTTATTTCCTTGCAAGTTTCGGGGACTAGAGCATATGGTAACATCTGAAGAATAATTTAAGACTCAGAGAAAAAATAATTACCTCATTCATCTTGTTGGTATCAATGATGAACTGGGCAGCATGGTCAAAACGGCCGCTGATGTCAGAAAGCTGAAACGGCTGGTTTGTTGGATTACCCTCAAAATGATCAGCAGCATTCCAGTTATTGGCATACTCAACCAGCGCTCCAAGGCTGTTCCCACTAGCTGTCCGAGTTAAAACTTTACCCCGGGCAGGCGCTCCGACCATGGCAGTCGCAGGGCTCCTATGAAGAGCAAGCTGGCTGCCGGCGGCCGAGGTAACGGGGACTTTTGTAGGCGCGGCTCCCTTACGCAGGACGTCAGCAATACTCGGCTGAGAAGAGCCGGCAAGACCTTTCTGAGAAGAAGAAGTCTTGACGGCAATAGCTTTTTTCGCCTTAGAAGAGGCATCAGCAGGAAGTGGCGCCTCGGAAGTAGGGACGGAGTCCTTAGGAGCAGCGGAGGATAAGGTCGCAGAGGGCGCCGGGATAACGACCTTTTCGGCCGAGGTCGGGATGGCCGTAGAAACTGCCGGAGTAGATGGAGGCTCAGTAGCAGCGCTGGGGCCCGTAGAAGGGGCGGCGGGCTCGACGAAAACTTCGGAGGGCCGGTTCGAATCCAGGTCAATGGAAGCGGTCTCAGGGACATCGCGACGAACAGGCGACGTATTCGGAGCTGGAGGAGAAGCAGGACGAATAGGACTAGGAATCCTGGTATCATCAGCGGGAGGAGGAGATGGCGGCCGAATCGGACGGCTAGTCATACTAGGACCGCCGGGTTTAACAGAAAGAGGAGCACTGCAAAAATAAAAAAGAAGATTCGTCAGTATGAGAAACAGAAAGAGAGAAACAAGAAATATAGGCAAAAGAACTTACCCAGCGACCCCAGGCATAGTCTTGCGCCTGGGAGGGTTCGGAGCGGATTTCTTCATTCGCTTTTTAGGAACCGCCTCTGAGGCACTAGCAGGAGCCCCGCGTTTCCCCGAGGTAACGGGAGGCCGGGAAGCAATAGGCTCGGCGTCGTGGACCTGACCGGCCGGATTAGCTGGGAAAGTAGAAGCCGGAAATGCATAAGAAATAGGCGTGGCGGCAACTACCTCAAGAATTTGGACCTCGTCCGAATCACCTTCCTCCTCATGCGCTGAAGTTTTGCCGCGAGCTCGAGCCGGAGCAGGATCTGACTTAGGGACGAACTCCTCGGAGTCCGGCTCACCAGTATCCGGGATACTCCTGTCCGCAGGCCAAGGGAGCTGCAGAACTTCGGCATCTTCATTTTTCTGCTCTGCGAACCTCTGCAAGACGAGGAGAAAGAGAATTAGATAAAACGGTTTCTAAAGACAGTGGAATAACTGAGCAATGCTGATTAAGCTTACCTCGGGAGGCGGACGATCGCGAGTGAATGGTTTTAATCCCCAAGACCAATCCTCAGGCATCTCAGTCTTGAAGATAGCTCGGACGCGCTTATAAATAAGGTAGTTATCCAGCTCCACGGTCGAGACTCGGTTAGGGTCAAGGGGACCACTCATGTAGCACAGCTTGTGGGTCCGCTGCTGGAAGGGGCAGATCCGGCTACTAATGAAAGTTGCCATCAGGTCTTCGCCGCATAACCCGGCCCGGATCAACTCTTTAAGCCGAATCTCGAAGGCCTCGGCCAAGGCGTGAGTTTTCCTCGGATTATAGAGCCAGTTCACTTTAGAAGGTGGGCCAATTGAGAATGGAGGGAGCCGAATCTTGTCTTCCGCCCCTCTGTTCTTGACGTAGAAGAATGACTTGTGCCACTTCTTGCACGACTCCAACCCAGTGACACGAGGGAACACGGATTTCCTCCGAGGTGTTATAGACGCCGCCCCACATTGGGTGAGCAACTTCTCAGAAGGGTGCAGAGATTTGTCAAGGACAACGTTTGAGCGGATCTGGAAGAACTTCGACCAGACATGTACTGACGGCCACATGCCGAAGTAACCCTCCGAAGCGGAGATGAAAGCAGAAAGAGAAGCTATGGCGTTCGCAGGAAGATGATGCGGCTGAAGGCCGAAGTAATCGAGGAATTCTCTAGCGAAATCGCTAAGAGGGAGACCGAAGCCGCGGGCGAAGTGAGACATGAAAACCACATACTCGCCCTCTCTGATGTCTGGAGAGGATTCGCTGCCGGGTAAACGGCAAGAAACCTCGGCGGGAATCCTTCCAGTCCGGATGAGCCATTCAATCTCACGGCGCGTGACTGAAGAGCCCTGCCACGAGCCTCGCTCGGGCCCGGAGCCAGCGTCGTCGTCCTCGACAAGAGCGCCGCTAAACGAACTAGACATACGTGCGCCGGAAAGATCGCCGGAGGAAAGACTGGCGGCGGAGGGGAGTTTAGAGCTGCAAGGCCCCGTCGGAACTTTGCGCGAAAACAATGGCGAAGAAGCGGAGGAACCGTCGCCCGAGCACGAAAACGGAGCAGATGAATCTAGGGAAAGAACAGGGCAAGACGGCCAGAGAGGACTCACCGGCGACGGAGTCAAAGCCGCGGAGCGCGGGCAAGAAAAGTAGAACGGCGCGGCGGAATCTCCGCCGACGGAGGCTCTGGCTGGGGAGCGGCGGCGGAACTGCAAGAAAACGCGCCGGCGAAAGGAAGAAGGAGAACGGAGGCGAGCGATAAGGGGAAAGGTGAATCCCGCAAACGCGGTTCCCCTCTTTATAGTCAAGCCATGAACAGGGAAGTGGGATCGTGGGTGTGGCAGTTATCCGTGTAGATCGTGGGTGCGGCACGAACGCACGACGGTGAGCGGAGCCACACCAACGGCCACACACGAAGAGGGGTCGTTACAATCCCCAAGGGGAACAGCACCCGAGGCGTCGCAGCGACGGCGTAGCAGGTGCAGAATTCACTGTAGCTTGTCAGTAAGCACTGTAGAGGGGCCTAAAAACTAGAAGAACAATGATGGGATGACACGTAGGACATGGCGTACGAGGGAAGGAACGAGGAAACCTCGGACGAGGACATAACTCGGAAACAAGACTAAAGAATATAATGAAGCTGATATAACCCGGCCAAAGCTATTGACAGGGCCACACCAACTTCGGGGACTAATGTCGGGGGGTTAACCTCGGGTAGGTCAGAGACGGGGAAAGACAGAGGTACTATCCCCGTCTAGTTTCCGAGTTACGGTCCAAGTCGGCCGAATCATGGATATGTCGGCCGATGAACGGAGGCAAGAAGCCCACGTATATGTATCAAGTAGTTACCCGGCCGAGTTACTGAGAGAATCGGCCGGGTTACCCGAGTGATCTTGATGCAGGTGAAGAACGAGCCGAGTAACACAAGGTAAGGCCGAGTGATACGAAGCTTGCAGGAGAAGGAGAAGCCCAAGGTCAAACTATAGCTGCAGGCTAGAAGGAATCATAGCAGAGCCAAGCACAAGAGACAAGGATGCACATCGTCAGAGGGGCAGAAGGAGGTCACAGAGGTGACAGTCCTGGAGCCCAAGGCACGCAGGAGGGGGCCACTGGAGCCTTGCCGTCATTAGAAGGGCGACAGGGAAAGGAGGCCGCCGAACTACTAATTTGGGACAAGCATATTCCACGAATATGCTTGCCTCGTCAGCCCTAAGGGCACCCAAGGCACTCCTTTATAAGGGGAGGCTTGGACCCTGAGGGAGGGATCGACTCTTTGAGGACCGTTAGGCTGGGGAGATTCATCTTGTCCCTCTGTATACAGCTCAAGGAGCAATTGTAACCCACCAAGAGAGAAATAAAGATCATCACTTTGGCAGCTTGAGTGTAGAGACAGTTGCATCTTCCCTCCCCAGATCCCACTAGCATCCATTGGCCCCATACTTTAGCCTACCCATGGCATCTGCCGTGCCGCCACCACGACAATGCCAAAGCGGGAAAAGACACCGATTTGCATGGGTTTGGGCTTTGGATTCGCTCTCATTTGCCTTTATTAGCCATATTTGAACTTCATGTGTGTTATTTGCCACTTATGTGTGTGACTATGTGCTTGTGCACCTACTATTGTAAATCATGTGAGAACTATGTGTTTTATCGTTGATACTATATATCTTGCATGATTTACTTGTTTAACTTAGTGCACATAGTCAGGGGGAGCTTCATACAAATTATTCCATGCAAAATCACTTGTTGTCATCGAACACCAAAAAGGGGGAGATTGAAAGGACATTTACTGTCATAATCACTTTTGGTGTTCGTTAACAACAAGTAGATCATTTTACGGTTTGTCACTGTCCATAGTTGTTAAAATACTAAGTGAAAAGTTCCCTCACACTTTGAAATGATCCCTACAAGTTTGACAAAGTTCTGGAAATTCCAGACCGGAGTTTCCGCAGGCGTCCCCGGTGGAGGCATCAGGAATCTGGCTGGGAAATTTTGTATGGGGGTGCTAAGCAAGGTCCAGAGGCTCCACCAGAATCTCCGGTGTGGGCTCAGACCAGAGTCTCCGGTGCTGGTGGTCCGGAGTCTCCGGCCCACTCAGCTCGTGATAGGGCCTGGTCAATCAGAAGGGTGGTCTGGAGGATGGACCGGAGTTGAACCGGAATCTCCGGTGTAGACTGGAGTCTCCGGTGCACAGACCGGAGTCTCCGGTCTGAGTTTTCTCCAACGGTCAGAAAACGGTTCGTGGAGGGGGTTACTTATAAATAGGGACCCTTATCCCCTTCCTCCAGCTGCTCGACCTGCTCAAGAACACAAACTCCATTAGAGCTACCAAATCTATAAGATCTCTTCATCCAACCACCCAAAGTCATTGATCTTTGGAGAATTGAAGGAGGAGGCCTTGATCTACTTCACCAAGAGATATCTTCATTTCCCCCTCATTCACTTGAGGGCCCCAATGCTCTAGTGTTTCTTTGGAAACCCTAGCTTTGATTTGGTTCTTACAAGCTTGTCTTTGATTGTTTTGATAGCTTGCTTGTATTTGGAAGCCTCCAATTAAGTTGTGGATCTGTGCCCCGAACTCGCTGTAAAGGTGCCGACTTCCACCTCGAAGGTTGCCGATATAGTGGAAGGTGAATATCTCCCCTTGGGGTGAGGTTCATCGGAGAATAAGGGATTCCTCTCGTGACGTTGATGGTTTGAGACCACCCCCCTCTCCAAACGTAGACATACTTCCCCTCAAAAGGAAGGAACTACGGGAAACAAATCCTCGTGTCTCCGCGTCCACCACTTTGGTTACTTCTATCCTTTACTGCACTTTACTTACTTGTTCTTTCTTAGTGTTGTGCTAGTTGTTGCTTGTTTGACATATAGGTAAATTCACCTTAGTTGCATAATCTAGAGAATTTACCTTTCTTGTCAAACCCTAAATTAAAAAAGAAGAAAATTTGAAGTAGCACCTATTCCCCCCACTCTAGGTGCGCATACGATCCTTTTAGTTGGGAAACCATTATTTATATGCAAGTGAATGACTTTGATCTCAAAGCTTCATGTGATCTTGTTTCTAGTGTCTCTATTATGCCTAGGAACATTTATAAAATGCTTGATTTGCCACCTTTGGAAGATTGTTATTTGGACGTCCCACTTAATGATAATGCTAAGAAGAAACTCATGGAAAGTATTAATGATGTTCTAATTATGGTTAACAATGCTTATGTCCCTGTTTATCTCTATGTTTTGGATGTTGAATACAATGCTTCTTTTCCTATTACTTTGGAAATGCCTTTTCTTAGAACAGTTGGTGCCATCATTGATATGAATGAAGGCACCATTAAATATTATTTTCTATTCAAGAAAGTTATTGAACACTTCCTTGAGTCTTTGAAGTTATTAATTTGAAGGAGAGAGAAGTTGATTTTTGCTCCTCCTTTGAAAGCAAGGTTTGATGTTAATGCTTCCTCATTTGAAAATACTTGATTTCTTGCTTCTTGTGCCTAACTTAAAGGCGTTAAAGAAAAGTACTTGTTGGGAGATAACTCAAGAGTTTCCTTGAGTCTTGGAAGTTATTAATTTAGTAATTACCTCTTCTTATCCTTTTTTGTTTGCTTTTTGTGCCAAGAATAACCTCTAATGAGAGGGAAGTAAGATTTGGGGAGTCGCTGTCCTGAAACAGATTTCTGTCCTCCACCATAAAACTTCATGAGGAGTCTCTGTAAGTCAGATTGAGATGAAAATTTACGAATAAATCTCCTAGTAAGTTAGATAACTTTCGTTAGTTCAAAACATTTTTATTTGAGAAACAAAAGATTTTTGAAAAAATCGGTTTATACCTGCTGGTCTGTTTTGACAGATTTCTGCCATTATTTGCATTTGCTTCTTATTAATTCCTTTTTGAGTTCTCTTTTGGGGAATTGAGCTTTTTGAAGGAGTTGCTACAGTAGCTTGTGTTTTTAGTGAAAAGTTTTGCTGTTCCAAAGCTTACCCAAAGGTCTATTATCTTTTGAATACACTAATGTTGCTAATGAAGATTGTGTGAAGTTTTGTATGAAGGAAAAATTTCAGGTATAGAAAGAGAATGATGTAATAAGATGAAGAATAGACAAAAGCTCAAGCTTGGGGATACCACCCCGGTGTCACCCCAAGAAATATCCAAGAGGTACAAACGTAAAAGCTTGGGGATGCCCAAGGTATCCCCTTCTTCATCGATAAAAAGCTCAGGTCTGTCTAGCCACTTCGTTTTTATTGTTTCATGCACAGTTGTGTTGTTCTTGGAGCGTCTTAGTTTTCGTTTTGCTTTAATTAGTTTGTTTAGTTTGCTTGAATAAAGTATTTTGGACCCCCGTTCTCGCTCTGTTGTTTCAAATAAGTCAATTGGTGTTGGAAAGGAGTAGAAAGTTCTTGCTTGGAAGTGCAAGAGGAGCTTGCATTGACTGTGACTTAGACTTTAGCATGACATTCTAGGTGTTGTTTTGACCTTATGCTTAGTGATTATTGATGTAGAATGTCTTGTTCCAAACAATTGGGATTGCTTAGTGTGCCTTGAAGGAATCATGCATTGTTTTAGCATACAAAAGCATAGTATTGTGGTATCTCCTTTGATGTTTTGTTTGGGTTGACTTGGCACATGCTCACACCATGTTATGACTATGAACAAGTCACCATTGCCTCTATGATCATTTAGTCCTTGACTTGTAGTACTACTCTAGGCTTTGATTAGTAATATTTTGTCACTCTGCATGATTATGACCATTATTGCTCTCTTAGTTGGTTGCTCCCAGTCTTTTGTTAGCCTCCACTTGTATGAGTAAGCTCTACTCATGCTTCCAACTCCCAAGAAACCAATTTATTCCAAAGTGTCCACTATAAGTTCCTATGCATGGTGTTTTATACCATTCCAAGTATATTCTTGTTTTCAGCTATCTTCCAATTAAAAAGTATTTTGTTATGTGAAAACTTAGTGATGAAAGCCCTCACAAACTTGATGGCACACTCTATATTATTTGCCCCTAATAAACTTAAACCATTATGTCGTCTATGTTGTATATTCTTGCACTTATACGTTGGAATTAGCAAAACCATGCTGTCATGGGGAACATTTTCAACATTGCACTTGTACTTTGTACACAGTTGATATCATGTTCTTTTGCCTATGGATGTCACTGGTGTGAAATAAAGAGGGATCTTATAAGTCCATGGAGTTATGTATTTTGTGTTAGAGAAACGCTTGGGACGCTAGCCTAAGCCATGCCTGATCATGGTGGAAACTTGCAGCATCACCATAATGAGCTATCTCTGAAGCATCCTCAATAAAAAGTTATGCACGTAGTAAATAAAAAGATCGCTGAGATGCTCATTGTCTGCTTGCCTTGTCATTTTGGTTATGAGATAACTCTTGTACCATGTGCAAGGGGTACCCCGTTGGCCGTTCTCTATGATACGCATGTACTTACTATGACAAGAACTTACATGTGACCGAAGTTGAGTAGCATGAGGTGTGGCTCTCGTATTCAAGGGACTTGAGACTGCCAACTTATACTTTGTCAAGCATATACTCCATAGTTTGTTCACTTTAACCTTAATCACTTCAAGATGCTTATGATAGGGGCAATGAGGGCTGAAAGCTAACAAGTACCATAATTTTTGGAAGCTCTTTTTGAAACTTGAAATTCCTTCTCCCCTTTATGAAGGGCCTTTCTTCCACTATTATATTGAGTCTCCACCTTATACCTTTAGGCACTATTAAGAGAGCATAGTTGCCATTCTTAGTTCTATGTGCAGTGTCCCAAAACTTATTGACAGATGCATATTGTGATATTACTTGTTCTTGTGCTATTTGTATCTAGTCACTCTTATGAACTTTGAAGGTGTCCTATGCATCTATTTGCTACTCTATGAAGGACAAACTGATTGCCACTATGCCATGTTTTCTGCATGTGAAACAAACAAACGTTTTTCAATGCATGTTATTCACGATCTTTGTTTGTATCCTTTCATGTTGCATTGATAGTTACTTTGTCTTATTGTTAGAACTCCATCTTTCATGCACATGTTTAGAGTTCTTTGATCCCATGTTTCAATGCTTACAAATGGTTTGATCTTGGTTTTGATGGTGCATGTCACCTCAAAAATTATTCTTTTTATCACTTACCTACTCGAGGACGAGCAGGAGTTAAGCTTGGGGATGCTTGATACGTCGGAAACGTATCTATAATTTTTTATGTTCCATGCTAGTTTAGTATCTACTTTTCTTTGCTTTGTCTACACTTTGAGGTGATTTTATATCTTTTCTGGAACTAACCTATTAACAAGTTGCCACAGTGCCAATTGCATGTTTTCTTCTGTTTTTGGTTCCAGAAAGGCAGAAAATCAATATTCTCGGATTTGTACGGGACAAAAGACAAAGTCAATATTTTACCGTCGGCGACACGAATCCAGAAGACGAGACGGAGGGGCGCCACAGGGCGTCTAGACCCTCCTAGGCGTGGCTAGGGCTGGCCCGCGCCTGGGCAGGGTGTGCCCCTGGTGGCCCCCTGCCTCGCCTCTTCGTCTATAAGAAGCCCCCGATGCAGAAACCCTAGGCACCCGATCAAAACTCCACGAAACCGTCTGTAGCCGCTGCCACCATCGTCCCTATATCGGGGACCTAAAGTTCTTCCCGACACCCTGCCGGAGGGGAGATCATCCCGAAGGCCTTCTTCTCCGGTATGAAGCGTGAGTAGTTCCACCTTAGACTACGGGTCCATGTAGTAGCTATATGGTTGTATCTCCTCGTTGTGCTTTCATGTATAGATCTTGTGAGCTTCGTTCATGATCAAGATCTAATCTATTTGTAATCATGCATGTTGTGTTTGCGAGGATCTTATGGATATTGAGATTACTATGTCAGATTGATTAATGGTTTTGTCTTATTGATTCTATCATGTCTATGTTGTTTGTGATCTTGCATGCTCTCCGTTGTTAGTAGCTATCTTGGCCAAGTAGTTGCTAGTGACTCCAAGAGGGGGCATTTATGCTCGATAGTGGGTTCATGCCTCTAGTTTCCAAGGGAAGTGACATAAATCTCTTCGGTTGTAGATATGTTGTTGCCACTAGGGAGAAAACAACGGTCTCTTGTTCATGGAACAAGTGGATTGTTTACCCTACACACTTTGCTTAAAGCAGTTGTCTGTTGCTTGCAACTTAATACTAGAGGGGGTTCAGATGATAACCTGAAGGTGGACTTCTAGTCATAGATGCAGTTGGATGGCGGTCTATGTATATTGTTGTATTGCCCAATTGAATCTCATAGGATATTTTTGTCTGGTATTGCATTGTTATTCCATGCTCAATTCCTGTCAATTGCCCTGCTGTAATTTGTTTACCCTTCATGTCATGTTGTTTATCTAAGGAGAGCACCTCTAGTGAACTATGGACCCTGGTCCAATCTTTACCATTGATACATCTTCCACTTTTTACTTGCTGCAAACCATTCATCACCTTCTACACCATACAGTTAATCCTTTATTACAGCAAATCGGTGAGCTTGACAACCAAACTGATTTGTTGGGGCAAAGTCTTGAGTTTGTGTTGTGCAGGTTTCCACGTTGCTTGCAACACCTTTAAGACGTTTCCTTCCTCCTAGTTCGATAACCTTGGTCTTTACTGAGGGATGAAGGGATACGGGTAGGCTACACTAGCGCAAATCAAAATTTTCTACCACGTAAACCAGGATTACGGTTGTCATAGATCACGGGATTACCACTAGACGCGCAGTTGCGGAACTTGATGAAGTGCGTCTAGGCAGTGCATACGATCTACGTCTCCTCCTCGTTATCGTCCCACGAGAAGCTCCCCTTGCGCGGCTCGTCCAAGCGCTACATATGCAGCGCCTCCGAGGTATCCACACGTACATGGTGGAAGCATTAGACGCCGGACTGCTAGGTTCGCGCGTGCAACACAGGCATGATGAGTGGCGGCTGGGTGGAATGGTCTAAACCTGGTCAGCACGCCCCACCCTCTCTTATATAGGCGTCCCTAGTGGGCTTCCTACATTAGCAGCCCATTAGTAGCCTAAGCCTGGTCTAATTCGGATCCAATCCTCATTAGGCTTCCAGCCCCTTAAGTGTGTGACCCTATAGGTTCATATACGTATAGACATGACATGAATACACTTATTCTGTCAATAGTTGGTATCAGCCTCTAGCAAGACGTGCAAACTCCTAAACACATACAAAGATCATATCGGACGAACCATCACAAGGTTTAGTACATGTCTTTCCCTTTGCCTCATGATATTTGGTCTAGCTCCAAGCTGACCTCCCTTTCTCGATACTGTGATTCGGAATCCCTTTACTAGGTTAACTCTTAACCATATGTAGCACGACCATGCATTTCTGGATCCGATCACTCGAGGGACCCAGAGATATCTCTCAAGTAGAGAGGGGCAAATCCCATCTTGATTGACCATGCCTTGCAGCATGCTTCAGGACAAACCCGGAAGCTACCTTTATAACTACCCAGTTACGGAGTAGCGTATGATAGCCCCAAAGTATGTCGATCCACATATCAAGTACATGCGACAATCTCAGGTCTAAAGACAAAACGTACACGATGTGTAGAGAGAGAGATGCAACTATTTGTCAGTCTCAAGTTGGGTCAGTCCAACCCCATGTTCATAACATGTGTCCACATCATTGGTTTGACATCTCCATGTCTATGACTTGCGAAACATAGTCATCAACCAATCGATGTGCTAGTCTAATATTCACATGTGTCCTCACATGAACTCCGACTAGGAACAACTATTAAATAACCATATAAGTAAAGAGTTTCACAAACAATTCACATAATTGTCAATCAATACAAGTTGCCTGATATGGATATTCAAGGAACAATACAATAACTCATGGATACATAAGAAATATAATCATCTCTATGATTGCCTCTAGGGCATATTTCCTTCAGTCTCCCACTTGCACTAGAGCCAATCTAGATTGTATCTAATACCTATTTCTCTTGCGTGCGTCTCATGCGCAGGCTACGGGAGTGGCTTTGTAAAAGGATCGGCATCATTTGAGTCTGTATGTATTTTGCATATCATGACACTACCATCCTCAACGAACTCTCGAATCTGATGGTAACGCATGCGAATATGTTTGTTCTTCTGGTGCTGTCTAGGTTCCTTGGCTTGTGCAATAGCACCATTGTTGTCACAATAAACGTCCATGGGATTGGACGCGCCCAGAACCACACCAAGAGCGATCAGGAAATTCCTCATCCAAACAGCTTCCTTTGCAGCCTCCGAGGCGGCAATATATTTAGCTTCTGTTGAAGAGGAGGCCATTGTATCTTGCTTGGAACTTTTCCAACTCACAGCACCACCATTCATAACAAACACATAACCAGATAGCGATCTGGAATCATCTGAGTCGTTAAGGTAACTCGCATCTATGTAACCCCTTACACTGAGTTTATCCTCACCTCCATAAACTAGGAACACATCCTTAGTCCTTCTCAAGTACTTAAGGATATTCTTTATCGCTGCCCAGTGACCTTCACCTGGATCAGCATGGTATCTGCTCGTAACACTTAGATCATAGGAAAGATCTGGGCGAGTACATATCATTGCATACATGATGGATCCAATAGCCGAAGCATATGGAATTCTGCTCATGCGCTCACGCTCATCAGTAGTCGAAGGACACCGAGTCTTGCTGAGTTTTATGCTGTGAGACATCGGCAAGAAACCCTTCTTAGCCTCTTCCATGCTGAACCGTTTCAACACTTTGTCAATGTATGTACTCTGGATTAATCCAATTAGCCTCCTTGATCTATCTCTATAGATCTTGATGCCTAAAATATATGCCGCTTCTCCTAAGTCCTTCATCGAAAAACTATTTTTCAATGAGGTCTTAACAGACTCAAGCATAGGAATGTCATTTCCAATCAGCAATATGTCATCTACATATAAGATTAGAAATACCAGCTCTCTCCCACTTTCCTTCTTGTAAACACAAGGTTCTTGTTCATTTTTTATGAAGCCAAACTCCTTTACAACTTCATCAAATCGAATGTTCCAACTCCGAGATGCTTGCTTCAGCCCATAAATGGACTTTAGAAGTTTGCATACCTTTCCAGCATTGTTTGGATCGACAAAACCTTCGGGCTGCATCACATACATGTCCTCAGTTAGGATTCCATTTAGGAAAGCAGTCTTGACATCCATCTGCCATATTTCATAGTCGAAATGTGCAGCAATGGCTAGAATGATCCGTATAGATTTAAGCATCGCTACGGGCGAGAAAGTCTCATCGTAGTCAACTCCTTGAACTTGTCGAAAACCTTTTGCAACAAGTCGAGATTTATGGATGTGAACATTTCCATCCATATCAATCTTCTTCTTATAGATCCATTTGCACTCGATGGCTTTAAAACCATCAGGCAGGTCAACCAAGTTCCAAACTTGATTGTCTCTCATGGACTCTATCTCGGACCTCATGGCGATCAGCCATTTCTCAGAGTCTGAGTCCACCATCGCTTCTGCATAGGTCGAAGGCTTACCATTATCTAACAATAATAATTCTCGCGTTTCGCGGAGCCTCGCCGATCTTCGTGGTTGTGGTTCTTCTATTGCCACGGGTTCCTCAACTTGGTCTGCTACAATAGCATCACTTGTAGAAGCATCCCCAACTGGCTCATCTTGAACTTCTTCAAGTCGCACCGACCTTCCACTCGTTCCCTTTGTGAGAAACTCTTTCTCTAGGAAAACACCGCTACGAGCTACAAACACTTTACCCTCTTCTCGGTTGTAGAAGTAATACCCTAAGGTTTCCATCGGATATCCCACAAAAATGCACTTATCCGATTTGGGTGTTAGCTTGTCCGACTGTAGTCGCTGGACAAATGCATCACATCCCCAAATCTTTAGAAAAGACAAACTGGGATTCTTTCCAGTCCACATCTCATATGGTGTCTTAACTACGGATTTAGATGGTACCCTGTTAAGTGTGAAAGTTGTTGGAATTATGCCCTAGAGGCAATAATAAAGATGATATTATTATAATTCTTGTTCATGATAATGTTTATATTCCATGCTAGAATTGTGTTAAGCGGAAACTTTAATACTTGTGTGGTTTGTGAACAACACCGTGTCTCTAGTACGCCTCTATGGACTAGCTCATTGATTAATTATGGTTAAGGTTTCCTAACCATGGACATGAGTTGTCTATTAATAATGAGATCATATCATTGGGAGAATGATATGATGGACAGACCCAAACTAAGCGAAGCAATTAGATCGTGTCATCGTGTTCATCTTTGCGAAGCTTTTCTTATGTCAAATATTGTATTCATTAGACCATGAGATAATACAACTCCCTGGTATCGGAAGAAAGCTTTGAGGTCATCAAACGTCATCCTATGAGAGGGTGATCATAAAGGTGTCTCTCAGGTGATCGGAAAGTATCTGTTGGGTTGTATGTATCGAGATGGGATTTGTCCCTCCCAAGTCGGAGAGATATACTTCGGGCCCACTCGGTAATCGATATCAACACCGCTTGCAAGCATGTGGTTAAGGAGTTAATCACAAAGTGATATCGGATTACGGAACGAGTAAAGTACTTGCTGTGAACGAGATTGAACTAGGTATGACGGTACCGACGATCGAATCTCGGGCAAGTAAAATACCGCGAGACGAAGGGAATATATATATGGGATTGATTGCATCCTGGCATCGTGGTTCATCCGATATGATCATCGATGAATGTGTGGGAGTCAATATGGGTTTCCAGACCCCGTTGTTGATTATTGATAGAAGATCATGTGTGCATATTCTCGAACCCGCAGGGTCACACACTTAACGTGTCTCGACGCTATGATAGATTGGATAATTGGTTTATAAGTTTTTGTTCGGAGTCTCGGATGGGATCCGGGACATCACGAGAGGTTCCGGAATGGTCCGGAGAATAAGATTCATATAAGACAGTGTAGTTTTTGGAGTTCGGAATTGTTCCGGGTTAATCGGTATTGTACCGGAAGCTTCTAGAACCTTCCGGAAGGGGACCAACGTGGACCCACCTTCCGGGAGGGGGCATGGGCCTATGAGGGAGTGCCCTGGCCGCACTGGGCCAGGGGCACAAGGCCCCATAGGGCCCAGCCGGCCAAGAGGGGATAAACCCTAGCTTGGACCTTCTAGAAGGGGGGGGGGGGTTTCCTTGCCCCCCACTCTTCCTCCTTGGCCGCCGGCCTTGGCTTGGGTGAGGGGCTAGGGATGCCTCCCACCCCTCTATATAAAGAGGGCTGGGGGCGCACCACCCCCACACACACCTTCCCCTCAAGCCAGTCGCCCTGCTGCCCTCCTCTCTCTCTCCCTCCCGACTGCGTGTAGGCGAAGCCCTGCTGCAGAAACTCTCCACCACATACACCGCGCCGTCGCGTTGTAGATCCAACCCATATCTCCACCATACTTGCTGGACCAAGGAAGGAGGAGACGTCGAGGTGCTGCACGTGTGCATCTCACGGAGGCACCGCCACTTGTGGTGCTAGATCGGATCGGATCGCGAGGAGGAGAAGCGAGTACGACTACATCACCCACGTTCCGACGAACGTTCCGCTGTGCGAATCTTCAAGGGTATGAAGATGTAATCCAGTCTCTCTCGTTGTTTGCATCTCCTAGATTAGATCTTGGCTTCCCTCTGTTCGCATCCGTAGAAAATTTTGATTTACTATGCCGCGAAACCCATCAAAAGTGTCGTTTCTAGAGCGTAGCCCCAAAATAATAATGGTAAATCCGACTGGCTCATCATCGATCGAACCATGTCCAACAAAGTTCGATTGCGCCGTTCGGAGACCACGTTTATTTGAGGCGTTTCGGGCGGCGTGAGCTATGGAACAATTCTGCAACTCTTAAGATGATTGCTAAATTCTGACCTCAAATATTCACCTCCGTGATCAGATCGCTAGGACTTTATTTTCTTGCCACGTTGATTCTCTACCTCATTCTGAAACTCCTTGAACTTTTCAAAAGTTTTAGACTTATGCTTTATCAAATAGACATAACCATATCTACTGAAATCATCAGTGAAAGTAATGAAGTAGTGATATCCTCCTCTGGATGTCGTGCTCATTAGTACACACACATCAGTATGTATGAGTTCCAACAAGTCTGTCGCTCTCTCGGGTAAACCCAAAAAAGGCAATTTGGTCATCTTTCCAAGTAAACAAGCCTGAAAAGTCTCGTATGGTTCAAAATCAAACGAAGTTAGAAGACCATCACCATGGAGCTTCTTCATGCGCTTTTCACTTAAATGCCCCAAACGACAATGCCATAAATAGGTAGGACTCAAATCATTAGGCCAAAGCCTTTTAGCACTAACATTGTAAAAAAATGCATCATCAAGACTTAAAATAAATAACCCATTCACAATGGGAGCATTAGCCATAAACATACCATTCTTAGAGATTACACAACCATTGTTCATACTCGCAAATGAATATACATCCCTCATCAAACATGAAGGTGATAAAATGTTTTGACCCATACTTGGAATGTAATAACAATTATTCAACTCCATAATAAATCCTGACGGAAGGTGAAGTTGCATGACGCCGACGAACAATGCAGCAACCCTTGCTTTATTTCCGACGCGAAAATCCACTTCGCTTTTCTGCACTTCTCTAGTCCTTATTAGCCCCTGCATTGAATTGCAAATATGAGCAACCGATCCGGTATCAAGTACCCAAGAGTTAACATAGGAATTAGCGAGAAGAATGTCCATAACATTTACAACAAGCGTACATGAGTGGGAAGTACTCTTACTTCCACTCTTCTTCAAAGAAGCCTGGTACTTGCTGCAATTTCTCTTCCAGTGGTCATGTTCATGACAAAAGAAGCACTCAATGTCTTCTACAGGTCCAGCCTTTTACTTGGGTGCAGGCTTAGGGATCGTATCCTTAGCCTTGCCCTTCTTCTTCCAAGAAGTACCCTTATTCTTAAAGCTAGGCTTGTTCTGCACAGCCATCACATGGCTATGCCCTGCACACTTCTTCATGTCACTTTCTGCTGTTTTTAGCATCCCGCATAACTCATTAAGGCCCTTCTCCACCCCATGCATATGGTAGTTCGAAATGAACTGCCCATAGCTGGATGGAAGAGACGCCAAAATGAAGTCAGTAGCCAACTCTTGGCCTAGTGGAAAACCAAGCTTTTCCAAAGTCTGACTGTAACCAACCATTTTGATCACATGGGGGCCTACAGCTGCTCCCTCTGCTAGCTTGCATTCGGTAAAGGACTTGGCAACATTGTACCTCTCAATCCTTTCCTGATCTTGGAACATGTCCTTAAGCGCAACGATCATATCGTACGCATCCTGATCCTCAAACTTCTTTTGAAGTTCAGGTTCCATGCATGCAAGCATAAGACAACTAACCTCAAGAGAATCATCACATGCTCTCTTGTAGGCATTCTTGAGGGCAGTAGATGCATTATCAGCAGGTTCATCGGGGATTGGGGTATCCAGAACTGTTTCCTTTTTATCAGACCCGAGAACAATTCTCAGGTTACGGACCCAGTCCGAATAGTTTGTTCCATTTAGTTTATCTTTATCAAGAATCGAACGCAAATAAAAAGGTGATGTAGTGTTCGGTGCCATTGATCTACAATAGAAAACATGTAAAAAACTAAGCCATGTAACCATGATAGAGTAAAATATATTAAACAATTTAATAGCATATACTCCCACTTAAATCAATATCCCTCTATTAATACTAAGTGATTCAATATCCACAATTAATAAGTCGACTAGTGAGCTTTAGCATCACTGCTAGAAGACAAGGTAAATCGGTAAGCAACACTTGCTAATCATATCACATATGACTCTTGTTGTTGGGTGACATCTCTATGTCAAAACTAGGCGTCCAACCTTTATTTCCCAAGGTCCTTAACTATTAAGATGACCTTGTCAAGCTCACCAACCCTTATGCGTGTAGGTATCCGATACAAACCCATCCAGCCAAGGAAAACCGCGGCACCCTAATTTCATAGGCCCACCAACGATTGTACATGGCATAGTATGGTGCAAGGTTTGGTTGTGAGGGCATGGTATAACTTAAACTTTGTGAGGGATCGTTCTACTTCTATCATCTAAGCATGCATAGAGTAAAACGCATAAGAATAACATTCACATAGTTGTGACACAGTATGGACCATTTTCTCATGGTGATCTCTATCGCCGTAGAACCTGTTTACCATGATGATATCCATCTTCATGTTCCATGCGAGCCATCCTTTAAGTGATGAGTCCTCCAAGAACTAATACAAGCTATTAGTACTAACAGCTAATAATCAAAATTACATAGTATTGGGATCATCATAAGTTGGCACGCAGGCCATTACAATAATTGACAACACATATGGCTCTAGCCGTCTTGCCCTACTCACAACATGCAGGTCATGAAAGATTTCATACATGCATCACATACATATATGGGCCATACTGATCACATACATCCTGCAAAAACAAGTTATGCATATAATCGCATTCTATCGGATCACGTGACCTCGCAACACCTAGTTACCTTAACGAGATACAGAAATGTGCTATGACTAGGGGGGTCTAGGGGGTCTCCCCCTGCGGGGTTCGAAGGGGCAGCGTCCCTCGCGGTATCTACACAATTTTCATTAAGGATTTTGATCGAATCTACACAATTTTCTTTAAGAATTTTGATCGGCAAATCAAATTTACCATAAACCGACTCTTGTTCCAATTCAATCAAACTCCTTTGATTACGGTACATCGATTTTAGATCTAGGTTCCGATTCGATCAATCATATTGATCTTCGCGTGATTCAACAGGATTTACGTGTCACTGTCTACCCTGATGGCGGAAGCCGACCGGTAGGGGTAAGTCGTTCGACGACCTCAGAATCACGATCACGGAAAGCAAGATCATAGATCAATCCTGAACCACCACAATACAAATGATCACATCATTCATATCAATCTGCATATCACCATATGCAACCATCCCGAACCTATAACTGAACAGCATCAGCTCTGATACCACTGAAGGGATACGGGTAGGCTACACTAGCGCAAATCAAAATTTTCTACCGCGTAAACTAGGATTACTGTTATCATAGATCATGGGATTACCACTATACGCGCAATTGCGGAACTTGATGAAGCGCGTCGAGGCAGTGCAGAAGATCTACGTCTCCTCCTTGTTCTCGTCACACGAGCAGCTCCCCTTGCGCGGCTCGTCCAAGCGCTACAGATGCAGCGCCTCCGAGGCATCCACACGTATAGGATGGAAGCGTCAGACGCCGGACTGCTAGGTCCGCGCGTGCAACACAGGCGTGAGGAGTGGCGGTTGGGTAGAATGGTCTAAACCTGGTCAGCACACCCCATCCTCTCTTATATAGGCGTCCCTAGTGGGCTTCTACATTAGCAGCCCATTAGTAGCCTAAGCCTGGTCTAATTCGGATCCAATCCTTATTAGGCTTCCAGCCCCTTAAGTGTGTGACCCTATAGGTTCATATACGTATAGACATGACATGAATACACTTATTCTGTCAATAGTTGGTAGCAGCCTCTAGCAAGACGTGCCAACTCCTAAACGCATACAAAGATCATATCGGACGAACCATCACAAGGTTTAGTACATGTCTTTCCCTTTGCCTCACGATATTTGGTCTAGCTCCAAGCTGACCTCCCTTTCTCGATACTGTGATTGGGAATCCCTTTACTAGATTAACTCTTAACCATATGTAGCACGACCATGCATTTCTGGATCCGATCACTCGAGGGGCCTAGAGATATCTCTCTCAAGTAGAGAGGGGCAAATCCCATCTTGATTGACCATGCCTTGCAGCATGCTTCAAGACAAACCTGAAAGCTACCTTTATAACTACCCAGTTACGGAGTAGCGTATGATAGCCCCAAAGTATGTCGATCCACATCTCAAGTACATGCGACAATCTCAGGTCTAAGGACAAACGTACACGATGTGTAGAGAGAGAGCTGCAACTAATTGTCAGTCTCAAGTTGGGTCAGTCCAACCCCATGTTCATAATATGTGTCCACATTATTGGTTTGACATCTCCATGTGTAACACCCTCAGAATCGGCCCTATGCAAGTGTTAGCGCTTCCCGCCAAACCCGCATAGAAACGATTCAAAGGTGCCCACCAGGCACTTTCGTGCGGGTGGAAAACGAAGTAATATCATTACACAATAGTCCTCGATGGAACCCACAGAACATATATATAGCCCGCGACGGCGCGGCCGGAGCCGAGGGGACCCGAGACGGCGCCGAGCTCGGCGGGGAGCACGGAGACGCGGACGACGGCCGACGATGAGGGCGACCGGTGGCGCGGCGGTTGGCCGAAGAGGCGGAGAGAAGGACCCGAGGTGGCGCAGGTGGCGGCGGCGCCTGGTGTTGCAGGGAGAGGAGCGGGTCAGGGAAGGTTGTGTCGCGAGGTTGGTGAGCGGGCGAGAGGATGCGGGGCGATGGGTAAAACGGGGTGGGGCCAGGCTGGGAGCGGCCAGGGAGACGTGACGGGGTGGGGGATCGAGTCTGGGGCATATGCATCGTGTGCGTGCGATGGTGAGGGTCGGGTTGGGTTTGGTTGTGTGTGTTGCGGCAGGTGGGGAGAGGGAGGGAGTTGGGGGTGAGGTGGCGGCTGGTGGTTGGCTGGAGGGGAAGGGAGTGGTGAGGTGGAGGGAGGGGATTGGTCAGGGTGAGGTGGAGGGAGGCTAGGTAGAATAGGGTTGGGTATAATTAGGACTAGATATTTTTAGACTAGGGTCTGGAGGTGGCCGGCCGGGCTTTCGGGCCTAGCGGCTGCTAGGGTTAGCTGGTAGGTTAGGGTCCGGTACCATGAGGCGGATCTCGAGGGCGAGATCCATTGTTAGTGGTGTCGAATTGTAGCACCCCGGGTAAACCCTAATTATAATATTGCCATTTGTTTTACTTTTGTTGCATCATCATGACATCATGCATCTTTATCCCTCAAAATATTTCAATTAAAAACTATTTTTGTTTGCTACAATATCTCTTATCTTATTTCAAAACAAATCTTTTACTTGTCTGCTAAACTATTTGCCTAAAAACTTTTTGCTAAAAAGTTTTAAAACAAAACAGAATAAATAAACTATTATATAAAATTGTAAACCTAAATCTACACCCAATCCGGCCAGGCCCAAAGGCCCTGACCAAACCCTAACCTACCAGCTAACCCTAGCAGCCATCCTACCTGCAGTCGCCACCCATCGCAACACACGCACATGTCGCCTGCACTACTCCAAACCCACCCATTGACATGCTTCCCTGGCCCCACTCCCGCTTCTCCCGCATGGAAACCTCCCCCGTCCCGCTACCCTGGTCCCACCCCACGTTCCGACGCGACTGCCTCGTCCGCGTTTTCCTCACGCGAAGCCCGACCCTGCTCTCTCTCTGTCGCCCCGCAAATCCCACACGCAGCCGCCGCCGCCTCTCTGCTTCGATGCGAAGATCGCGCGCCCTCCCCTTCGTCCCCTCGCTCCGCCCAGCAAGCTCCCGACCTCGCCGTCTTCTTGCGGCCGCCTCCTCTAGGCCACGGCCCGAGCGCGTTGCGCCTCCACCGCCAGTCTGCCTCTCCCCAAGCCGTGGCTGCGCCCCGATTCCCCACCGTCGCCGTCCGCCGACCTGCGCCCTTCCCCTCTCTGGACGCCTCTCCATCTCGTCGGTCGTTCCCTCGACAACGTCGCTCCACCACCTGCAGGACCTCGACGAGCCGCGCCCTTCCGCGACCCTGGAGCTCCCTCGCCGAGCCCTGCCACGACGCGGCACCTCCGCGCTCGCCAGCGACCGCCTCTACGCCCACCGCCGCCCACGCGTGGTCGTTCCCTCCTTGTCGAGCTCTGCCGCTGACGGCGTCTCCTCCTCATCCGCACCTCCCTCTCGCGAGCTCGCCGCCGTACCCTTCTGCTCTCCGGCCAGAGGCCTCGTCGCGCTTGTACCTGGCCCGGCTCTGCATCGTGCGCCACTCTGCCCCTCTGACGAGCTGCCGTCGACGCCAGGCCTGCCCCTCTGCAACCCGCATCGGCCCTGTACCCTGTTTCCTCTGGTGACGACCTGCTCCGGCCCTCATCTCCAGTAAGGCGTGCATCCACACTGGCAGCTATTTTAACTGCTTACGTATGCGTGTATGTAGTATGCTGTGCTGGGGATTTGAAGAGGATCAGATGGTGTGGTTAGTATGTCTGAGAAGATGGTTTTGCAGTGATGTTGTTATGCTGCTACACAGATACAAGACCATCGGTGCCGATTCCGAGTACTCTGACCCGAAACATCAAGTTCTCCATCACGACACGCCAAGGTCTCCTCCCCGGAACTGCCATGACCTTCGTCACGGATCCGAAGGCCGATCCCATCAAACCCCAAGATCTTCGACCGCCATGTGTGACCCCTATCCGAAGCCCCTATTTTTTTATAATAAAATGATATTATCACTTGTTGCATATTAAATTGTCCATACTCGCATACATATTGTGGATGTTGGGGGTATTTTGGCGGTTCACCTAAATAAAATATGGAGTCCATCTGCGGGATATCGTTGTCTTATTCCGGACTCCATTTAAATTGGTGTAGCGAACCGATGCCATGTTTTGTCTTGCTAATCCAACATTTAATTTGTGGGGTAGATAAATAACTTGAACCGTCTAATTAAATGTCGGGACCCCGGTTCCGCTTAATATGACCTAAAATCCATCGCACCTTTGCCATGTCATACATCATACATGCATCATGCCTGATTTTCTACCGTAGTATTAAATAGTCCAACCGGTGTATCTTCTAGTGCTTTGCTTCTTCACGGACTAGGCCGATGAGTTGATGCGAGTGTCGACCCGATCTTCGGATGAACCTTCGACAATGTTTTCAGGCGAGCACCTCCCCCTTTCTACCTATCTTACTTTTATAGAATTTATTCCCTCCTGTTGATCTATTGCTATCTGTGTTGCGTTGCTCTAGTTTTCGTACCCGTGATATCCCTTGCAGCCTTATATTGCCTTGGAAACATCCTATTACCTGTTGTTTGGTAGATAGTTGGACTTGCGCGTCGTAGTCGCTTGCTCAAGTGCGGTTGCGTGTCGTCCAGTACCACAGTTGTTGGAGTATTGCCGCATGTTTGATGTTGGAGATGATCATGGATTTAATTATTGTTTAATAACTAAAATTGAAAGTAGGTAAATGCAGAGGCACAGGTGGGCAATAGATGTTATTTGGTTGTTAACCGCTCACTGGTGTCCCGTAGGACCCCGAGTTCTTGACACCTGTTCCGAGATCGAGCGCGCTAACCACAGGTGGGGTGTATGGGCACCCCCATCGATTTAGTACCTGATTCCAAGTACTGTACTGGGGGCCACAATTAGTTTGGGGCTTTATTACTATCCTGTACTTATGCCATGATTTACTGCTTAATTTAAGATTGTGCGAGGAATGCACTTGTACTGTTTTGGAAGCGGAGTGTTTTCGCGGTACCGACAAGCCCAGTCACATTTTTGGGTTCCCGGTAGTTTACAGCCACTGACGCAAACCCTGGGTCCGTTTCGGAGCCGGCCAACTTCGTTGCGGGTAGCTTAGTGGGGTGCCCCCCCCCCCCCCCCCGTGCTTGCTTTGGGTCTGGGAAACGTCGTGTCCGAAACCCCGTCGACATACCGTTGGGTGTATGTTTTGTGATCTTGTACCTACCTGATATGACAACAAGGGTGTAGGTGCCTGTGGGAACTTTGGTGCACCCCTGCAGGGTTAAATCTTTTCGAGAAGCCGTGTCCGCGGTTATGGACGACTTGGAGCACAGTTCTCAATCATAGACAACTATAACTAAAGTTTACTGCTATAATTTGACTTGTATCCGATATGACTAGTAATCAGCTTCACTGCAACGGAATGGCTAAATAAAAGTACCAACAACTGCTGGGTTTGGGGATATCTCATGCTATTTGTATCTGACTAGTAAGTGTTGCAACTACAACGGAATGGTTAACTAAAAGTGCCCACTGCTTATTATATCAGGATGACTATCTATACCTGACTAGTAATTGCTGCAACGATAACTGAATAAATAAAACTGCCAACGGTGTGAGTTCCTCGGTTGACTTCCTCGTTTGGTCTCGAGGGGGAAATACCAGGATGGGTATGTTTGGTGGTAGTATCAGGTTGGTTCCGAATAGGTCTTTCTTATCCCTTTCTGATAGCCGACAGTTATATCGAGTCTCTATAGGGTGTTTAGTGCATGCTGCGCTGCCGCTTCAGTCCACCATACCTATGTAGGCGAGGACCGCTGAATTCTAGCCTCGCCGTGTACTGGCCTCAGTACTGACCGCTCTCTCTCTTTTTCCTTTGCCCTTTGTCGGCACCCCTTTTGTTTAAGCAGGTTTTGAGATCAACGTCGTTAGCAGGGTTACCCTTCCGGCTTGGCCTGGGCAGGGTTATGGACGCCAGTGGTTATTCTTCAGGGCTCTTAGCTCAATTTGCATCTTGTCCGTACTCGGACGCTGTATTGTTTTAAAGGTGATTTGGATCTTTGTATTGTACCTCTGTATTCTTGACTCGTTGAGTCGTTGTTGGATATATGTTTTGTGGGTTCCATCGAGGACTATTGTGTAATGATATTACTTCGTTTTCCACCCGCACGAAAGTGCCTGGTGGGCACCTTTGAATCGTTTCTATGCGGGTTTGGCGGCAAGCGCTAAAACTTGCATAGGGCCGATTCTGAGGGTGTTACAGAGTGGTATCAGAGCCATCCCGCCCTTCAGGGTCTCAGCCAAATGGTCGTTGTCAGTGTAGCAAATATTTTTGGTAGCTATGTATACTAGGGAAAAACAAAACGCGAGAGTAGGACTGCTTCCACTTTTCTTCTTACCCACCCATCCACCTTTTTCTGGTAAGGGAGTGTAACGTTTTCTATCCTCTTCTTAAATTCAAACTAGGATTCACGTGTTCTGGGTTTCCGTAGTACCATAGGTTGAGTGCGTATGTGTGTAAGTCCTTGTCTATCTGTTGTATCCAACATGTTATCTTTATCTGCCTTTGGTTATCAACTGTTGGTACATTCCATACTGACAGGCTTTTGAATACCGGCGCGATCTATCTGACTCCTTGTTAACCGGTGCCATCTTCTTAAGGGTGTCCTTCCTTCTAGCAAATCCACATTCTGTGAAACCATCAGTTGCTAATCGCTACCTGATAAGTGTTTTTGCGCATCTATTGGTATTTTAATGCCTAAAAATGCGGAAATTTTTTCTTTGATACATCTGTGCGTCCACACTCCTTTTCAGTCGTTTATAGCCACTGACGCAAACCTTGAGTCCGTCTCGGAGTCGGCTAACTTCGTTGCGGGTAGCTTAATGGGGTGGCCCCCTGAAATATTTCTGAATCCTGTGATTGCTTTGTCGTGAATGCCTCGTTGGGTTTTGATTTGGTTTTTCCGAGGTTGATCGAGTGTGTGTTGCTATTTGTGCACCCCTGCAGGGTAAAACTTTCTGAAAGTCGTGTCCGCGGTTATGGACGACTTGGAGCACAGTTTCTCGATCATAGACAAGTATAACTAAAGTACCGCCTTTAATTTGACTAAGTAACTGACTAGTAAATAGTGCAACCCTCATGGAATGGATAATAAAACTGCCAATGGATGGGGGGGTGTTCGTCCGCTTCCTCGATAGAAAGAGAGAACCGATGCATTCTCATCCACTTCAATGTACACAAGCGAATAGAGTGAGTAGTCGGCATGGGGGCCAATCCATGACGCAACCAAACTATTACTCTGCACAATCAGTAGAAAAGTGTGCAACCATTCTCGGAATCAGACTGAAGATCTTGACAATCGAGGTTCAGAAACAAAGGAGTGATGCAGACTCTGCATCGGATCTGGCGTAGATGATGTCGTCGCGTCGGAAAGCACCGGAAGGCACAATAAGGAACAAAGAGAAGTCCACCAGACGAAGGATTCCTCGGATAGCATGAAGACCAGATGTAGCAACACCGTTACCAAAGGAGGAAGCGAAGCCCTGAAGGTTCGATGGAACCCAACCACGAGAAATCCTGGACTCGGAGAGGGAGAAGAGAGCGGATTCAAAACACGCAGAGGTGAGAGGAGAGCAGGAGAGGGGTAAGGAGTAAAATCAGACCTAATCAGAACTATCCAACCGATTTTGCAAAAATAGTTTTGACACTCTACTTCGGCCGTTAGCTAGGTTATCCTACAGGCTGGACTTGTGGGGTATCGCAACTGCTGAGCTCTGATACCACTCTGTAACACCCTCAGAATCGGCCCTATGCAAGTTTCAGCGCTTCCCGCCAAAACCCGCATAGAAACGATTCAAAGGTGCCCACCAAGCACTTGCGTGCGGTTGGAAAACGAAGTAATACCATTACACAATAGTTCTCGATGGAACCCACAAAACATATATATACAACAGCAACTCAAAGAGTCAAGAATACAGATATACAATACAAAGATCCAAATCACCTTTAAAACGATATAGCGTCCGAGTAAGGACAAGATGCAAATTGAGCTAAGAGCCCTGAAGAATAACCAATGGCGTCCATAACCCTGCCCAGGCCAAGCCGGAAGGGTAACCCTGCTAACGACGTCGATCACAAAACCTGCTAAAAACAAAAGGGGTGACGACAAAGGGCAAAGGAAAAAGAGAGCGGTCAGTACTGAGGCCAGTACACGGCGAGACTAGAATTCGGCGGTCCTCGCCTACATAGGTATGGTGGACTGAAGCGGCAACACAGCATGCGCTAAACAACCTATAGAGACTCGATATAACTGTCGGCTATCAGAGAGGGATAAGAAAGACCTATTCGAAACCAACCTGATTCTACCACCAAACATACCCATCCTGGTATTTCCCCCTCGAGAACAAACGAGGAAGTCAACCGAGGGACTCACACAGTTGGCAGTTTTATTCATTCCGTTATAGTTGCGGCAATTACTAGTCAAATATAGATAGCATGAGTCATCCTGATATAATAAGCAGTGGGCAGTTTTAGTTAACCATTCCATTGTAGTTGCAACACTTACTAGTCAGATACGATTAGCATGAGATATCCCAAAACCCAGCATTTTGTTGGTACTTTTATTTAGCCATTCCGTTGTAGCGAAGCTGATTACTAGTCATATCGGAAACAAGTCAAATTATAACAGTAAACTTTAGTTATAGTTTTCTATGATCGAGAACTGTGCTCCAAGTCATCCATAACAGCGGACACGGCTTCTCGAAAAGATTTAACCCTGCAGGGGTGCACCAAAGTATCCACACGCACTTCGACCCTTTTTGCCAGATCAGTTAACATACACCCATCGGTATGTCGGTGGGGCCTAAGTCATGACGTTTCCCAGACCCAAAGCAAGTACATGGGGGCCACCCCACTAAGCTACCCGCAACAAAGTCGGCCGGTCTCCGAGACGGACTCAGGGTTTGCGTCAATGGCTGTAAACGACTGGGAACCAGAAACTGAGACTGGGCTTGTCGATACCGCGAAAACACTCCGCTTACCTAAATAGTACAGGTGCAGTACTTCGCACAATTTAAATTAAGCAGTAAAGCATGGCATAATTACATGATAGTAATAAAGCCCCAAACTAATTGTGGCCCCCGGTACAATACTTTGAAATCAGGTACTAATCGATGGGGGTGCCCATACACCCCACCTGTGGTTAGCGCGCTCGATCTCGGAACAGGTGTCAAGAACTCGGGGTCCTACGGGACACAAGTGGACGGTTAACAACCAAATAACATCTATTGCCCACCTGTGCCTCTGCATTTACCTACTTCAATTTTTAGTTATTAAACAATAATTAAAGCCATGATCATCTCCAACATTAAACATACGGCAATACTCCAACAACTGTGGTACTGGACGACACGCAACAGCACTTTAGCAAGCGACTACGACACGTAGGTCCAACTATCTACCAAACAACAGGTACTAGGATGTGTCCAAGGCAATATAAGGCTGCAAGGTATATCACGGGTACGATAACTAGAGCAACGCAACACAGATAGCAATATATCAACAGGAGGGAATAAATACTATAAAAGTAAGATACGTAGAAAGGGGGAGATGCTCGCCTGAAAACATTGCCGAAGGTTCATCCGAAGATCGGGTCGACACTCGCATCAACTCATCGGCCTAATCCGCGAAGAAGCAAAACACTAGCACAAACACCGGATGCACTATTTAATACAACGGCAGAAGATCGGGCATGATGCATGTATGATGCATGACATGGCAAAGGATGCGATGCAAATAGGCCATATTAAGCGGAACCGGGGGTCCCGACAATTAAATATATGGTTCTAGTTGTTTAGATACCCCGCATTTTAAATGTGGTATTAACAAGACAAAACATGGCTTCGGTTCGCTATGCCAATTTAAATGGAGTCTGGAATAAGACAAAGATATCCCACATATAGACTCCATATTTAACTTATGTGAATCATCTAGATACCCCCAAACACCCACAATATGTATGCAAGCATGACTATGCAACAAGTAATATCATTTATAAAAATATGGGCTTAGGGTCACACATTAGGGTCGAAGATCTTGGTTCCGGGGTTCGGGGTTCGGACTCAGGGTTCGACGGGGATCGATCTCGCATTCGGGAAGGACTTGGCGGCCTTCGGATCCGGGGCTCGCATCCGGGAAGGAGAACTTGTCGCATCCGTGGTCTTCAGGTCCGTGTAGACGGTCATGGCGTTCCGAGGAGAAGATCTTGGCGTGCCGAGGGTTCGGTCTCGGGGATCGGTCTTCGGTAGAAGTTCTTGGCGTTCCACGTAAGATCTTGGTCCTCTTAAGGCATGTGTGGGCGACGAAGGTCTTGTCGATGTGTCGGGGTCAGAGAACTGGCCATTATACCGATGACCTTGGGTACATGGACACGACACGAAGCAATACGGCAGAGCAACAGCAGGGCCGAGTGCACATGCCATCTTCACATCGCCAGTCCATCGATCACCTTCAGACACCAAACAAAGAGCACCACACGATGGCTCCACTCGGTTCAGACAAAAGAGCAAACACCCTATGCACCTATGAGATTGGCCGATGGTGGCGGGCAGAGGTGAAGAGGTGGCGCGCTGGGCGAGCGTCTGCCACGGACGGCCGGGCTCGCAGATGTCGGGGCGAAGGGCGGTGGAGAGGGGCCGCGACAAGGCCATAGCAAGGGCGGGGAGGCAGAGGGCTCCTGACGAGAAACGGAGGCGGCTCGGGCGTCATGGCGGCGGAGGGCGCGCAGGAGGAGAAGCTCCTACGGCGGCGGCTCACAGGACGGCTGCAGCAGCGCTTGGGGAAGGCCGGCGAGGACCTGGCGGCGGGCTGGCTCGACGACGAGGCACAGGGAGCACGGCGGCGGGGGATCCCGGCATCAGAGAGGAGGTCCGGCGAGGTTGTTGCAGGGGCGACAGCGGCGTCGAGCGGGAAGGAGAGGACGCAAGGCACCGGCGGCGCGCGGAATCGCATATGGGAGGAGGCCGGCGAGCTCGGGCAGCGGCACCTGGCGGCGGGGCAAGGCGGGGGTGCGGGCGAGCCTGGCGGCAGAGAGGCGAGCTTGCTGGCGAGGTAGCGATGGTGGCGGCGGGGTCCTGAGCAAGGTGGAGAGGAGGAAAACGTGGGGGGATTGGGGTCGGGGACGGGGTTCCCGTGCGGGGCCGTGGTCGGGCGGCCGCGTGGGTGGGGTGGGGCCAGGGGATCGAGGCAGGGGTGGGTGGTGGAGTGCGTGTGGAGCCAGGGGGTGGCGGCGGCAGGGTGGGGAGTAGTGGGATGGGGTTTGGGGTAGGGAATTTAGGGTTAGGTGTGGGGTAGTAGGTGGCTGGCTGCTGGGCCTTGGGCCTAGCGGCTGGCTGCCTCCCCCACAAAAATATTTTGGGTTTTTAATTATTACTATTTTAAATATTTGGTAAATAGTTTTTAAGACAAATACAAGATCCAAACGGACCGAGAGATTTGATTTGAAATTTAAGGATGACTAGTTTACAAAACAACATAGTCTTTCGCAAAATAGTTTTAGACAAAAATCATAATATGCATGATGATGTCATAATGATGCACAAGTACAAACAACAACAATTTTCTAGTAGTGGATTTACCCGGGGTGCTACAATTCGACACCACTAACAATAGATCTCGTGCTCGAGATCCGCCTCATGGTACCGGGAAAGAAGGGCGGCGATCTGAATCTTCTTGCATCGTGTAGATCCTCGCGACACCACTAACAAGAGGTCGTTGTCCGTGATCGTCGAGAGAACACTCCGGGAACAAAAGGTCGAAGGCAGAGGTAACAACAAATAAAGTCACCTCTAACTTCGATAGAAAGAGAGACGCGATGAATTCTCATCCACTTCAATGTACACAAGCGAATAGAGTGAGTAGTCGGCATGGGGGCCAATCCATCACGCACACAAACTATTACTCTGCACAGTCAGTAGAAAAGCGTGCAACCATTCTCGGAATCAGACTGAAGATCTCGACAATCGAGGTTCAGGAACAAAGGAATGATGCAGACTCTGCATCGGATCTGGCGTAGATGATGTCGTCGCGTCAGAAAGCACCGGAAGGCACAAGAAGGAACAAAGAGAAGTCCACCAGACGAAGGATTCCTCGGATAGCATGAAGACCAGATGTAGCAACACCGTTACCAAAGGAGGAAGCGAAACCCTGAAGGTACGATGGAACCCAACCACGAGAAATCCTGGACTCGGAGAGGGAGAAGAGAGTGGATTCAAAACACGCAGAGGTGAGAGGAGAGCAGTAGAGGGGTAAGGAGTAAAATCAGACCTAATCAGAACTATCCAACCGATTTTGCAAAAATAGTTTTGACACTCTACTTCGGCCGTTAGCTAGGTTATCCTACAGGCTGGACTTGTGGGGTATCGCAACTGCTGAGCTCTGATACCACTCTGTAACACCCTCAGAATCGGCCCTATGCAAGTTTCAGTGCTTCCCGCCAAAACCCGCATAGAAACGATTCAAAGATGCCCACCAGGCACTTGCGTGCGGGTGGAAAACGAAGTAATATCATTACACAATAGTCCTCGATGGAACCCACAGAACATATATATACAACAACGACTCAAAGAGTCAAGAATACAGATATACAATACAAAGATCCAAATCACCTTTAAAACGATATAGCGTCCGAGTAAGGACAAGATGCAAATTGAGCTAAGAGCCCTGAAGAATAACCAATGGCGTCCATAACCCTGCCCAGGCCAAGCCGGAAGGGTAACCCTGCTAACGACGTCGATCACAAAACCTGCTAAAAACAAAAGGGGTGACGACAAAGGGCAAAGGAAAAAGAGAGCGGTCAGTACTGAGGCCAGTACACGGCGAGACTAGAATTCGGCGGTCCTCGCCTACATAGGTATGGTGGACTGAAGCGGCAACACAGCATGCGCTAAACAACCTATAGAGACTCGATATAACTGTCGGCTATCAGAGAGGGATAAGAAAGACCTATTCGAAACCAACCTGATTCTACCACCAAACATACCCATCCTGGTATTTCCCCCTCGAGAACAAACGAGGAAGTCAACCGAGGGACTCACACAGTTGGCAGTTTTATTCATTCCGTTATAGTTGCGGCAATTACTAGTCAAATATAGATAGCATGAGTCATCCTGATATAATAAGCAGTGGGCAGTTTTAGTTAACCATTCCGTTGTAGTTGCAACACTTACTAGTCAGATACGATTAGCATGAGATATCCCAAAACCCAGCATTTTGTTGGTACTTTTATTTAGCCATTCCGTTGTAGTGAAGCTGATTACTAGTCATATCGGATACAAGTCAAATTATAACAGTAAACTTTAGTTATAGTTGTCTATGATCGAGAACTGTGCTCCAAGTTGTCCATAACCGCGGACACGGCTTTTCGAAAAGATTTAACCCTGCAGGGGTGCACCAAAGTATCCACACGCACTTCGACCCTTTTTGCCAGATCAGTTAACATACACCCATCGGTATGTCGGCGGGGCCTAAGTCATGACGTTTCCCAGACCCAAAGCAAGTACATGGGGGCCACCCCACTAAGCTACCCGCAACGAAGTCGGCCGGTCTCCGAGACGGACTCAGGGTTTGCGTCAATGGCTGTAAACGACTGGGAACCCGAAAGTGTGACTGGGCTTGTCGATACCGCGAAAACACTCCGCTTACCTAAACAGTACAGGTGCATTCCTCGCACAATTTAAATTAAGCAGTAAAGCATGGCATAAGTACAGGATTGTAATAAAGCCTCAAACTACTTGTGGCCCCCGGTACAATACTTTGAAATCAGGTACTAATCGATGGGGGTGCCCATACACCCCACCTGTGGTTAGCGCGCTCGATCTCGGAACAGGTGTCAAGAACTCGGGGTCCTACGGGACACAAGTGGACGGTTAACAACAAAATAACATCTATTGCCCACCTGTGCCTCTGCATTTACCTACTTCAATTTTAGTTATTAAACAATAATGAAAGTCTTGTTCATCTCCAACATTAAACATGCGGCAATACTCCAACAACTGTGGCACTTGACGACACGCAACAGCACTTGAGAAAGCGACTACGACGCGCAGGTCCAACTATCTACCAAACAACAGGTAATAGGATGTGTCCAAGGCAATATAAGGCTGCAAGGGATATCACGGGTACGAAAACTAGAGCACCGCAACATAGATAGCAATAGATCAACAGGAGGGAATAAATACTATAAAAGTAAGATAGGTAGAAAAGGGGAGATGCTCGCCTGAAAAACATCGCCGAAGTTTCATCCGAAGATCGGGTCGACACTCGCATCAACTCATCGGCCTAATCCGTGAAGAAGCAAAGCACTAGCAGAAACACCGGATGCACTATTTAACATTATGACAGAAGATCGGCATGATGCATGTATGATGTATGACATGGCAAATGTGCAGTGCAACTAGGCAATATTAAGCGGAACCGGGGTCCCGACAACTAATTAATAGGTTCATGTTATTTAGATACCCCACAATTTAAATGTTGTAGTAACAGGGTGAAACATGGCATCGATTCGCTACACCAATTTAAATGGAGGCGGTATAATACAAGTATATCCCGCATAAACACTCCATATTTAATTATGAGGTAAATCGGCATAATGCCCCCAACCCACATGATATGCATGCGAGATGAACAATTAATATGCAACAAGTTTTATATAAAGCATTTATAAAATAGGGGCTCGGGAGAAGGTTCACACATCTGGGTTCGAAAGATCTTGGTTCCGGGGGTTCGGGGTTCGGGGTTCGGTCTCAGGGTTCGATGGGGATCAGGTGCGGATCAGGGCTACTGGGTCCGAGATGAAGAGCTTGGCGTTCGGCGTCCTTCGGTTTCATGTCGACGTGCTTGACGTCCAAGATGGAGAACTCGGCGTTCCGGGGAGAAGACCTTGGCGTGTAGAGGGCTCGGCCTTCGGATCCATGTCGGTGCACTCGGTGTTCCGGGTTGGAGATCATGGTGTTCCGGCTTCGGTTGTCGACGATGTACTTGGTTTGGCGTCGATGCGTCTTCGGGTCCGGGGTCCTTTGAGCCTGCGAACAAGTACTCGAAGTTCTGTGACGAAGATCTTGGGAGGGGCATCGCCGTGTCCGGTTCCGGTGTCGACGAACGTGTTGTCCGTGAAGATCTTGGCATTCCGTGAGGGACAGCTTCGAGTTTGGGGTCTAGATCCTGTAGGGGTTCTCGGCTTCGTGGTCGGAGGAGAACTCGGTCTGGGCCACAGCTTGTCGGATAGGTCCAGGTTGTCGTCGATCTTCATGTTACAGTTGCAAAAACCGAAGTAGCCGAGTAACCACAACACACGTTCACCAGATCAAAACCAAAAACCGAGACGGCCGACAACAACTGGAGGGCTGTGGTGTCGTACAGAGACACGCGAGGGGCAGCCTGCACGGGCTCTGGCCACGAGACGACGCGAGTGGGCCGGAGCAGGGCGGCGCCAGGGCGCGTCCGCGGGGTGGCAGCCAGGCAGAGGAGACAGGGGGCGCGACAGAGCGGCTCGAGGAGACAAGTAGAGGTGACCGGGGTCGTGCTCGGGCAGCGAGATGCAGGGGCGCGGCGACGAGGCACGGGAGGAGGCCGGGGTCGACCGGGGACGACGCCTGCAGACGGCGAGGAGCTCGCAGGGGTGGAGCTGCGTGCTTGCGGCCAGAGGACGGCTGGAGCAGGGACACCGGCGAGCTTGGGTTGGAGACGCGGAGGAGGGCGACACCGGCGCGGAGAGACAGGGAGGTTGAGGAGGCGCTGGTCGGCATGGCTTCCAAGGGTGCTGGCGGCGGATGAAGACAGGGCGGTCAGGAAAAAGCTCCGGCGGGCCGACGTCGTCTCTGTGGCCGCCGAAGCAGAAGAGCATGGGGCGGCAAACTTGGGAAGGGCGACGGAGCCACACAGGCGCGAGCAGCGGCCGGCGAGGGGAGCTCGAGGCCGAGCTTGGCAGAGGGCGTCTGCTGGCGGCAGAGACAGGCAGAGGAGGGAATGCCGATGGGGAGGCAGGGATATGGCCCGCTTGGCGGCGCCATGGCGGAGGAGGACGCGACCGACGGCGCGGTGGGTAGAGGAGGCCTGCGGGACGGCCGGAGGACGTGGTCGGCGTGGCCCCGGAGGGAGAGGAGGGGGCGCAGGTGGCAGCCAGATGCGGAGGAGAGGAAGGCGTGCGACGGAGGAGGACGACCGGAGAGGGCGATGGGTTCGCGGCGGAGACGCGACCTGCAGAGACGGGACATGCGAGGAGGCGTGGCGGCGGGGCCTACAGAGGAAGAGAGAGGCGGTGGCGGAGGTTGGGGAAGAGGCGAGGCGGGGAGAGCGCGGGTCACGCGAGGCAGGGTGGGGAAGGTGGGTGCGGGACTGGGCGGACCGAACGGGGGTGGGGCCCGCGGGGCGTGCGGTAGGTGGGAGAGGAGATCGAACAGGGTGGGGCCAGGGAGAGTGGGGGCGACGTGGGAGTGTGGGTGCGCGCTGGGAGCCTGGGAGTGCGGCAGAGTGGTGGCGGCTGATTGGGTGGGGTTTGGGCCAGGGGTGAGGTGGCGACATGGGATTGGAGGGAGGATTGGGCCATGTGATGTGGAGGGTGGTGGTTGGCTGAAGTGAGGTGGAGGGGGCTGGGTAGGTTAGGGTTTTTGTCTGGAGGTGGCCGGCTGGGCTTTCGGGCCTGGCTGGCTGCCTCCCAAAATAATTTAAATATTTTTATTTATTAAAAACGAGGCGTTTGTAAACCGTTGGCAGACAAAACAAAACATTCCGGAGACCCGGGTTTTGCTTTTGAATTAAAGACGGGACAAAAATAGATTTTTCGAAGATAGTTTTATGCAAACAAATGCAAGATGACATGACGATGCTCAAATGCAATGTGGCATGATGACATGAGCATGCGGGCATGATGATGCAATGCACAAAAACAACGCGATTTTCTAGTAGTGGTTTTAGCGGGGCGCCACAATTCGACACCACTAACAATGGATCTCGCCCTCGAGATCCGCCTCATGGTATCGGGAAGAAGGGCGGCGATCTGAATCTTCTCGCATCGTGTAGATCCTCGCGACACCACTAACAAGAGGTCGTTGTCCGCGATCGTCGAGAGAACACTCCGGGAACAAAAGGTCGAAGGTGGAGGTATCAACAAATAAAGCCACCTCTAGCTTCGATAGAAAGAAGGAACCGATGCATTCTCCTCCACTTCAATGTACAAAAGCGAATAGAAGGGGTAGTCGGCATGGGGGCCAATCCATCACGCACCCAAACTATTACTCCGCACAATCAGTAGAAAAACATGCAACCATTCTCGGAATCAGACTGAAGATCTCGACAATCGAGGTTCAGAAACAAAGGAGTGATGCAGACTTTGCATCGGATCTAGCGTAGATGATGTCGTCGCGTCGGAAAACACCGGAAGGCACGAGAAGGAACAAAGAGAAGTCCACCAGACGAAGGGTTCCTCGGATAGCATGAAGACCAGATGTAGCAACACCGTTACCAAAGGAGGAAGCGAAACCCTGAAGGTACGATGGAACCCAACCACGAGAAATCCTGGACTCGAAGAGAGAGAATAGAGCGGATTCAAAACACGCAGAGGTGAGAGGAGAGCAGCAGAGGGGTAAGGAGTAAAATCAGACCTAATCAGAACTATCCAACCGATTTTTCAAAAATAGTTTTGACACTCTACTTCGGCCGTTAGCTAGGTTATCCTACAGGCTGGACTTGTGGGGTATCGCAACTGCTGAGCTCTGATACCACTCTGTAACACCCTCAGAATCGGCCCTATGCAAGTTTCAGCGCTTCCCGCCAAACCCGCATAGAAACGATTCAAAGGTGCCCACCAGGCACTTGCGTGCGTGTGGAAAACGAAGTAATATCATTACACAATAGTCCTCGATGGAACCCACAGAACATATATATACAACAACGACTCAAAGAGTCAAGAATACAGATATACAATACAAAGATCCAAATCACCTTTAAAACGATATAGCGTCCGAGTAAGGACAAGATGCAAATTGAGCTAAGTGCCCTGAAGAATAACCAATGGCGTCCATAACCCTGCCCAGGCCAAGCCGGAAGGGTAACCCTGCTAACGACGTCGATCTCAAAACCTGCTAAAAACAAAAGGGGTGCCGACAAAGGGCAAATGAAAAAGAGAGCGGTCAGTACTGAGGCCAGTGCACGGCGAGACTAGAATTCGGCGGTCCTCGCCTACATAGGTATGGTGGACTGAAGCGGCAGCACAGCATGCGCTAAACAACCTATAGAGACTCGATATAACTGTCGGCTATCAGAGAGGGATAAGAAAGACCTATTCGAAACCAACCTGATTCTACCACCAAACATACCCATCCTAGTATTTCATACAAAGATCCCGCAAAAACCACTACTAGAAAATCGCGTTGTTTCTGTGCATTGCCTCGTCATGACCGCATGCTCATGTCATCATGCCACATTGCATTTGAGCATCGTCATCATCCTGCATGGTTTTTGTCTAAACTATTTTCTAAAAGCCTAGTTTTGTTTTCTAAATATTCCCCGTCTTAATTTCAAATCAAAACTCCGGACTTTTCTGGGTCTTTTATTTGTCTAAAAACTATTTACAAAAGTCTATTTTTAAATTAAAATAAAAGTTTATATTATTTTTGGGAGGCAGCCAGCCAGGCCCGAAAACCCGGCCAGCCACCTCCAAACCCGAATCAAAATATCTAGTCCTAATCCTACCTACCCAGAATCTACCCTAACCTTTTCTACCAAAAACCCTACCCTATTTTCCCTACCCAGCCCCTCCACCTCACCCCCTCCAATCCCATGTCGCCACCTCACCCTGGCCCAATCCTCCAGCCAACCACCACGCGCCACCACCCCCACCTGCGGACCCACCCCGCCGTCACCTGGACACCACCCCCACCGCCAGTCCTTCCCGGCCCCACCACCTGGCCCAACCCCTACCGCCACCCGGCCCCACTCACACACCACGCAAGCCAACCGCGCGTCCCCACCCCGACCACCTCGGGCCGCACACCCTTCCCCCTCGCATCGCTCTCTTCCCCACCCGACCTCCATCCCCTGCTTCTCCGCTTCCGCCGCCGCCACCGTCGGGCCCGCCTTCCACCCCGTCCTCCTCGCCTCCGGTCTTCCTCGCCGGCCGTCGCTCCCATGATCCCCCGCCCTGTCTCCTTCCCCAATTCGCCTCCTTCCTCTCCTTCGGCAATCGCCACCGCGGGCGAGCGCCTGACTCCGCGCCTCCTCGTCGCCCGCCGCCAGGGACCCCTTCCCCCTTGAGCTCACCCCGGCCATGGCGCCACCGCCTCGGGGTCCTCCTCTCCGCCTCTTCGGCCAACCGCCGCGCCACCGGTCGCCCTCATCGTCGGCCGTCGTCCGCGTCTCCGTGCTCCCCGTCGAGCCCGGCGCCGTCTCGGGTCCCCTCCGCTCCGGCCACGCCGTCGCGGGCCTCGGCCGCTCGCCTTCCTCCCGCGTCTCCTCTGGCCGCTAGGGCGTGGTTCACCTCCCGCTGGCGCGCCTCGCCCTGCACCTTGCGGCCGCCTCTCCGCCCGGGCCCTCCTCGGCCTCGACCTCCTCCGCCAGTACAGCCTCCGGCCGCCAGCCGCCTCCTCTCCCTCACGCGGCTCCGCCCTGCGCTGACCCCCTCTGCACCTCCTGCCGAGCCCGCCCGCTGTCATCGCCTCCCGAGCCCGCGCAGGCCCCGACCCCTCCATTGCCTTCTTGATGCTCGCTGTCGGCGTCTCTCCGGTGATATCCTAGACATGGCGCTGCCCCTCTATGGTTACCTGCGATGAGGCGCGTCCCCTGGTATACATCTTCGACCCCAGGATGCTCTCCTCCAACGGTTCTATGCTTGACGCTGTGTCTCCGGCATGCTCCTGTTCGTGACCAGCGTTGCTGGCTGTGACACTCTCTTCATACATCGTTATGTCCTGTGGATCTTGCTCTTGCTGCCTCCAACATGCAGTGTCCTCTCTGTCCCAATTCGAGCGCCTCCTGCGGGCCCCGTGCCGCCATTCGTGTCTCCCGGCGACCGGCCTCTCTGCGTGTATCTGCTAGCTGCAGCAAGCTGCAGCCCGTGTGTGTACCCGCCTTCCTGTAGCATCTAGTTGGACCGATTCCGGGGGAATCTGACCAATAGGTTGCTGCCAGTTTGCTACTGACGTTTTTCAAGATCGCCACCGGCAACCGAAGCCATAGTGACAAGACCTTCGTCACACATTAAAGGACCCGGGAGATCATCTACACGGACGTCATGATCTTCGATGCAGGACTGCTCGTGGATCGGTACCAATGCGAGAAGCTCGAAGCCCCGTTGCCAGGCCCGTATGTTTAATGTTGGAGATGATCATGGCTTTAATTATCGTTTAATTTAATTATCGTTTAATAACTAAAATTGAAGTAGGTAAATGCAGAGGCACCGGTGGGTAATAGACAATATTTGTTTTTAAACGCTCACTGGTGTCCCGTAGGACCCCGAGTTCTTGACACCTGTTCCGAGATCGAGCGCGCTAACCACAGGTGGGGTGTATGGGCACCCCCATCGATTTAGTACCTGATTCCAAGTACTATACTAGGGGCCACAATTAGTTTGGGGCTTTATTACTATTCTGGACTTATGCCATGCTTTACTGCTTAATTTAAATTGTGCGAGGTACTGCACCTGTACTGTTTAGGTAAGCGGAGTGTTTTCGCGGTATCGACAAGACCAGTCACATTTTTCCGGTCAAGCCAAACCCCCGGAGGCGAACCTTCCAAGCCACCCAAGTTCGCCGAACCCCAATGTGTGACCCTCTTTTCCGTGACCTATATTTTATATATAATATTACTTGTTGCATATAAAATTGCCATGCTTGCATACATATTGTCATGTGGTTTGGGGGCCTTATGCCGGTTCACCATATAATTAAATATGGAGACCATATGCGGGCAATCTAGTCTAATATTGGTCCCATTTAAATTTGTGCATTGAATCGGTGATATAATTTTGCCTTGTTAAGACAACATTTAAATTGCGGGGTATCTAAACAACATGAACCATGTTGGGCCACGCAGAGATAAAACAAAACTTTTTCCTCTAACGTGGTGATCCCAAGATCTAGCTGAGGTAGAAGGCCACGAGGTTTACCACTAGACGCGCGGTTGCGGATTATTGATGAAGCGCGTCAGTTGATGCAGTGCAGTCCTCACGATCCGATCGTCCTGGTGCTGATCGTACAACACCTCTGCTGGTATCCACACGTACAAGGAGGAGCACCGGCGGCGAACTGCTAGGTTCGTTACGGCGGCTGGACTGCTGTGGAGCTAGGGTTTCCAACACATGGAATGACCTAACCGAACAACGATTAACCCTTTTGGGTTACGGTGCTCCACTATATATAGGGAGTGAACGTGGGCTCCGCTCGCGCGACCCATTCACTAAAGCCCATATAAAACTAGTCACCGTGAGTCCAACTCACTAACTTAGTCCTAATCCGGTTTAGGTCCAACCCAACCAGATTATATGTTCAGATCCAATCCGAACTTGCTCCCGCTCTTAAGTGTGTGACCCCGCAGGCTCATGGTTACTTGGACACGATTAGAGTCCAACTCACAATCGATCAATCGGCATCGGCTCCTAGCAGAACTTGCCGATTCCCAAGTACCAAAGAGTCATGACGACTTGCCTTTCCAATGCGACTTACGTCTGAGTCCCTTTTGCCTCACGATATACCTTGTTAGACTATAGGCGAATATATGTCATCCCTTAAATAGTCCAACTCTCTTCTCGATCCGAGATAAGTGATTCACCCGACTAACTCTTAGCCGATCGCCTCGGTTAACACTTAACCGAGTCGTGCATGGCCATGCTTTCCGAATCATATCTCACGAGAGGGCCCAGAGAATATCTCTCCGAGTGGAGGGGCAAAATCCCATCTTGGTTATTCACATCACGCAGCTTGATTCTCAGTCGACCCGAACCCTGCTTTTATAACTGCCCAGTTACGGATCAGCGTTTGACAGAACCTAAGTCGGTGATCCTCAACTCGGACTATGCAACAACCTCAGGTCTAAGGATTACATTGATTGAGATATACAAATGACATCTTAGTTCGTTGTACCTCAATATGGGTCAATCCGACTCGCTAAACTCTTTAGCCGAATCTGTGTAAGTTGGAATAGCATCTCCATGCCCATGACAAGTGGAACCGAGTCATCAAGCCAACTTTCACATTGGTCTAAGTTGTGTGTCCAGCACAACCTCAATGACCAAGGATATTTAGTACAAACAACATGAATGCATAGTTCCACAACTGAATCACATATTCAATGATACACATCAGATTTTTATACAAGGACTACTTAATTACTTTATGAATACAATGGGAAATATCATCATACATGATTGCCTCTAGGGCATATTCCCAACAGTCTCCCACTTGCACTAGAGTCAATCTTCCGACATCACATGTCTAAGCATCTAATGCCCATGGCTCTTAAGTGCGCCTCATGCTTCGGCTGGGGTAACGGCTTTGTCAACGGATCCAAAATATTTGCATCCGTGTGTACCTTGCATAACTTGATATCACCCTGATCCACGAACTGGCGAATCAGGTGGTACCGCATGAGTATGTGCTTGTTCTTCTGGTGTTGTCTAGGTTCCTTGGCTTGTGCAATAGCACCATTGTTGTCACAATATACGTCCAACGGATTGGACGAGCCCTGAACCACACCAAGATCCATGAGGAAATTCCTCATCCAAACAGCTTCCTTTGCTGCCTCCGAGGCAGCAATATACTCAGCCTCTGTTGTAGACACAGACACAGTCTCTTGCTTGGAACTTTTCCAGCTCACAGCACCTCCGTTTATAATAAACACGTATCTGGATTGCGAACGAGAATCATCAGAGTCGGTGAGATAACTCGCATCTGTGTAACCCTTTACACTGAGTTCATCTTCACCACCATAAACCAAGAACATATCCTTAGTCCTTCTCAAGTACTTTAGGATATTTTTAGCCGCTGTCCAGTGGATCTCTCCAGGATCAGCCTGGTATCTGCTCACAACACTTAGAGCATAGGAAACATCCGGCCTAGTACAAATCATGGCGTACATGATGGATCCAACTGCAGAAGCATATGGAATCGCACTCATCCTACTTCGCTCATCAGTTGTCGAAGGACACTGAGTCTTGCTAAGTTTTACACCATGGGACATCGGTAAGAACCCCTTCTTAGACGATTCCATGTTGAACTTTTTCAACACTTTGTCCAAATAAGTACTCTGACTCAATCCAATGAGCCTCCTTGATCTATCTCTATAGATCCGGATTCCGAGGATGTATGTTGCCTCACCCAAGTCTTTCATTGAGAAACTCCTTTCCAATGATTCCTTGGTTTCTTGCAACATCTGGACATCATTTCCAATCAGTAATATGTCATCCACATATAAGATTAGAAAATTTACTTTGTTCCCACTAAACTTCTTGTACAAACAAGAATCATGATCACTCTTGATGAAGCCAAACGATTTGACTACCTCATCAAAGCGAATATTCCAACTCCGAGATGCTTGCTTCAACCCATAAATGGATTTCTGAAGTTTGCATACTTTGTCAACATTAGCCGGATCGACAAAACCCTCGGGTTGTATCATATACACGTCCTCGGTTAAATTTCCATTAAGGAAAGCCGTTTTGACATCCATCTGCCATATCTCATAGTCGAAATAGGCCGCTATAGCTAACATGATCCGAACTGATTTAAGCATCGCTACGGGCGAGAAGGTCTCGTCGTAATCAACTCCTTGAACTTGTCGGAACCCCTTCGCGACAAGGCGTGCTTTATAGATTGAAACATTTCCATCCATATCAGTTTTCTTCTTAAAGACCCATTTGCACTCGACGGGTCTTGCACCGTCTGGCAGATCAACCAAGTTCCAAACTTGATTTTCATCCATGGACTTTATCTCGGATCTCATGGCTCCAAGCCATGACTCGGAATCAGATCCCACCATCGCTTCCGAATAATTTGCCGGCTCATCACTGTCTAACAGTAACACATCACGAACACTTCGTAATCTTGCCGATCTTCGTAGTACAGGTGCTGCTGTCGGCTCAGCTGCCACGATCGGCTCAACCTCCAAGGTTTTTGCAGATTCGCTATTAGCCGATTCGCTATTAGCCGATTCCTCTCGAATTTCTTCGAGTTGCACCGTGCTCCCACTTACTCCCCGACTGAGAAACTCTTTCTCAAGGAAGACACCGTTCCGAGCGACAAACACTTTGCCCTCTTCTCGGTTGTAGAAGTAGTAACCCAAGGTTTCCCTTGGATACCCCACGAAAATACATTTATCCGACTTGGCCGTAAGCTTGTCCGACTGAAGTCGCTTGAAAAAAGCTTCACAACCCCAAATCTTAAGAAAAGACAAGCTCGGCTTTTTGCCTGTCCACATCTCATGCGGTGTCTTCTCTACCGATTTTGATGGTACTTTGTTTAGTGTGAACGCCGCTGTTTCTAGACAATAACCCCAAAATGATAAAGGCAGATCTGTCTGACTCATCATTGATCGTACCATGTCCAACAAGGTCCGATTCCGCCTTTCCGAAACACCATTCCTTTGTGGCGTTCCTGGCGGAGTAAGTTGAGGAACTATTCCACAACTTTTCAGATGGTCATCAAACTCATGGCTCATGTACTCGCCTCCTCGGTCCGACCGAAGAAACTTTATTTTCTTGCCGAGTTGATTCTGTGCGTCATTCTGGAATTCTTTGAACTTTTCAAAGGCTTCCGACTTATGTTTCATTAAGTAGATATATCCATACCTACTCAAATCATCAGTGAAGGTAATGAAGTACTCATAACCACCCCTGGCTGTCGTGCTCATTGGTCCACATACATCACTATGTACTAGTCCCAACAAGTCGGACGCCCTTTCGCAACTCTTTGCAAAAGGTTTCTTGGTCATTTTGCCGAGTAGGCAAGATTCGCATGTCTCGAACGACTCCAAGTCGAACGAAGTTAGGAGTCCATCATCATGGAGCTTCTTCATGCGTTTCCAACTTATATGACCAAGCCGACAGTGCCAAAAGTAAGTCATATTCAGATCATTTGGTTTCAACCTTTTAACATTTATGTTATAAACCGACTCACCATCAAGATTCAAAATAAATAACCCGTCCTGGATGGGTGCAAAGCCGTGAAACATATCATTCAAATACAAAGAACAACCATTATTCTTGATATTCGACTCATAGCCTTGCCTCATCAAACATGAAGCAGAAATAATGTTTCGACTGAGCACTGGAACATAATAACAATTATTTAGTTCCATAATGAATCCGGAAGGTAAATGAAGTTGCATCGTGCCGACTTCCAACGCAGCAACTCTTGCTTTGTTGCCGACTCGAATATCAACCTCGCCTCTTGCTACGCTCCTAGTTCTTACCAGTCCCTGCAACGAGTTGCAGATGTGAATAACTGATCCGGTATCATATACCCAAGAACTATTAGGTTCATCAGCAAGATATATGTCTATAACATTGCAAACAAGTGTACCTGAGTCGGAAGTCATACCTCCACTCTTGGCTTTATCAGCCAAGTACTTGCTGCAGTTCCTCTTCCAGTGACCATCCGCCTTGCAGTAGAAGCAAGTGGATCCGGCTGAAGGAGATGGTTTAGTCCCTGAGGAAGCGCTTGGGACCGGGTCCTGAGCCTGCTTTCCTCCTGACTTAGCCTTCTTCTTAGTCCAAGAACTCTTCTTGAACTTAGCCTTATTCTGCACCATCAACACTTGACTGGTGCCCTTCTTGAGATCCGCCTCTGCCTGCTTGAGCATCCCATGCAATTCAGTGAGCTTCTTATCCATACCATGCATGTGGTAGTTCGAAATGAACTGCCCATATGCATTAGGAAGAGAGTTCAGAATTATATCCGTAGCGAACTCTTCGCTTATGGGGTAGCCAAGCCTCTCCAAAGACTGCACGTAACCAACCATTTTGATCACATGCGGACTCAGTGGATCACCATCCTTAAGCTTGCAACTCAGCAAAGCCTGAGAGACTTGATACCTCTCAGTCTTCGCCTGAGCCTGGAACATACTTTTGAGGCTTTCGATCATATCGTAGGCCTCAACGTGCTCGAACTGCTTTTGCAAGTCCGGTTCCATGTGAGCAAGCATAAGACAGCTGATATCCGTGGACTCATCCTTAGCCCGACGGTAGGCATTGGTGGCTGCGACAGTCGCATTCTCATTCGGCTCATCTGGAAGTGGGTTGTCTAGGACATGGTCCTTCTTTTCTTGTTTGAGAACAATTCTCAGATTTCGATACCAGTTGGTAAAATTAGTGTCATTCAGTTTATCTTTCTCAAGAATGGTTCTCAACGCAAAACCGGATATCTGAGAGTGACTGCTACTTGGTGCCATGATCTACAACAGAAGATATGCAAAGAACACTTAAGACATGTATTCATAAAAGAGCAAGCATATTAACCATTTTAATATTTTATGCTCCCACTAGAACCAACACCCCTCCGATGGTTACTTAGTGATTCAGGATCCTAAATAAGCAAGTCGGCTAGTGAGCTTTAGCATCACCGCTAGCTGCCAAGTGATCTAGGTAGACAACTCCTTGTCAATCGCATCTCATGCGACTCCTGTTGGACGGGTGGCATCACATGCCCCGGCTCCCATCCGACCTTTCCCCGAGTCCCACAACCGTTGTGATAGACCCGTCTAGCTTACCGAGTGTTTCTGCAGTAAGATTCCGACTCGAACCCACCTAGTCGGAAAGAATTGGCAGCACCTCAATTTTATGAGCCCACTACCAAAAATGTCCGACTTGTGATGGTGCAAACACTGGCGGGAAAACCGACTAGACCTTCTTTGAGGGATTAAATTTTACCGACTATCTAATAGAGGTAAAACTGAGACATAACAATAACACAAAATAAAGCAATTATAATGTGAAATGGTATGGCTCTCTTCATGGCGATCTCCATCTCCACAAAGCCTGTAATCCGACTCGTGCCAACTCTTGTCACTTGCCGTCTTACTCCATGTCGCCGACATGTATAATGCCTTGCATGCCTTCCGGGTTCTCAAACAGCTACACTAGCTTAGTAAAGTAAATTACATAGAGAATCCGACACGCAGGTCGTTATACAATAAAATGACAGCACCTAGGCTCCAGCCGGCTGACAAAAACCGTGATTCGCAGATCACGTATGGATTACACACATACATCACATGCACATGAACCATACCATTCACAACTTCCTGCAAAAACAAGTTATGCATAGATACAATATCTACCGGCGTTGTGAAACTCGCAACGACATCTAAGGCGCTACGACAGGGCGAAGCCGGCGGTCCCGCTAGCCGGATAGCGGGCGGGGATCGAAGGGGCAGCGCCCCTCGCGGGTGCGGGCAGCGCCCGACGATTTTTCCGAAAACGTAGATCTCATCTACGATCCGAACATGGATTCCGACCATCGTTCCGATTCGATCAAACTTTTTGATCTTCGATCACCGCTTCTGGATTTACGTGTCACAGTCTACCCCGATGGCGGAAGCCGACCGGTAGGGGTATGTCGTTCCACGACCTCAGCAGTATGATCACGGAAATCAGATCTACCATTCCCCGAGTACAGTTGATCCAATCAACTTCATACAAAACCGATCTATCTCATAGATCGACCACCAAAACAGCACATAGATCTCATCTATAGCCTACCGCATATCTCATATGCGAGATCTCGAGCCTAAAACCAGAAGCTATCGCTCTGATACCACTGTTGGGCCACGCAGAGATAAAACAAAACTTTTTCCTCTAACGTGGTGATCCCAAGATCTAGCTGAGGTAGAAGGCCACGAGGTTTACCACTAGACGCGCGGTTGCGGATTATTGATGAAGCGCGTCAGTTGATGCAGTGCAGTCCTCACGATCCGATCGTCCTGGTGCTGATCGTACAGCACCTCTGCTGGTATCCACACGTACAAGGAGGAGCACCGGCGACGAACTGCTAGGTTCGTTACGGCGGCTGGACTGCTGTGGAGCTAGGGTTTCCAACACATGGAATGACCTAACCGAACAACGATTAACCCTTTTGGGTTACGGTGCTCCACTATATATAGGGAGTGAACGTGGGCTCCGCTCGCGCGACCCATTCACTAAAGCCCATATAAAACTAGTCACCGTGAGTCCAACTCACTAACTCAGTCCTAATCCGGTTTAGGTCCAACCCAACCAGATTATATGTTCAGATCCAATCCGAACTTGCTCCCGCTCTTAAGTGTGTGACCCCGCAGGCTCATGGTTACTTGGACACGATTAGAGTCCAACTCACAATCGATCAATCGGCATCGGCTCCTAGCAGAACTTGCCGATTCCCAAGTACCAAAGAGTCATGACGACTTGCCTTTCCAATGCGACTTACGTCTGAGTCCCTTTTGCCTCACGATATACCTTGTTAGACTATAGGCGAATATATGTCATCCCTTAAATAGTCCAACTCTCTTCTCGATCCGAGATAAGTGATTCACCCGACTAACTCTTAGCCGATCGCCTCGGTTAACACTTAACCGAGTCGTGCATGGCCATGCTTTCCGAATCATATCTCACGAGAGGGCCCAGAGAATATCTCTCCGAGTGGAGGGGCAAAATCCCATCTTGGTTATTCACATCACGCAGCTTGATTCTCAGTCGACCCGAACCCTGCCTTTATAACTGCCCAGTTACGGATCAGCGTTTGACAGAACCTAAGTCGGTGATCCTCAACTCGGACTATGCAACAACCTCAGGTCTAAGGATTACATTGATTGAGATATACAAATGACATCTTAGTTCGTTGTACCTCAATATGGGTCAATCCGACTCGCTAAACTCTTTAGTCGAATCTGTGTAAGTTGGAATAGCATCTCCATGCCCATGACAAGTGGAACCGAGTCATCAAGCCAACTTTCACATTGGTCTAAGTTGTGTGTCCAGCACAACCTCAATGACCAAGGATATTTAGTACAAACAACATGAATGCATAGTTCCACAACTGAATCACATATTCAATGATACACATCAGATGTTTATACAAGGACTACTTAATTACTTTATGAATACAATGGGAAATATCATCATACATGATTGCCTCTAGGGCATATTCCCAACAGTCCATCTAATAAATTGTCGGGACTCCGGTTCCTCTTAATATTGCCTAATTGCATCGCATGCCTGCCATGTCATACATCATACATGCATCATGCCCGATTTTCTACCCTAGTATTAAATAGTCCATCCGGTGTTTCTTCTAGTGCTTTGCTTCTTCACGGATTAGGCCGATGAGTTGATGCGAGTGTCGACCCGATCTTCGGATGAACCTTCGGCAATGTTTTCAGGCGAGCACCTCCCGAAGGTTCATCCGAAGATCGGGTCGACACTCGCATCAACTCATCGGCCTAATCCGTGAAGAAGCAAAGCACTAGAAGAAACACCGGATGGACTATTTAATACTACGGTAGAAAATCGGGCATGATGCATGTATGATGTATGACATGGCAGGCATGCGATGCAATTAGGCAATATTAAGCGGAACCGGAGTCCCGACAATTTATTAGATGGTTCATGTTATTTAGATACCCCGCAATTTAAATGTTGTCTTAACAAGGCAAAATTATATCACCGATTCAATGCACAAATTTAAATGGGACCAATATTAGACTAGATTGGCCCGCATATGGTCTCCATATTTAATTATATGGTGAACCGGCATAAGGCCCCCAAACCACATGACAATATGTATGCAAGCATGGCAATTTTATATGCAACAAGTAATATTATATATAAAATATAGGTCACGGAAAAGAGGGTCACACATTGGGGTTCGGCGAACTTGGGTGGCTTGGAAGGTTCGCCTCCGGGGGTTTGGCTTGACCGGATGGGCCTTCGGGTATGGGGTCTCGGTCTCATGCCGATGATCTTGTCATCCGAGTCCGGGGTTCTTGACGTACCATGTAGAAGATCTTGTTGTCCACGAAGGAGAACTTGGGTTGTGTCGATGAAAATGTTGAATTACGGCTTTGGGTTCACATGTCCGACTTGGCGTTGATCCATTGTCGCAGCCCCTGGTGAAGGTCGTGTCAACAGAAAGTGCAGTGACGAACTTGCCACAGGGCACGTGTGGCTTTGGGTCGGTTTTGCAACTCAGACGGCTGAACGGAGGCGTCGACGTCCACACGGTCCACCACAACTGCAGGACACCGGGAGCGGCAGCGGGTGGGTACCAGGATAGAAACACGGTTCAGCCTGCGAGTACAACATGGAGAGGAACCTGATCTTACAAACCAGGCCATGAACACAACCAACCGATGTGGCAAACGAGAACCGGCGAGCAGGTCGCAGACAAACTCACGGCCGGATGGTGCCTGCGTGGGGAAGGACGAGCAGGAGGTCGCGTACGGGAGCGAGGACGCGGGAGAAGTTGGGGACAAGCGGGGTTCGGGCGGTCTGGCGCGATGGAGGAGCACCAGGGGGAGGCGGCGCACAGGGGACGGTGAGGAGGACGCGCAGGCTAGGGACGGGCGAGGCCGACATCGTGGTCACGTTCAGGGCGGCGCTCAGGGGCGGAGAGGCACGGGTCGCAGTGCAGGAGAGGGCCGACGGGGTGCTGATGGCGTCGGTTGTCCTTGACGGGGAGGAAGAGGGGTCGAGGACGGCGGGGAGCTCGTCGAGGAGCCGCAGAGGGGTGTCGGCAGGGCTCCTGCAGGGAGGAGGCGAGGAAGGAGATGATGGTGGCGAGGGGAAGCGTCAGAGAGAGGAGTGGCTGGCGGCGGAGGCGAGCGACACGGGGAGAGAGAGAGGGGATCGCGAGCGGGGACGCGAGGTGGGTCGGGAACGTGGGACGGGCGGATGTCGCTGGTGGGTCCAGGAGCGAGCGTGTCTGGTCTCTGGGGTGTGGGCTGGGTCCGGTCGGGTGGCGTTGTGTGTGCTAGGGAGGTGAGTGGCGGCGGGTGTGGGGAGGAAGGGGTTGGGGTGGGAGTTGGCTAGGAGGAAGTGTTAGGGTTAGGGTTTCTGGTGGATGTGGGGCTAGGATTAGCTAGGGTTTGGGGTTGTAGGTGGTCTGGCTAGCCGGCCTTTGGGCCTGGCGGGCTGGACTGCCTCCCCCAAAAAAAAATATTTATATTATTTATTTTCTTTTCTTTTAAAACAAAACACTTGCAAAAACGTTTTAGCAAATAAAAGATCCGAAGGGATCTAGGGTTTCGATTTGAACAAAGAGGGGAAATCTCTAGAAAACAAAATAGGTTTTTAGGAAATTGTTTTTAGGTTAAAAGATGCATGATGATGTCATGATGATGCACATAATAAAAATACTAGCGATTTTCTAATTGCGGTTTTACCGGGGTGCTACACCATGTCTATGACTTGCGAAACATAGTCATCAACCAATCGATGTGCTAGTCTAATATTCACACGTGTCCTCACATGAACTCCGACTAGGGACAACTATTAAATAACCATACAAGTAAAGAGTTTCATAAACAATTCACATAATTGCCAATCAATACAAGTTTCCTGATATGGATATTCAAAAAACAATACAATAACTTATGGATACATAAGAAATATAATCATCTCTATGATTGCCTCTAGGGCATATTTCCTTCAAGGAAAACTTGCTATTGTACTCATCACACCTTGCTCTTGGGGTTTTTAACGAAGCGTCCCACATCAACACCGGGTGCACGCATCAGTGTGTTAGCAGGTGGCGGTCTTCCCCTTCGACGGTGATGCTTCGCGGAGCTCTGCTGTGGACCTGCTGCCTCCGGCGTGCTCGCAGCTCGGTGGAGCTACTGTGTGCGTCCTCCCCCTGTCGGTGCCCGTGGGACGGCGGATCTGGCTCCCGCAGATCTGGTGGAAGATGGTGATGGTTTGGCACGACGACGATGGTGGCTACTGGGGTAGGTCCTCTGGACCGGTGCTCGGCGACTTCCTGCTCGCTGGGGGTCTGCTCTCAATCCAAGGCTTCAACGAGAGTAGCTGCGACGGCTTCGTGTCACCGCCGTGGTTGTCTTGTAAAAGGGCTGTTCTATAATTTTGTTTTATCTAAAGACCTTTCTGTAATTTTTCCGAATTAATCTAAGCATCTTTACCTCGCAAAAAAAAGAACCTAAATTACTACAAGTGCATATTGTACCTAAACGACGAACATTGGAATTTGAAGCATGTTGGGTAGGGGACGCCCTACAATTACACCTTCCTACCAACAAATGAATTTTGTAGATTGACTCTCACAAAAAAAAGGTAGATTTATGAGCTGGTCTTTATCATTTACTTCGTTTCAGCAAAACAACAAAGCTGCAATTTAGATGACATGATTCCGTCGTATACCGTGTGTTCGTCATTGAGTATAGGTGCTTATTCTAGAAGGCGACTAAACTTACTGACAAAAGATGTCTAGATAGCGTGTGCTTTAGAATAAATATTTTATATTTTAGAGTAGAGGGGTACATAGTATATATTCTTTCTATTTTAAAATATAAGATGTTTTAGCTTTGTGAAGCAAATGTATTTAAAATATTTTTAGTATGTAGGTTTATTCGTGTTTAGAGTGAATCTACACACTAAAAAAGTCTAAATAACATTTTCTTTACAAACCTAGACATCTTATATTTTGAAACAAAGGAAATAGTATCTACCATTTCGGCAGAATGCATTCAGATCATCCATAATTAGATATATAAATCACACTGCCTAATTTGGTAGGCGCTTACGCTCTCTTTGGAAATAGAATACCACAAAATCGTTTTCAAAAATATTGCAGGCCAAAAGAATGTGGTTTGGTACTTTTTAACTAACCCACGACATTTCGCCATCAGCTGTGTCATTTCTGGCTTCAAGTAAAACCGGAGGTAAGTATGGTCTTGAAGATTCGTTCTACTATGGCGTGCTGCCGTTGTATCTACAGGGCATCGGAACGGTACTTTTTGACTAACACAAGACGAAAGCTGCAGTAGCGAACCCTCTTTGCTCTGTCCTCAGGCTCATGGTACTTCAGCTGTTATAAATTAATTAATAAAATTGGCAGCAGGATTTTCCTCAAAGAATAATCCTCTTTGTTCCATTCCTTAATCAAGCATGTGCCTGATCCGAAGATGCATGTTGTTAGCTTGTACTTCCAGCTTGGCAGTGAGTCAGCGGCGTCTGGCAAGGTCACTTCCTCCTTTTTAATCCTTGGGAACTTCGCCGTTCATTGATCTAGTGTGATATGCTCAACCGTCGATGCCATGATCGGTGTGCAACATGAGTTGCAGAGTCATTTGATTTTGTTTTTATTCTATATTAGTGATTACCTGTTGTTTTCCAACCAGAGACAGAGATAGACAACGGGTCGATGATAATCTAATTTCTCCGTGCGAGGACAAAAATGGTGACGCACGAGCTGATCCTAGCAATCAGATGAGAGTGAAACGAAAAGCGCACAAATCCTCAAAATCCTCTTTGATGGCAACCCACGCAAGATATTGTCGAAACCACCATGGATCGACCATTAATTGACCCGTTAGTTTGAAATCAATCTTGACCACAAAACGCCCACCATGGAGTAGTAATATGTTCGATGTTCTGTCGAATATTCCTGTGCTAGAAACTAGTATGGAGTTGCTTGGAACCCCTCGCACTCGATCGATCGAGCAACCAACACCCAGGTGTATCCCTAATGCCATATTTCACCTTTTATTGTCACCGAATGCTATTTTATAATTTATGTTTCTTGGAAAAAATGAAGAAACAGTTTCCTGTCACAAAAAAAGTGTAATCAGTTTTATGAAAACAAACAAAAGGTTTGGCATTTTCTACTTAATTGAGAAGAAGTTTTGAACAAACGTTGTGGTCGAAACCATGGACTTTAGGAACTCATACCTATTCTTCTCCTATTACTCTCTCCGTTTCAAAATATAAGATGTTTTAGGTTTGTGAATAAAATGAATCTAGACTCGTTTTAGTATGTAGGTTCACTCAATTTTGAGGTGAATCTAAACACTAAAAGAAGTCTAGATTCATTTTTTTCACTAACCTAAAATATCTTATATTTTAAAACGGAGGGAGTACGTTACTAAATATATTTTTGCAACCACCATATCCTAATTAGCTGCTTCTTCTGACTCATGCATGGTTGGGAAAAAACGTGAAACTCATGAGTTGCACGTTTTATATAAGCAAGTCAACATAATATCACTTCCATATATGATTATGGCATCTCCAACGGTTGAGCCATGAATCGTACACACTAAGTGTTGTATCCGGCTTGGTCTGTATGTGTGTCCCACGGACAAAAAGGTCTTTGTCCATCTAGTTAATGCCACCACACCCAACAGTCATTTGTGGTCCGCGGTGTTGCCATGAACAGGTGCATGGGAGAGGTGCCATTCATGGCGGCCGATGCGCTTCACACCGCTCGTGTCTCCATTTCCTGTCTGTCTCATGTGCTTTCCATTATTTTTTCACCTAGCCGACCCGCTTCCCGTCGCTCGTGCCTCAATTCGGTTCCGATTTTGGTATCCGGTTTCAACTTTTTATGCCCACCCCTACATGACATGATAAGCGAGAATTAGAGGGCGAAAAGAAGAATGTTAACTCTGATTTATTGAGAGCCCCTCTCATGGTTGAGAGAACGAAGACCGAACCCGTAGATCTATTGAAGTGCATCGAATAACCAAAGAGCGATAGACATATGAGCAACTGCAAGATGGCCTTGAGGAGCAACTGTGGCAGCTTCATGCGCCAGTTCATTAATGTATCATCATTTTCGATCATATGTTGTATTTGCATTTAAAACAAAATTATATTTAGAAATGTCATAAGTTTGTGCAGTTAAAACTTAAATGTTTGAATTACTTCATTGTGAAAATGGAGTCTAAATAGTGGTTATATCGACAACCAGCAAGAAATAGCAACAAGATACTTGGGATTATAAGGTTTCCCATAGTAAAAAGTAGATTCCGGCAAGGACATGAGAAATTTATGAGAACCTTTTGGTATGTGATTATGGTGAATAAGTTTTAAGGACCATCTATAGTTGCTCCAATATCTCGGCTGTTGAATCCAAGCACCAGATCGACATCCAGCTCGAAGAACGGCCCGAGGTCCCGTTTGAAACGCAAGAATGCAAAACGTAGGAATACAAAAAACACAGGAATTAAGATGTCATATATTCTCAATTCCTACAGGAATCAAAACCTCAAAAAAAAACTTGTCGGGTGTCATTTGGGTGTCACACAGGAAAATCGTGGGAATTGTAGGCACAGTGTTAGCGTCCACTTGGCCAGCCCAACACTCAGCCTACGTTCTGGATGTTCATGCGCTCACAGTCCAACAATAAGAAGAGAGTCCACTCTATCCCAAAAACCCGAACTAAAGAGAGGAAGAATTCTCTCCCTTATAAGCTGGGTGTGTCCTCCTCCCGTAGGCGAGGTGGGACTAAACCAAGCAGCCTCCACTAGTCAACAGAGGGTCCTAACATCCCATCCTCCCGAGAAGCCTCTCAGGAAGGCATGGCGATGCTGCCTCTGATACCAGATGTTAGCATCCACTTGGACAACCCAGCACTCAGCCTACGTTCTGGACGTTTATGTGTACACAACCCAACAATAAGAAGAGAGCCCATTCCATCCCAAAAATCTGGACTAAACTTCGTGTCAACAGCAGCCTAACATCCCATCCCCTGAGAAGCCTCTCAGGAGGGCATGTCGATCACTAGCTCTGATACCATATGTTAGTGTCCACTTGGCCAGCCCAGCACTCAGCCTACGTTCTGGATGTTTATCATGCGCTCACAACCCAATAATAAGAAGAGATTCCACTCCATCCCAAAATCTCGGACTGAAGAGAGGAAGGAATTTCTTCCTTATAAGCTGGGTGTGGCCTACTCCATAGGCGAGGTGGGACTAAACCAAGAAGCCTCCACTAGTCAACAGAGGGGTCCTAACATCCCATCCTTTTGAGAAGCCCCTCATAAAGGCGTGGCGATGATGGCTCTGATACCAGATGTTAGCATCCACTTGGCCAGCTCAGCACTCAACCTATGTTCTGGACGTTCATGCGCTCACAGCCCAACAATAAGAAGAGAGTCCACTCCATCCCAAAAGTCCGGACTGAAAGGAGGAAGGAATCTCTCCCTTATAAGTTGGGTGTGGCCTATTATATGTTGATCCAAATTCTACAAAGTATAGGCCAACTTCTGACGAGTGGAGCGAGGCCTGTCGCCGGAGGCTTGGGCCGAGCTGCATGGAGAGCTTGATACGAAAATATACATGGACCAATCAGAAGGGTTCATAGTGCCTGTTAAAGAGGATTTTGTGTGTAAATTAAAAAAGTCTCTTTATGGCTTAAAGCAACCTCCAAGACAGTGGTATAAAAGGTTTGATTCATTTATGATCTCACATGGTTTTGAGAGGTCTAAATATGATATTTGTGTTTATATCAAGTTTGTTGATAGATCAAATATATACTTGCTGCTATATGTTGATGATATGTTAATTGCTGCCAAGAGCATGAAAGAAATCACTACTTTGAAGGCACACCTAAGTAGTGAGTTTGAGATGAAGGATCTTGGTGCTGCTAAGAAGATCTTAGGTATAGAGATTACCCGAGATAGAAAATCCGATTTGTTATTTCTTAGTCAGCAAAGTTATATTAAGAATGTTCTTTTCATCGTTTTAGTATGGATGGTGTCAACTCAGTTAGTACTCATAGTGCTCCTCATTTTAAATTGTTAGTTTCTCAATGTACTACTACTGATGAAGAGTTTGAGTACATGTCAAAGGTGACATATTCTAGTGTTATTGGTTCTTTGATGTATGTCATGGTTTGTTCTCATCCAGATTTATCATATGCCATGAGTTTGATAAGTAGATACATGGCTAATCCTGGTAAAGAACATTGGAAGGCTGTTCAGTGGGTTTTTAGGTACCTTCTTGGCACTTCCAATGCTTGTTTTGGAGTTTGGCATGACCGGTGAGGGACTCGTTGGCTATGTGAATTCAGATTTTGTTCCCGATTTGGATAAGGGAAGATCCCTCACACGTTATGTGTTCAATGTTGGTGGTTGTGCTGTTAGCTAGAAGGCTATGTTGCAGGCTGTTGTTGCACAATCAACTACTAAGGTCGAATACATGGCTATTGCTGAAGCTTACAAAGAATCTGTTTGGTTGAAAGGTTTGTTTGCTGAGCTTTGTGGAGATGATTCTTGCATTACTTTATTGTGACAGTCAAAGTGCCATATACCTTACAAAAGATCAAATGTTCCATGAGAGAACTAAGCACATTGATGTCAAGTACCATTTTGTTAGAGACATTGTTGCTCAAGGTAAATTAAAGGTTTGCAAGATCAACACTCATGCTGATATGATGACTAAACCTGTTTCTGTTGCTAAGTTTGAGCTTTGCTCGAACTTAGTTGGTTTAACTGATTAGCCCAAGTGGCTATTAGCGTCGAAAGTATTTGCTTTGTTTGTTCAGAGAAATGATTGATGTTGATGCTACAAGAAAGAATTTGTCTTAAGGTGGAGTTTGCTATATGTTGATCCAAATTCTACAAAATATAGACCAACTTCTGACGAGTGGAACGAGGCCCTTCGGCGGAGGCTTGGGCCGAGTGTAACGATCGTCGAAGACCTAGGTTTTCACCGATATATAAACCCCTTGTAAGCCGCCGGTTGGGATGAGTTGCATCTGTGAAATCCCCGGCGTTTGTAAACACTCCCCGATATAGGAAAGTTTCGCTAGCTGGCGTCCGTGGTTTTTTTCTCTCTTTATTGGAGAGGTTTTTCCACGTTAAATCTGTGTCTCCTTGCCGTGATTTTGTTTTCGTTATTTTCTTGTCGCAATTATAAACATGGTCTCTCTCGTAGACGAGATGGTACTAAACCAAGCAGCCTTCACTAGTCAATAAGAGGTCCTAACATCCCATGCTCCTGAGAAGCCCTAAGAAAGGCATGACGATACTGACTCTGATACCAAATGTTAGCATAGACTGAGTGCTGAGCTGTCCAAGTAGACGCTAACACACGTTAAGATGAAAACATGAAGTTAGATCTCATGTTAGTTCCACGCAGGGCGTGAAAGTATCTCCGGTCAATTTGTTCATCGTCGTCAAGTAGGATAGGAATACATTGAAAATCTTACTAGCACGTGAACAAATACAATGTGATCCTTGATTCTTTATTCAGGGTAGGGCCGGCGGCGCGGCTGCGGTCTGCACACCTTCCCGCGACGGCGACGCGCTTTTTTTAGAAAAAACAACAAAAGTTTAAAAGGCAAAACGACAGCAGATAAAAAGGTGAAGTATTAGTACGTACTACCGCTAGTAGTTCATGTAGGTGCGGTCGAGCCTGGTTTGAGCCGTGGAGCCGAGCCGAGGGGAGACGGGATTCGGCCGCTGGAGGTGGGCCGGGCAGGAGAGACTACGAGGAGACGTGGAGACGGGCCCCGCCACGTGGCTGCGTCCAGCACTCCTGCGCGTGTGGGCCGTGCGTACCCTTTCCTTGGCACGGTCTCGGTCCACAGTATCATTCTTGATCTTCTGCGGCCAAAGGGATCTTTATACGTACAAAGATCGCGAAAGGAGAAGAATCCAACTTGTAAAGCGGACAAAAAGTAAACAAATCCCTCAAAAAAAAACTTGTAAAGCGGACGTGTGAGTGACTGCTTCTGCTTGTGCCCCGTCACGAGCTGATCCAGCGGATTTGTCTGTCCACCGCTTTCAGTTAAATTTTGTCTGCGGCTCTCGCGTTCCAACAAGACAACGTCATTACAAATGTTTTTAGCATGGCATATTGCCATGATGTTGATCTTCTTGAAATTAATTTGTAAACCCCGAAGCAGGTAGCGTCGACATGCATGCATACTCGACCATGTTCACTTCTGTCGTCACTCACTCGTCAACATACTAGTAGATGGATGGATCATCATGAACCATAAAACGACCCCGGCTTTTGCCTTTGCGTGATCGCGTTCCTACATACGCATCGATACACAGCTCCTCGCCGATGGAACGGCCATCTGGCCTGATACGGATGAGTTACACAATGTTTTTTTCTTCCTGAGAGAGACTCGTGGTCAAACACAGATCTTGTGCCAGCTACTAGCCTTCATGTATAGCGGCTAACTAATTGGAGCAATCAATTGGGTGACAGATCAGTTTTAGCGATGATGTTTGGTCGTCCAGGGCGTATGTGGAGGAGGCGAAAAATTAAGCCCACACACCGGCCACGGCCATTTAGCTCGAGTACATTTGATAGCTAAAACAAATTAGTCCCCTCCGAATAATGTCATATGCATTTAGATTTTAGGAGGTGCTTCAGCGCGTCCTACTTAAACGCACGGTCGGTCGGACCGACCGGTGCGCGCGCGCTAGCTGGTGGAGTCAGGTGACGTCGATCTCGTGTTGTTCCTTCTGCTTCCTAGCTGTTCTCCATCCGCTATATGTTTCTGTCCCGTTCCGCGCACTGGATCGGTACACACAGACACCAAGGGTTTTACAGGCGTCTTTTACTATACAAGATATTATATATCTAAACTTATTTCAGTGTGTAGGTTTATTCAAGAGTGAGTTTACACATAAAAAAGTTTAGATATATTTTTATTATAAAATTAAAATATTTTAAAACAAAAAGAGTATATATAGATAACTTGTTTTGTTCCGAGCTTTTTTTTTAAATGGGAGCGAAGTCCTGACCTCTGCATTAAACGATGTACACAACATTTATTTATTATATTATTAGAGCAACAATTTTTTGTTCCGAGCTTAAATATACAAAGCATAAATGTGTTTTAGAAAAAGGAGTACTACCGAGCATGGCAACGAGGCCTGGAAGCGGCACTGACTAGTCTGACTATACTGACGATCGGGTACTGTGGTGGTTGGCGAGCCCCTGTCATGGTTCGCGAGAAACCGGACATTCATATGGCGGTGCATGTTTCCTCTTCTGATTTCCGAGATACTCCATTTTTTTTCCTCCCCGTCGTCCCTGCGATCCTATTCTTACCCTGTTTGCAGTTACGTTGCCAGGTTCGTGTGTATGGTCCACGAACATCCACGTGAACGGACGGTTGTGATATGTACCTCCGTCGATGGATGGCACACTACTGCTGGTGCTGGACCGTACATACGTGGTGTCTCCAATTTTCCCCACAAGTCATGATTATTGTTGATTTCTCCATCAAACTGTCTGGCTCGGTGTCGCCGGTGACACTGCTATCTTCTGTCCATCAACTCAATTGTGCCAGTTAAGAAAAAAAAATCTCCAGACTCCACACCAACATAACATAGACACTCTAGGCCACTCGCATGGGCGAAGTAGACGCGCAGTTTTAATAGTACTACCACAGTACTTCAGTGTTGCAGGGTATGGGGCTCGATCGATCCGTACCCAGGGGCCGGAGACAGTACTGTTCCACTAACATGTCAGCTACTCCGTGTCTCGGTGGCGCCATGGTTGGGTTTGGTGGCAAAAATCACCGTTTTGACCTACTTTTTTGAAGATATCCCGATATGACCTGTTTTTATGGCGCTTAACAGAAGGCGACATGGTCAGCAGCACGGCGCCCTCCGCAAAAGCGCCATGATACCATGACGCTTTCTAAGAAAGCGCCATGGCCTCGTCCGACATGGCGTCCGCCGTGGCACAGGCGGGCTCGTTTTAATGTTTGGCGCTTTCCGCGGGGGCGCCATGCTACTAGGCATGACGCTTTTGCGGAAAGCGCCATGGTCCTATACCCTAGAAAACGGCTCGGGCGCCCTCCCAGGCCATACCTCTTCATTTCTCCCAGCTCTCCTCTCTCTCTCTCGCCCCAAGTTCTTCCCCTACTCGAATCCCTTCGAATCGGTTGCTTTTCTCCGTGGATTTGGACTTCCCCTTGCTTCAAGAGGTAATCTCCCCCTAACCCCTTGGTTTTGTCCAAATAGATTTGTGAAATTTGGTTCTATGTTGGTAAAGAATGTAGAACCCTAACCCTAACCCTAACCCTAGCTATATCTTGGCTTGATGTTGTTGCTTCTAGTTATTAGATTGGTAGTTTATGGCTAGGATTTGTATGTTAGAATTAGCAAAGTGGCATGACTTGTTTTAGTTGGTAGCTACGGTTGGTGGTGGTAATATAGTTGTCTTTGAAGCGTAATGGTTGGTGTCATTGTTTTTTAGATGGAAAGAATCGTTAATGTTCATCATGTGGACAAGGCCGCATTCTTGAAAGGCAATACCGAGTGTGACCCGGAGGAGGTAGTCATGGTGTTTGGCACAAGTCCTACATATGCCGAGATTGTGGAAAGAGTGAGGAATGATTTGAAATGGATGGAACCTAGTGATGTGTATGAGTTGGTTGGAAGGTATAACGCCGGGTTTGGACATCACAATAGATTGAAGATAATGCCTATCAACTCCGAGTTGAATTGGAGTGCGTATAAGGAGATGGTGGCGGAATCCGAAGATAAGTCACTCGAGATATTTGCCACAAGAAAGGTTGCGGCTCGGTTGCACATTGACTTGAACCGGCATGCTTCCATGAGCCCGGCTCGAGGTGAGCCACAGGTGTATGACACAACAATGAGCCAACCTCCATTGAGCCCGGTTCGCGTAGAGCCAACCTACGACGATACAACAACGAGGCAACCTTCCATGATCCCTTTTCGCAATGACAACTATGAAGCACCTCAAATGGAGGATGATGACTTTGAGGGTGATGAGGTTGAATATGGGCTTCGTGACAATGAAGTAGGAGATGTGGAGGCAAATTGCCATGAGGAGGACATGGACCACGATCTCCCTTATTTGAGGTGTCATGCATCGGACTCCGAGGATGAAGGACCGGATGAAGATGTGGATGAGGATGGTCTAACGGTTAAATTCGCCGAAGCTCACAAAAAAGTAGTAGGTCGGGATCATCGACCTTCATTGTTCCGTGATGTTAGTCTTGCGGATGAGGCCCAAGTTGACGGTGGAATTAGTCGAGTGCTCGAGGCGTGAGCACCTTCTAAAAAGGACCTGAAGCCGAAAAAATACGGGATAAATCCCGGGGTGAAGTTTGATAGCTTGTTGGAATTTCAGATGTGGATCAAGGACTATGCGGTGAAGTACCACCGACCGTACAAGGTGGCTCACTCGGACACTAAGGTGCGTTACACAGTCAAGTGTGAGAAGCAAGGATGTCCATGGGTTGTTCGCGTACGACCACTGAGGGGCGGGCCACAATGGATCATTGTAAGTTGTCAGTCCATTTATATGTGTGATGAGAAGTTTATCAAGGATGCCAAAGTTGTGAAGGAGGACCATCGGCAGCTCACCTCCGATTTCATCGCATATAGAGTTGCAAATAACATAAGGTCTCTCCCAACATATACTATTAAGGGTGTCATAGATTTGGTTAAAGAAGTATTCGGTTATAAAGTGAAGTATGGTAAGGCGTCGAAGGCCAAACAAGCATCCTATATCATCTACACAAAGCCATACTATATATTATCCAACAATAGCCCAACAACATATTATCCTATAAGCCATATATGCCAACAATAATCCATGTATTAATACATTCATTGCATATCATCTACACAAAGCCATATATGCCAACAATAGCCCATCTAATTTTTTCAAACAAATTAGACATTCTACCACACTAATTTCTAGGGTTAGGAGGAAGAGGATCATGTGATGATTTCTAGGGTTAGGATTAGACATTCTACCACAATATCATTCTACCACACTAATTTCTTCAAACAAATTACACATTGCACAATATACATGCATCATTACACAAGAACTAGGGTTAGGAGGAAGAGGACCATGTGATGATTTCAACCAATACAACAAGGAGAATAGAAGGAGAATACCTCAAGTGGGGGGAGAGGAAGAAATTCCACCAAGAAATTGCCTCAGATATGAGGGGGGAGCATGTGAATTTGAGGGGGATTGGGGGAGGAGCCGCCGCCGCCGGGTCTGTCTACTGGAAGGGTATGGCGCGGGGGGGTATGGCGCTGGGAGGGGTGGGGGGAGGGCGCCCGAGCCGTTTTCTAGGGTATAGGACCATGGCGCTTTCTGCAAAAGCGTCATGTCATGCCTAGTAGCATGGCGCCCCCGCGGAAAGCGCCAAACATTAAAACGGGCCCGCCTGTGCCACGACGGCCGCCACGTCGGACAAGGCCATGGCGCTTTCTTAAAAAGCGTCATGTTATCATGCCGCTTTTGCGGAGGGCGCCGTGCTGCTGACCATGGCGCCTTCTGGTAAAGCGCCATGAAAACAGGTCAGATCGGGATATCTTCGAAAAAGTAGGTCAATTTGTGAGATCAAACGTTAATTAGGTCAAAACAGTGATTTTTGGCGGGTTTGGTTGGGTTTGGTTCACGTGGTCCTGGCCTCCGATCGAGGAAGTTGGCAGGCAGCACCGCTCGATCTGGTACATACCGTGCCCGCTCGCATGTGACTCGCGCCAGGCCGCCACGTAATGATATATGAACTATGGAGTGCATGTCACGTATCGGCTGTCTGTACATACTAGTATCACGCATGCATCGATCGCACTGCCCCCCATGAGCGAGTGGGTGTAGTGTAGCAGACGTCGTTAGCGAATTTTGGCTCCTTGTGCGTGCGTGAGACCAGCTCGGGAAATGGAACGAGCGTCTGCCTACCGCATTCTTCTCCCTGCTAACCGCCAAGACATGGGCGATCATGGCATTGCATAGCAAAGATTAGCAGCGCTGCACTTCATCAGTGGGTAACATATATGCATGGGATGGCAGTGGATGTAAAATCACTGAATTGTTATTGAATTATCTCATAAGATTACAAAGTGTTTATACATGCAAGCCACGGACGACCGGCCCAAACTCTGACTGGGTACGGGGACGTACTCTAGTCTAACATCTCTGTAGTGTCAACGTGAAGTTTAACAACGAGTTAAGACTGAACCGAATATCAGAGAATGGTGAGGTAGCAAGTTCTTTGGTAAAAATATCCGCAAACTACGTAGAAGTCGGAACATGGAGCACTCGAACTTGCCCCAATGCAACCTTGTCGCGAATAAAATGAATAGCAATTTCAATGTGCTTGGTCCTGCGATACTGAATTGGATTGCTTGACAAATAGCTATAATGTTATCACAATAGATAATAGTGACATGCTGAATGGGACGATGCAATTCTGACCCGATACTTTGCTTCAGCCGACGACCGAGAGACTGTAACCTGTCTTTTAGAGGACCAGAAAGTTAAATTCCAAGGAAAACACAAAAACCAAACGTGGATCGATGAGTATCCGGTCAACCGTCCTAGTCTGCATCGGAATAAGTTGTCAATGAAGTGGGAGGTGAAGAGTTTAGGTGAAGACCATGATATAAAGTGCCTTTGGGGTAACGAAAAATGCGTTTGACATGATTGTAATGGGGAATGCGAGGATCATGCATGCAAAGACATGCTTGTTGGACAACAAAGGAAATTTCTGGATGTGTGAGAGTGAGATACTTGCAGAGCACTTGTTAAGCTGCGATATAAACTAGAATTAGAAAAAGGTTCACCTTCATAGGAAAGTTTGGAAGTGGTGTCGACAAGGGTTCGGGAGGGCTGGCAATCAAGCATACCAGCTCGAGATAAAAGGTCTAATATATATTGGTATTGGGAAAAAAGAGACCATGGGAATCACGAAGACCAAGATCAGTCATGGAGAATTCTGTGTGGAGAAGAGAAATGATGTGATTAAGAAAGCTTTGGGAGGAAGCAGTGAGAACAATGTCATCGACATAAAGAAGGAGATAGGAGATATGAGAGTCTTTGTGGTAGACAAAAAGAGAGGTACCAGAGAGGGAGGGAGTAAATCTAAGTGTTTGAATGAAGGTTGAGAATCGCTGGAACCAGGCGTGTGTTGCTTGTTTTAAGCCATATAGGGAATTTTGGAGAAGACGTTATTTGGAGAAGAGGAATTTTCAAAACCGAGAGGTTGTTAGCAGTATATGGTTTCTTGCAAGGAACCATGGAGAAAGGCATTTTTAACATCTAATTGGTGAATAGGCTAGGAAGAAGAGATGACAATGCTAAAAACCATACAAATGGTGATGGGTTTGACTACAGGATAAAATGTTTATCGTAGTCTATGCCATGCTGCTGAGAATAGCCACGACAGACCCAGCAAGCTTTGTAGCGAGAGAGGGATCCATCGGAGTGAAATTTATGACAGAAGACCCACTTCCCGAAGAAAATATCAGCACCAGGTGGTCGAGGAACAAGCTGCCAAGTGTGGTTATCAAGAAGTGCATTGAATTCATCCTTCATGGAAGCTGTCTGGTCAAGAAGAGCATCTTTGCATGAGTTTGGAAGGGGAAGTAGTGGTAGTGGTGTGGAGATTAAGGTGGCGGCAGGGGGTAGGTAGGCGAAAACCAGACTTTGCATGAGTATGCAAGACGTGGTCGTTGGTGGGTCTGTTGTGGGAACAACTCGTGGAGGAAATGTGGATGGAGCGGACACGGAAGAAGATGAAACAACGACATGTTCTGCCACGATAGGATTTTGAGGTGCATCGGCTACCGCGGCGGAGCTAGGAGCAGGATCAGATGGTGCGGCTGAGTGGGCTGTCGCGGCAGATGTTTGGCTAGTTTTGGTTGCCGCGGCAGGGGATGACAGAGAAGTTTCTGCCATGGCATGGTTTTGGAGAATGAGGGTGGAAAGAATGTGATTGTTGGTGATTGAGAAGGGGAAGATGATGGAGAGGGTACGGTGGTGTTTGTAGAGGATCGGTTAGCAAAAGGAAAAATATGTTCTATGAATGTAACATGGTGAGAGATGTGGATGCGACCAGAGAGCAAATCAAGGAAACGATAACCTTTATGCTTGTCGGAATAACCTAGGAAAACACAGGGGAGGGATCGTGGTGCTAGTTTGTTGGGGGAGGTGGCGTATAGATTAGGAAAGCAGAGGCAACCGAAAACACGAAGTTTAGGGTAATTTGGATGGGAAAGGAAAAGAGAGAAATGTTGAGAAGATACGTGGAGGTGCGAAGAGCTTAAGTCCAAAAGCGGGGAGGCATGGAGGAGTGAATAAGGAGGCTTCAGACTATGTCATTTAAAGTAGAGGAGAGGTATAGGGACCGAAAAACCGAGGGAGAATGCTATGATGCAGAATGAAATTGCGATTTTTAAAATTGTCGAATAATGTGAAGAAGAAAATGGGTGGAGACATATCGTTGCAAAATTAGAAAAATAGTATGAACATCAGATTTGTTGCAAAGGGGAAAATTCCAGAAAAGGTGAGAATCATCGAGTATGACTAGATAGTATTGAAAGCCAGAGACACTAACATGGGGTGATGTCCATAAATCATAATATATTAATTCAAAAGCAAAAGTACTGATAGAACTTGATGAACTAAAAATAAGACGGACATGTTTTCCTATTTGACACGACTCACAAACTAAAGGATCATGACGATCATTATTATAGGGGATAGAAAATTCACTAAGAAGCGATGACAAGACTTTATTATTTGGATGTCTGAGATGGTCATCCGAAAGATCGACAGAAGACATCATGGAGGATGGTGTTGGGGCGGCATGGGCTCCTTGAACAAAATATGGATCACCGAAACTATTGAAGCGTGTGATCTCCACCTTGGTCAGGTAGTCATTCATAGATAAACCAAAGGGATCAAACTCAACAAAGAAAAAATATCGTATGTGAATTTGCGAACGGAAATAAAATTCTTGATAAGGGCAGGTGCAATGAGAACATCTCAAAGAAGGAGTGGTGTTGTTGGAGAAGGTAATTGAGTGTGGTCGGTGCAAGAGATGGGTACAGTGGGACCGATGCCGAGTCTGATGGAGGAAAAAGGGGAGGAAGTAAAGGATGACAGCATACTACTCGAGTTAGACATGTGACTAGAAGCACCAAAATCGAAAATCTAGTCCGCACCTAAGTTTCCTTGAGCGGCAAAGTGATTCATGGCCTGCAAAAAGGCGGCTTGGTCCCAATTCGGCTTTGGAGTGGGCAGGAGCTATGGTGCAAGCACAGGTGATGACATAGTTGGTAGAGCAGGAAGTTGGTACTACATGTAGCTGCCAATTGCGGGTGTTGTAGCGGAGTGCTATTGGGGTAGTAGGTTGAGGTAGCATGATAAGCCTGCATAGGTGGGCGCGATCTGAGAAGACCCCGGGAGCCGGTGTGAGGACGCATGTCCAACGTCCAATGGATAGAGTAGGAGGGCGACGCGCCGAATGAAGATGGAGACATCTAAGGCATCGGCTAGGTGAGGGCTCAGATATGTAGAGCTCGTTGGGAACCCCAAGAGGAAGGTATGATGAGCACAGCAACAAGTTTCCCTCAGTTATGAAACCAAGGTTATCGAACCAGTAGGAGTAAGGAAACAACTCCAAGGTGTTTCTAGCAACTTGGAACCTGCACAACACAACCATGGTACTTTGCTCCAACTTACAGTGAGGTTGTCAATCTCACCGGTTTGCTGAAAACAAAGCATTAAATGTATAGTGTGGAAGATAGTAATTGCTTGTAGTAATTGCAGAAAGTAAAACAGTAAATGGTAAACAGTAGATGGTATATCAATGGTAAAGAATGGACCGGGGTCCATAGTTCACTAGAATTGTTCTCTATAAGATAAATAACATGCTGTGTGAATGAATTACAGCCGGACAATTGACAGATTGAAAATGCATAACAATGCATATACTAGACATCTTGATCTTTACGATATTTGTTTGGGCATTCTAACATGATATATAGACCGTAATCCAACTGCATCTATGACTAATAATCTACCTTCATGTTATCATCCGAACCCCTTCTAGTATTAAGTTGCAAGCAACAGATAATTGCATTAAACAAAGTGCGTAAAGTAAACAATATAATTTCCCTTGGACAAAGGATTGTTATTTTCTCCTTAGAAGCAACAACATATATAAAACCTTAGAGATTTCTGTCACTTCCCCAAATTATTAGAGGCATGAACCTACTATCGAGCATAAATACTCCCTCTTGGAGTTACAAGTATCTACTTGGCCAAAATATCTACTAGCAACGGAGAGCATGCAAGATCACAAATAACATAGACATGATAGAATCAATAATCAATCTGACATAGTAATTAATATCCATCGGATCCCTACAAACACAACATGTAGCATTACAAATCGATGATCTTGATCATGAATGAAGCTCACAAGATCTAAACATGATAGCACAAAGGAGGAGAAACGACCATCTAGCTATTGTATGGACCCGTAGTCCAAGGGTGAACTACTCACGCATCACTCCGGAGGCTGGCATGGTGATGAGAAGGCCTCCGGGATGATCTGTCCCCTCTGGCAGGGTGTCAGGAAGAGCTTCAGATCCCCTAATATAGGGACGATGGTGGAGGCTATGGACTCTTTCATGGATTTCTGATCGTCTCCTTAGGGTTTCTACCTCGGGGTGTTTATATAGGCGAAGGAGCGATGTCGGTGGATGCCCGGGGGCCCACACCATAGGGCGGCGCGCCCTAGGGGGGACCCGTGCCGGCCCTAGGTGTGGCCGCCTCGTGGATCCTCTTTGTCTCCCCTTTGGGTCTCTGTGTCATGTCTGGTAAAATATTAACTTTGGCTTTTATTTCGTCCAATTCCAAGAATATTTACTTACTAGCTTTTATGAAACCAAAAACAACAGAAAAAAGACAACTGGCACTACGGCATCTTGTTAATAGGTTAGTTCCAGAAAATGTATAAAAATGCCTCAAAGTGTAGATAAAACATAAGAAAGTTGATATAAAACAAGTATGGAGCATCAAAAATTATAGATATGTTTATGACGTATCACCAGGCGTGGACCATCCCTGTCCAGAGATATTGAGAGGGGCGCCAACTTGGAGGCACAGGCGGCGGGATGGTGCTGGAGGAGGGTGTGGTCGCTGTTATAGGGTGGGGCGGTCGATATGTAGGGCTTTTGCCGCGGTAATTCGGGCTAGGCCGCTGATGAGTGCATATTTCCATCATGTTTTAGATTATTATTTTGCATTGTAGTGATAGGATCTTGGTATTTTATGGCTTTCACACGCATTTTTTATGTTTATTTTCACCAGGATTAGATCAAATGATGGATACGATGGACACAATTCTTGGACTAGTTATATTGGAGTAAAAAGGAGCCAAAAACTACATAGATTGCTTTTTTGGGAAATATTAATAACACCAGAATAAAACACGAAGCAATTGGAGGGTATAGAAGGGTTAACAGCCAACTATACCGTGGGAGGAAATATTCCGGCTGTATAGTTGGCGCCGACACCGCCTCCTCAAATAGTTTCACCCCATGCAACTGGATCGGAGAGACGACATACAAAAGACCCAGAAATCACCGAAACCTAACCTCCGGAAGGCATCTGGAGGGGGAACTCATCCACCAGGGATCCATCTTCGCCCTGCGCAGATTCGGGAGGCTAAGGCATCGATCTTCCTCATCAACCGCTGCATCACCACCATATCCATCCATCCCATCTACATCTTGTCTAGATCTTGTTGTAATTTTAGTACCCGTTGTGGATTTATACAAGTACTATTTATCTATGATAGATTCCATTACTTTTGCCATGATGTTGATTGCCTCCATGTCCGAGTGGATCATTAGTTCTTGGGGAGATGGAGAAACCCTAGCATGAGATTGAAATAAGATAAAGTTTATTATGATATTGTAACATCCCAACATTTAGGACTAAACGAAGGGTAGATTTAGGATTTTGTGCATATGCATGCATTTGAAAATCCAGGTAAAATTTTCACCAAATTAAAAGGCTAGAGTGATAGAATTCTCACTCTGATGAATTAGGATTAGTGTCATCCAAGGGGGGAGTGTGATGAATTTTGACATGACCTCTGTTGATTTGTTGAATTATGAGGGGAGCAATTAGAATTATAAATAATTATTCACAATAAGGCAAATACAAGTGCTATCGACAAAAGTATAAAGATTCTTTAGACCAACATTGCATTGTTCTTTCATAATAAAAGAATAAAGAAAATATTATAAAAATAATAATTAAATGAATAAAGAAAATGGAAAATGAATTACATTAATGAAACAAATAGAAGAGTTCTTTATTAAAAGAATATATGTATATTACATTATCCTTTTATAACAAATGAATAAAAATAAATGATTACAACAAGGATATAACAGAATTATTTATAAAAAAGAATACATTAAGTATTACATTATTCTTTTACAATAAAAGAATAAGCATAAAGTACAATACAGTAAATAAAAAAAAGAAATCATATAGATTAATGGAAATCAAAGAAATACAAATAAGAAGAAATCTTTATTTAATAATACAAAGATTTAATCAATACAAGTAAATTCAAAGTCATTACATAGATGAATAACTACAAATAAAAAAATAAAAGCTTTAATAAAATATAGAAGTGTTACATTGCTATTACAATAAAAATAAGAAGATTACAATAGATAAAAACCTAAGTTAGAATTCCTATCTACTTGACCTCATGTATTCTTTCTTAGTACCTGCACACAAATACTAAACAAATAAGAAAGGGATTAGGGGTTAGTATTAATACTCTCAGTAGTAACAGTGAGATGCACTGTTTTGTCACATCATTGAGCATATTTAAATAGGGGCAAGTTTCACCAAAAGAATATCTGTTCTTATTAGAATGTTTTGCCTCAGAACAACCTCATTGACAGTGGACAAAAGGGGCAAGTTTCACCTTGAGAGAATAGTAAAGGAATTCATGCCATTTGGCAACACAAAAATAAAGCCAAACTTGAGATAATAGAAACCAACCGAGCTGATCCATCCCAATAAATATCCCTCTATTGAAACTTGAACCCTAGGGGTCCCACTTGACAGCAGCACAGTCACAACATGCAAGTAATGTGTTGTCAACACAAGAAGCATTCACAATGGAGCATAAAAGGGAGAGCACAACCGTAGCACTCACCAGTACCACTAGTTAGCACACCAACCATCTTCTTACTCCCTTTCTGTTTATCACACTCAAGAACAGACTATTCTCATCACACCACAAGACCAGCCAGATCACTACCACATCCCTAACTCTGGTTGCTCAGTGGAGCCATCCAAGAGCTAGGACAAGAGGGAGATCAAGATCAGCAACAGCTTGGGGAGAAGCAGGCTATTAGTAGCAGATAAGTTACAGAAATTCAAATAGATCAAGATCTACAGCAGGACATAAGCCACTCACAACCAGCAGATAAAAGCATCAGAACTACCCACTAGATCATGCAATATCTGTTCTTATATCTTGCATACAGATCTGGGAATACAAGGGAAATATTACACACCGACCAGTTTCATCTACCCTTTAACTAGATTTCTGTCTAGGAGGATTTGATGGGGAAATTCTCTCAAAATTGCATAACATGTCATACAAGGTTCATCATAGAGAATTAGAAGTCACTAAGTAAAATTTGTTCTTATTAAAGAATACACCTCAGACCTAAGCATCATAGGAAGGAACTGAAATCTATCTTTTTGCATATATCCTCATTTAAAGAAATGATGATCTTAATGAACACGGCCATATTATCCTACTCTACAAAGCAGGTTGACCATAATAACCACACCATATCTGCTCTCAACAACTATGAAGGCATGGAAATAGATGGTAGTAAAATGATCCTCAGAATTACATACAAATGGTATGCAAATTCATCATAGGGTATATCTGTTAGACCATAGTAGTTGGTCTACAATATTAGAAGTCAATAGGAAACAATTACACCAGCAACATTTATTCTTACCAAGAGTTAATTCCTCAGCCTTTTGCATCAGTGGCTAGAAAATTTCAGATCATTAACCACTTACAAGTCATCTCAAATAAATGGTTCCATTTCCATTTATACAAGTACTGGAGTGCAGCATACCATGCTAGTTAGATAACCACTATGCACACTCAAATTTGAGGCACCACAGTGACATCTACACTAACAGAAGCCACTAACTTATCTTGCTATATCATTTACCTAGTATAAATAACTAGGAATCATTTGGATTTTCCATTTTCATGTTGATAGATACATATTATAAACAAATCTGAATACAAAGATCTAGTAAAACATAGACAAAATCTCAAATACCAGCCAAACTGTTTATACAGTTCATATCTATGTTCCCAAATTATTACCTTAAATAATTGTCCTAGGAATCATCAAGTACATCACTGAAGCAAAGCTTCAGTTAAGCTAAAATCCATATCTTATATTAATCAAAGCTATAACCACCAATAACAATCATTTCCCTAAGTCAACAACTTAGGAATCATTTTGATCCCAATATCACCATATCCCCTTTTCATTCAAAATCGTAAGTAATGAAGCAAGCCACTAGACTATTGCTAGTCAAATTCAACACAATATGAAACCATCCACTAACATATGCTAGGGATGAATATTCATCCAAACTGAAGCATGGCACTTAGAAGCATCTCACTTATCTTAGGAAAATCTTGAGAATATCAATAACAACATCGCCGAACCATCACCACTACATGTCTGCACCAAACACCATATAATTACTCCACGGATCACCAAGCGGTTCATCGACTCGAAGGCCGGTCACAATAAAACTCACCGGGGGTGCCAAGCACCTGGAGCGGAGGCGTGACGAAGCCTGGACGCAGCGCATCAGCGAGGTTGCGGTGACGACGTCACTGCCGTCCCGTGCCGCAGCAGCACTAGCAGACCATCTATGCAACATCAACCATAGAAATCAAACCAGAGCAGCGAGTCGTAGACACTGGGGTTGCAATAAACTTGCCATCCCGCCAGCATCAAGAAATTGGTCAAGTCTAGAAGGAGGAAGTAGAAGCACCAAAAGAACCAGGAGGGGCCGGGAGCGGAGGGATCGAGAAGAAGCTCGAAGGGGCCGACAAGGTAGAGCGGTCCTAGTAGAGGAACTCGTAGCCGTTAGGGAAGAACAGCCGGGAGGGTGCTGTACCACGCCGGCCGACCCAAGTCGCGCAGCTAGGGTTTCACAAAGGCATGCGTAGGAGGGAATAGAGCAACCTCAAAGCATAGAGAAATAGAAAGGGAAGACCGAGGGAAGGTCGGATGGCGAGCGACGGAGCTGGATGTGGCCGGCGAGGGCCATGGGGAGCAGGCGACGGCACCGACGACAGTGGAGTCGAATGGAAGAAGATGGGGAATTGCCTCTGTATGCTCGTGAGAGAGAAGGAGTGGGTCTGGATCATGTTGACCCCGAGCCAGACCTGGCTGGGCCGGACCGGGCCGGTCTTATTACCAATCCAACAGGTCCTAATAAAAAAATGATAATAATAATTTAAGCAAAAGCTAAATAAGGAAATAACCAAGATACCCCTGTACACTATTTTATTTCTAGAAAAATGTAGAAAAATCCTAAAAATATATTTAATACATCTAAATGTTTATTAAAATCATATCTACCTAAGAAAACTATAATAATACTTATTTTAGTTTAATAAAATACAAATAAATATTAACACCCTTAATTATCTAAATGAAATTTAATAAATTTAGAAAAATTCCTAAAAATAAATAAAAAACACTTTCATGCATAAAAATAAATCTCTTAACTAATAAAAATACTAACTTCAAAATTTTTACAAATAAAACTTAAAACAAATATTTAAAGACATTCAATAGTTGAGAAATATATAAAAAAACAAGATAATACCTAAGAATAAATTAAAATTCAATTTCAAGGTTTTAAGTAAGAATACTTAATAAAATAATACTAAATGTATTATTCCAAAAACATTTTAAAATCCTCAGATAATTTATCTTAAATTATTTAAGTTATTAAAATGAGATAATTTTTTTGTTAATTATTTAACATTATTTCCTAAGTAAGAAAAATCATCATTAAAAACACAATCTTTTAACTCTAAACAGTCTAAACCCATAATTATAATTTAAAAATACTATCCAAATATAAACAATCAATTTTATAATATATTTTTTAAAAAATTTAACCAACTATAAGTCCAAGATTTACAAAGTTAGTTTTGCAAATCATTATTTTAAAATTAGAAGTAAATGATCTCAATTCATGTATAATTATATTTAACAAACTTGGTATTCACTAATTATATCATAAAAGTAATTCACCTATTTTCTTTATATAATAAAATCTTATAGTATAATCTATAAATATTAAATATGCTATCTTTAAGTCTGTAAGACTAAGTTTCATCATGCTTAAGTAAAACCCTAATTTTTGTTAATGCCATAAATATTATATCCCAAGTCCAACTATATCTTTATAGTTAACTTTGGTCTGATATATCATAAGCTAGATATATAATGGCTCAAGATCATTTAAACCTTATCAGAAACCATAACATTAATCTTATTAATCTTCAAAGTTGAATAACTTAACATAAAGAATGTTTTCTTCAAATGTTATTATTTTTTCCACTTCCAAAAGAAACACTATACCATTTCTTTTAAGCCATAACAAAATTTAAACATAAACCTTGTAATGATTACATGATATCACCCAATCTTAGAATTGTATTATGATTGCACATTACTTTCATGTCTTATATGTTATCGAAAAAACCCTTACAACTACACTCCTTTATGAAGTAAACTTAAAGATAACTCACATCCTACACAAATCATCTAAATCCAACTCACATGTAATGATGGGGAATTACTTAAGGTTTTACAAATGCATCCCATTACTTATGCATAGCAACATATTGCTTCTTTAAACATTCTCTTTACCGGGCAATGATGGTATTCTCGTAGAACCCAAGGTCCAGGGTCAAGTTGAGACATTCGACTACAATACTCCGATATATCAAGGCAAGTTCACACTTGCTCATGTCCTTTGAATATTTTCAGTAAAGTATTTTGCAAATCCAGTGTTGTCATCACCTGCATTTAAAAAAGATCAGAAAACACTATTTTCATAATAATATGATTATAGATTACTTACTATGAGGTAATAACCTACTATGGAAGTTCCGGTGGTAAAGGAACATAATACCTAGGACTTAACAACCAATGTCGCTAGTGATTCTTGCGCCGTATATTACGTGTTAACCATGAGATTTGGAATGGGACAGAGAAGTGAGCTGGATCAGCTCCCTTTCACATGCATTGGACACTGTTCTGGGCATTTGTAAGTTGCAGATCGTGGGTATAGCCGTTTTATACCGGGAAAGTCTACCGTGGATCTGGGCTTACAAAAGACAGATTTCTAGTGTTAATGGTTGTTGTGTGTATCCAACTAAGGTATAGCCATTTTATACGGGGAAAAGTCTACCTTGAGTTTGGACATACACCAATTGTGGTGTATGTGGGGTCACGGAGAAGGACATTGATTGGCTTGGATCTTAGTCTGGGCCTCATACCAAGGAAGTGTGAATGGGAATGCGCGCCCGGATGTGCAACAAAGCTAAGATCTCTCATGGGTAAAGTGACGCACCTTTGCAAAGTGTAGAAACTGTAACTTGTTACTCCCTGTTCCGGGAAGGAGCTACGAACGCGGCGGGAAAGGAACTCCATGAAAGTTCTGGTAAACCCGTGAAGGCTGACGGATATAGCTTTTCAGAATAAAAGCAACCTTTGAAGAAATGCTTACAAAAACTTGCATTGCCTACGACCTATGGTTTGTGGCTGTAGATATAGTGCATCAAACACTCCTTTTAGTGAACTTGCTGAGTACGCTCGTACTCAACGTATCTTATTAACCCTTGCTAGATTCTGAAGCCAATAACGGTCAGGAAGAGGAAATACTATATCCAATTGAAGACAAAGAAGAATTCCTCTATGAAGAAACACAAGTATCCGAAAGCGTCGAAGGGAACAATTACGAAAACATCTATGGAATGGAGACCGACGTATCTGAAGTGTAGATGTATCAAATATAGTGATCTAGTCCAGTAGCATAAATCTCTATCCACTATATATAGTCACTCTCATATAATTCGTGAAGTTTATTTGCTGTTTTATCTTGTTCTCAGAGTTATTATAGTTTAGCTGAAAGGATACGGATGTCGCCTAGAGAGGGGGGGGGGGGTGAATAGGCGATTAAAACTTTTCCTAGAGTGGTTCAACAAAGGCGGAATAAAACTAGTGTTTACTTTGTTAAGCACAACCTAGAACAACTAAGGTTCACCTATGTGCACCAACAACTTATGCTACGCAATACAAGAAACAAAGTGATAGCAAGATATATAGTACTTCAAGCACGAAGGCTATCACAATGTAAAGTGCATAAGTAAAGATCTCGGGTATAGAGATAACCGAGGCACACGGGGACACCGATATTTTACCGAGTTCCTCCTAACATGGAGTACGTCTCGTTTGGACAGGGGGTGGTATCAAACCACCAACGCCACAAAAGGCCTCCCTTATTCTCCGGTGAATCTCACCCCAATGGGATCGATCCATGTTTCCACTATCGGTGCACTTGTCGATGGCAACCAGAACCTCTCACAAGGTTGGGGCACTTCTCCACAACTTAATTGGAGGCTCCCAACAAACGCCACGAAAGGCCTCAACAAATGCCACCAAGGCCACAATGCCCCCAAGGCCACAAAACCGTCTAGGGTTCCAAGAACCCAAGAGGGACAAGCTCCAAAGAGTACCACAAATCGAATCCTCCGAGGAGAACTCAAACTGATGCACCAAATGCAAATGGCAAGAACACCACAAAGGTGCTCAAATCCCTCACTCTCAAGTTCCAACAAAGCTACTAAAGCTATTGGGGGAACAAGAGAGGAGGAATCAAAGAGAGACACAAAATCCCCCAAAATCTAGATCCCCAAAGATGCACTCACAAAGAGATGAATTGGTTAGGTCAAAACGTGGATTTAGATCTCCTCTCTCTTTCACTAAAATATGGGCAAGAATCATCGGAGAGAAAAGATTAGACAAGCTTCAAGATTTAGAGCAACTGTGGACAAAGCTTAGCCTAATAGATGAGGAAGAAGCAAACTAAACTCAAAACGGCTAAAGCCTTAAATAGGGGCCTAAAAAATCTAGCCGTTAGGCATTTTTTCTGAACGGTCCGGTAGTACCGGATTCGACCGGTACTACCGCACCTGGGACAACCGAAGCGAATTGAGCAAACCAAATCGGGTTAGGGGGCAGAGCGACAGTACGCGAGCTAGTGCTGGACGCGCAGCACGCGCGGGATGTGTGGGGCCAGTGGGGCCAGGGAGCTGCAGGCTGGCGGGCGAGCGAGAGAGGATGCAGCAGCACGCGCGTGCGTGAGACAGTGCAGCGCGGGAGCCAGCAGGCAGGCAGCAGAGGCGGTCAACGCGGCGGCTGCGCGTGCATGCGAGCGAGCAGCAGCGGGCCCAGCGCGTGGGCTGCGCAGCAAGCAGAGCGAGTCGCGCGGGGAACAACGATGCGGGCGGCAAGCGCGAGCGGCAGGCGCGCGGGGCCAGGAGGGCAGCAGCGGCAGCGGGGCCCGCGCGGGGCCAGCAGATCGAGCAGCAGCAGGCGCGCGCGGAACGTGTGGCGGCAGCGCGGTCAACGCGGCAGCGCGCAACGAGCAGATCTAGGCGAGCGAGCGTGCGGGGAGAAGCTGGGCTGGGGATTTCTGGGCCGGCCGGTACTACCGGCCCACCCGGGCGGTACTACCGGGCCGACCGGTAGTACCGAATTTGACTACATAGCGAGGCAGAAGATAGTTGGGGCGCGCTCAGATGCGGGCGGTAGTACCGGCCCGCCCGGGCGGTACTACCGCTCGGCCCAGAAAACAGAATTCTCTTTTTCTTTTTAGAATAAAATCGGCGAATATTCAAACGGTTATAACTTTTGACTGGAAGCTCCGATTGACCCGATTCCAATTGCGTTGGACAGAGGTCGACAAGGGCTTCCCAATAAAAGGTGGAAATATTGATTATCACCAAGTGAGAGTGTATCAATTAATATAATGTGAGATACCTCACTTGGTTAGAAACCGAAAAGCCGCATAAATCAAAATCACAACAACATACATATGGGAGATCCGATTTTGATGAACAAGAGCTTGTTATGGAGATTACCACATGGATAAGACCAAATAACAACCAAATACGATGATGCAAGTATGCAAAGGTTTGAGCTCTCTCCGAACGATGTGACAAAATTACTCATTCGAGAGCCCCTCTTGATAGTACGGTTATCTATCCTAAACCCGGTATCCCACACACAACATGAGACCGGCAAAAGGGAAAACCTATCAATATTATACCTTTGCCTTGAGCATTCCACTTGAGATCGATGTAGACAATCTTGCCCTTCTCAAGATGGAACGCCTTTCTTAATTCCTCATCATCGATCCATGATCATCGAGGATGGCAAGCAACAAACATGAGATCTTCTATAGATAGCGCATTTTGAGCTTGCACAACATATCTTCTTCTCATTTCATCGACCTTGAAGCCGACACAAGCTCCAAGCGATGCCAATGGACAAATCCTACAAGTGCAACTTAGTAAACACATTAGTCCATAAAGATTGTCATTAATTACCAAAACCACACACGGGGCCCATATGTTCTTTCAATCTCCCCCATTTTGGTAATTGATTACAATCCCTTTAAGAGGGTTTATATAAGAAATTTTAATGAATAAAATGGTAATACCAATATCAAATTACAAAAGTATGTGATATTGGTACCACCACCATATATAGAGCAAACTCCCCCACAATCTATGCATGTGTGATGAACTTGAATTTCATTGCATATATTGCCAATCATTATCATTGGTAGAGTTTCCTCTATATATACCACATGCTAAGCAACAACAAAGATGCAAGAGCATGAAAGGCAAATGATTAAGGACAAACTCAAATCATAAACCATTTCCCTTAAACCCTCTAAAACTTCTCCCCCATTGGCATCGATTGCCGAAATGGGTGACAAGTTCTAGAAGGCCAATATAGTGATAAATCCTCCAAAGGTGTGCATTCGCACATATCCAATGATGAATACTTGGGAGGGAGTAGAACTATATCAAGGACTTGAAGATTGCCAAAATAAATTCAAATGATGCAAGCAATTACAAGGTCCGACAAACCAATTGGAACCAACAAATGAGTCCAAATGGAAACAACAAGATGTTATGATGTGAGCAAACGAGTGTTTTAAATAACCAATAGAGAAGCTCCCCAATATTTGTGTATAATTTTAAAATAAATGCATGGGAATACATATTGCACAAATATGGAATCCTTGCTCCCCCATAAGCATTTAAAACACAATAAATGAAAGATCAAATAAATGCTTAAATAAAATAGAGAAGCTCCCCAAGATTTGTGCATACTTTAGAATCATTGTATTTCAATACAAAAATGCACAAATATGGAGTCCTCACTCCTCCATAAACATTTAAGGCACAATAAATGATAAAGAAGACAGATGAGCATTATTAAATGAATTAGATGAGCTCCCCAAAGATAATGCACCAATTATGAATTGTATTTGGGATCAAGGTGCATAATCATGGAGTCCTCACTCATCCAAATTCATTTAACAATACAAGGCATGAGAGAGAAAGTATGAGTGTCTAAAGATGCAAACAAGGGGAACAATCACTCATAGGCAAATAAATTTGGAAGCCACCGAAGAATCAAAAGAAATAAAAGGTGGTATCCAAGAAATAAATTCTCAACTAAAATTATCTTCTCATATGTGTATATGTTTCTAAGTGGATAACATCACAACGACATATGACCATAAAGAAACAAGCACACACAAGGAAGATATACAATAAAGAACATGGAAGCAAAAATGAAGTCGCAACATATACCAATAAGATTTTTGCTTCAAAGCATGGCCAAAGGCTCACATATATCTTATTGTACATTAATGAGCTTCAAACACCAACACACTACATATATTACAACTATCACCAAGGTAAAAGGAGAAAGTTGGAATATATGGAGAAAGCCAGCAAGTATCATAAGATAAAATAGACTAGCAAAAATCTCACTATTGCACATGAGAGAACTTGATGAAATGATAGGCAATAAAATTGCTAGATTGACATATTTGGGATTGGGGGATCATATGCATGATTTTTTATAGTCCCAATTATATGCACTCATCTCAACTTAAACACATATACAATATAGAGCCCTCTTAAAACCATGGCTAGAACTACAACAATTACAAATACATTAATTCATGCTAGAAGGCAACCGACAAACGGTTGGAATCAAGATATATGAGCATGAGAAAGAGATACTTGTTACCGAGATATAATTGGTAGGATGTAGAGGATATGAATTCATTGATCATCCTATATCTTGTCTCAAATTTTCATGTATGCACCACTTCTTCAAAATTGAGAGACAAGCATCCAATATATCTCCAATGTACCTAAAACACAATTTAGTACAAAATGGTCCCCAAACATATTGGGTCCAAAGTAGTTAGTTCAACTACAATACATATGAGAGACTCCACATAATTATGTGCATATTGATATGAAATTGAATTTCATGCACAACTTAGCCGATGGGAATTGGTGGAGTTTACCCTATATATTGGATCAAAGAAAGCAAGCATGCCATAATACAAACATATAGTAAATATGCATGCATAAAGCTTTCAAGAACCAAAAAGGAGATACAATTTGAACAAAAACAACAAGTAAAAACGACATTGCACACAAAAGAGTGTGACAAGACAAGCGGTGTCCAAATTGTATCAAAGAACCAATTCAACACATGAAAGATCACAAGTTCAGCAAATGAACTAGGCTAAAGCCAAAAGCGCAAAAGATAGATAGAAAATAAAAATGCTCAAGGATTTATCTCATTCTAATATTGTCAAATCATGAAACAAGGAATGAGACAAAACCAACTCCCAAGAAGAGCTAGGTTCCAACAAGAAACCAAACTCCCCAAGCTTCTCATGATGGCACAAAATACCAAAACGAAAATATTGAGGTTCCAAGCACATAAAACCCGATATGGATCAAACAAAGAAGCATAAATACGAGTGTTTTAAATAATATAGGAGAGCTCACCCATAAGTAGTACATTATATAGAATTTTTCTTTTGAATGCAAAATGCACACAAATGAGATCATCACTACCACCTACATTAAATAAAACACAAGAGGATACCAATAAAATAAGAAGATCCAAAAGTAGCAAGGAATACATGGGAGCATACAAAACATTTACTTGGACAAAGATAGGACAATATTAAGCAAGGGCCAAAGTGAATATGATCAATAAATTCTACCATAAGTTGGGTACTCATTATCCAAGGACAAGAAATATTGGAATAATTTTCCCAAGGCAGCTTGCATGGATATCCAAGATCATAGTCACAACAAGAAGCATATAACTAAATATAAGAAATTAAGCATGATACTTCGAACAAGATTCTTGGTAGCTTCCAATAGTCACACAATCACTAGTGATTAGAGTAACTTGAAGTAAATGGTTTCCATGAGGATATATATATATATATATCTAAATATGAGGAAACACATACCAAGAAACATTCTCATATACAAGATCCAAAATAAGATCAATAAAGGCATTCAAGCAAATTGGAACTTGTATGAGCAAATGTGTCACATAGGTGCTAGATAATTATCAATATCAATTCTAAGTGACACAACCTCGAATATTCACATTATATAGGATTATAATATGCACTAAGCATATGACTCCCCCATAATGTGATACTACCATAAAACCAACATGAGGCAAAAGGATACAAATAGAGATAATTAATGGACATTATAGAACTTAAATTTCTCATGAGAAACATACCACAAAGAGACTAGGTAATATTCAATATAAAAGCTAGGTGGTATTTCTCATATACACATAATTTTAGGATTGTGGAATGCCTAAGCATAACACTCCCCCAAAATGGGATAATCCATTAATCTCTCAAAAGAGCTAAATAAGATACCAAATATAACCAAGTAAGGCTCAAGCACAAGAAACACACATACATGGTGTGCCACCTAATCATACACAAATATTCTTGATACCTCAAGATAATTAAGTGGAAAGAACAACATGTACAAAAACATGGAGGATACAAAACCAACACATGCACAAGGGGGCGAGTAACTTTCAATGTAAAGAGTTTAGAAAATTTTACCGCAAGGAGGAACATTGGATATATAATATAAGCATGATAATCCAAAAGGCTTGGCTTGACAATAGTAGCTGATGAAGATCTCTCAATTCTTCATAATGTAGCCAAGACTCCAATGCCCTCCAACTAACACCTATTGATCAAGTTTTGGCTTGTTGGTCCCCAACCAAGTTGGGTCCTAAGAGGTTAGTCACAATAGGCTTGGAAACCCAAATGGTTCTTTTCTTGAAACCACATTGAGCACCAACAAATTTGGCAAACACATTGCCAACTTCATCCTTACAAAGAGAATAAACATCATCAATAATGATAGGGTTGGATGAGGATATACCAATAGTGCATGAGAAAGAAATGTTCCCTTTCTTACGACAAATGTAGCAAGTTCTACTCTTGCCATTTATTTTTGGATGTAGCAACAACTTGAGGAAGAGCTTGAGTCTTCTTGGGAGGAGGCCCATCTCTAACAAGATGTAGAGCTTGAGGCCGCTTCCCTTGTTGCTTCTTGCCAAGGGACTTCTTCTTTAATGGGCAATGTTTGACATGATGCCCTTCTTCCTTGCACTTGAAGCAAACAATTTTGGCCGGATTCTTGACTTGATCTTGGTCATTCTTCTTGTTGTCCTTGTGCTTCAACTTGATAATGGACTTGTTCTTGACATTGGAGTTGAATCCAAGCCCACTCTTGTCATTGGGGGATTTTTGCACACTCAAGATTTTTTTGAGTGTGACCTTCCCTTGATGACCCTTTTTCAAGTCATTCTTCAAAGAAGTGACTTGAGACTTGAGCCTTTTGATTTCCTCTACATGGTTAGTTTCAACAAAAACACTAGAGGAAGTAGATTCTACATTGTTAGAGCAACAAGGCACGGAATGTAATTCATCACGAGATATATCATGGTTGTGAGAGGATGAACTACAAGTACTAGCACATGGCAATTTAACATTTGGAGTAGATATAGTGCTAATGTCCACATGAGGCCCAGTAGATGTTACCTTTGACATGATGGCCTCATGAGCCAACTTTAGCCTACCATGGGAGACTAGGAGATCCTCATGCGATCTTGAGAGCTTAACATGGCTTTCTTCTAATTTCCCATAGTTGCTAGTTAGCAAAGCAAGTTGAGATTTTAGCTCAATATTCTCCTTCGAAATAGATACTTCACAATAAATATAGTTTGTAGCACAAGCATCATCATTATTAGCGAGAGGTGAGGGCAACTTGGCAAGCTATTTGGAATATGAAGCTTTAAGTTGCTCATGCGACTCGGTGAGTTTGATGAGCTCCCTCTTAACGACCCGAGAGCCATTTTCGAGGTGCTTAAAATCCTCAACAAGTTTAGCATAAGCAACTTCAAGTTCATCATTTTTAATCTTGAAGGAGTTTGCCACCACAAGTTCTCTATCATGGTATTATTTTACTATAGATAATTCTATAGTGAAAGTCTCCTCAAGAGATTCTTTGGTGGTTTGTTCTTCTTCAAGGGAGTCCTTTAGTTGTGCAACTACATTAGCATACTCACGCTCAAGACTACCCATTTTATCACAGTTGTTATCATGCACCTCAATTTGTGCTTCTAACTTATCAATATGTTATTTGCTCTTAATAGCGAAGTCCAAGATTTCAACAAAGTTAGAGCAAGAAATATCCTTTTTAACAAGGGAAAGATAAACAATCTCACCCTTTTCATATAAATCATCAATATCAATATCTTCTTCCACATTATCCACATCCTCCTCATCGCAAGAGGTAATGGGTTCCAAAGTAGGATTTACCTTTGAATCCCTAGCCATAAGGCATAAGTGGGTACCGGAAGAAGGTGAAGATGAGATTACATTTGTGGCTTCATTCAAGACCATGTCTAGGCCCATAGGTTCTTCATTTTCCTCTACATGGTTAGCAACACAAGCACTAGAGGAAATAGAAGCATTTTTATCATGGCAACAAGACAACATGAGCATATCATCATGAGATTTATTCAAGTCATTTCTACATGATATGCAAGGACTATTAACACAAGCATGTAAGGAATTTTGAGTGCTAGAAGTGTTAAGGTACAAAGATAGATCATTGCAACTAGATAGATATGAGGGATTACAAATAGTGAACACACTATCCATATTGCAATTTCTATCACCACTCACCATATCATTACCTTGTGAAAAGTCACATGTTGGTGAAGTGGTAGAGGGTGAGAACTCATCTCGGCCGGAAGTGGAAGCAACACAATCATCTTCAATAATGTTGGACACAACATATTTCTCTTGAAGTTTTGTCCATAACTCATGAGCACTCCAAAAAGGAATGATTGAAGATGTAACTACATAGCTCAAAGCATTAACAAGCACATTAGAAGCTTGAGCATCGAGATATAAGTTTTTCTCATCCTCACAAGATAGATTTTTGAAATCCATAGGAGGAGAAAAACCTATATCTACAATACGCTCCAAATTTGGGTCCATGTCCCGAAAATGAATGAGCATGCGATTTTTCCATATATCATAATTTGTGCCATCGAATGTGAACATGTCATTGTGCACTAATCCTCTAGCCGACATCTTTACTCTCAAGGCGGTGAAGCCTAAAATGAGAGACCGGGCTCTGATACCAATTGAAAGGATACGAATGTCGCCTAGAGGGGGGGAGGGTGAATAGGCGATTAAAACTTTTCCTAGAGTGGTTCAACAAAAGCGGAATAAAACTAGTGTTTACTTTGTTAAGCATAACCTAGAACAACTAAGGTTCATCTATGTGCACCAACAACTTATGCTACGCAATACAAGAAACAAAGTGATAGCAAGATATATAGTACTTCAAGCATGAAGGCTATCACAATGTAAAGTGCATAAGTAAAGAGCTCGGGTATAGAGATAACCGTGGCACATGGGGACACCGATATTTTACCGAGTTCCTCCCAACATGGAGTACGTCTCGTTTGGAGAGGGGGTGGTATCAAACCACCAACGCCATAAAAGGCCTCCCTTATTCTCCGGTGAATCTCACCCCAATGGGATCGATCCATGCTTCCACTATCGGTGCACTTGTCGGTGGCAACCGGAACCTCTCACAAGGTTGGGGCACTTCTCCACAACTTAATTGGAGGCTCCCAACAAACGCCACAAAAGTCCTCAACAAATGCCACCAAGGCCACAAAACCGTCTAGGGTTCCAATAACCCAAGAGGTACAAGCTCCAAAGAGTACCAAAAATTGAATCCTCCGAGGAGAACTCAAACCGATGCACCAAATGCAAATGGCAAGAACACCACAAAGGTGCTCAAATCCCTCACTCTCAAGTTCCAACAAAGCTACTAAAGCTATTGGGGGAACAAGAGAGGAGGAATCAAAGAGAGACAAAATCCCCCAAAATCTAGATCCCCAAAGATGCACTCATAAAGAGATGAATTGGTTAGGTCAAAACGTGGATCTAGATCTCCTCTCTCTTTCACTCAAATATGGGCAAGAATCATCGGAGGGAAAAGATTATATAAGCTTCAAGATCTAGAGCAAGTGTGGACACAGCTTAGCCTAATAGATGAGGAAGAAGCAACCTAAACTCAAAACGGGCAAAACCTTAAATAGGGGCCTAAATAATCTGGCCGTTGGGACAATTTTTTTGAACGGTCCGATAGTACCGGATTCGACCGGTACTACCGCACCTGGGCCAACTGAAGCGAATTGAGCAAACCAAATCGGGTTAGGGGGCAGAGCGACAGCACGCGAGCTAGTGCTGGACGCGCAGCACGCGAGAGATGTGTGGGGCCAGGGAGCTGCAGACTGGAGGGCGAGCGAGAGAGGCAGCAGCAGCACGCGTGTGTGTGAGACAGTGCAGCGCGGGAGCCAGCAGGCAGGCAGCAGCGGCGGTCAACGCGGTGGCTGCGCGTGCATGCGAGCAGTAGCAGCGGGCCCAGCGCGCTGGCTGCGCAGCAAGCGGAGCGAGGCATGCGGGAAACAGCGATGCGGGCCGCAAGCGCGAGCGGCAGCGGGGCGGCAGGCGCGCGGGGCCAGGAGGGCAGCTGCGGCAGCGGGGCCCGCGCGGGGCCAGCAGATCGAGCAGAAGTAGGCGCGCGCGGAACGTGTGGCGGCAGCGCGGTCAACGCGGCAGCGCGCAGCGAGCAGATCTGGGAGAGCGAGCGTGCGGGGAGAAGCTGGGCTGGGGATTTCTGGGCCGGCCGGTACTACCGGGCCAGCCGGTAGTACCGGATTTGACTACCTAGCGAGGCCGACCCAGAAAACAGAATTCTCTTTTTCTTTTTAGAATAAAATCGGCGAATATTCAAACAACTTTTGACTGGAAGCTCCGATTGAACCGATTCCAATTGCGTTGGACAGAGGACAACAAGGGCTTCCCAATAAAATATGTAAATATTGATTATCACCAAGTGAGAGTGTATCAATTAATATAATGTGAGATACCTCACTTGGTGAGAAACCGAAAAGCCTCATAAATCAAAATCGCAACAACATATATATGGGAGATCCGATTTTGATGAACAAGAGCTTGTTATGGAGATTACCACATGGATAAGACCAAATAACAACCAAATACGATGATGCAAGTATGCAAAGGTTTGAGCTCTCTCCGAACGATGTGACAAAATTACTCATTCGAGAGCCCCTCTTGATAGTACGGTTATCTATCCTAAACCCGGTCTCCCACACACAACATGAGACCGACAAAAGGTAAAACCTATCAAGATTATACCTTTGCCTTGAGCATTCCACTTGAGCTCGATGTAGACAATCTTGCCCTTCTCAAGATGGAACGCCTTTCTTAATTCCTCATCATCGATCCATGATCATCGAGGATGGCAAGCAACAAACATGAGATCTTCTATAGATAGCGCATTTTGAGCTTGCACAACATATATTCTTCTCATTTCATCGACCTTGAAGCCGACACAAGCTCCAAGCGATGCCAATGGACAAATCCTGCAAGTGCAACTTAGTAAACACATTAGTCCATAAATATTGTCATTAATTACCAAAACCACACATGGGGGGCCATATGTTCTTTCATTAGCCCTAAGTCATCGGGATACCTCTATAGACCTAGAAGGATCTCGAAGTCGTCATGTAATTTATGGTTGTAATAATGATAATGTATGTTGTGGACCCGCTTTGATTCTGTTGTACCACTCTGAGGATGTAATATTTGCGGAATGGTACTCCGTGAGTGTTATGTCCACAACTATAGTATACTACAACATGCAGTGGTATGCTGGGTCACCACAGCTGGTATCAGAGCAAAAGCTTTGACCTTAGGTTGGAAACCTATTAATGGGTAGAACTTGTAGGAGGTATGTTAGCAACGGTAAAGAGTTCTCTAGAAATATGATGAGAATTCACTTGAGAATTACATTGTCATGTTTCTAGTGCAATAATTCTTTATTATGTTGCAATTTGGGGTAATAATAATAAGTTATAACCTAGTAGGACTAATGATAATCTATTATCTACAGTGAGGAATGACATCTCGGTACTCAAACCGGAATGTTCAAGTGATGTATAGGACTTCAGATTACTATGTAGGTGATTGGACAAATCTTTTGAGACAACTTTTATGGAATCTAGAATTGCAAATCTTGACTTTTCGTCAAGGTTTACAATTTCCATGACAGGAAAGTGTTAGTTAACTACCGTGTAGTGCTTATCTTACCAAAAATATGGGGATAAGTGAAGAAATGTCATCTGGGGAGATGAGATGTATGGCGGCGTATCAAATTGCAGTTTTAGAAGCAATAACCAGGCTTCGAAAATAGGAATCCAAGGAAATTGGTAGGTAGTAATCCTACTACTATACCTCAAGATTCCATAAATTCGGAACTTAAGTTGGATCATGTTGCATTTGTGCAGACTATATCTACCTTAGCTTCCGAATACATAGATCATAATAGGACATTATTCAATACCTATCATGACACACATTAAGGTTCTAGTCTAGGAGTTGGATATCACCTTGAGGATTATGTTGATCCTACTAAAGCAATAGAAAAAGGAGTCAGATAGAGAAGCTAGGCATCTTAGAACATACTTCTCAAAAGAGGTGTAGGAAGAGAATGAGTTGGAGGGACCATAGTCCGAAACCTATGCCTTATTATCAGAATGGGCTTTATAATCATGTAGACCATGGACGAGTATAAAACAAAACAGGAAACTTAGGAAATATCCAATCCAAGTATTCCAGTTTAGAATTACGATGGATGGGGAGTAGAATCTTAGACTGGAACCAGGGAGAATCCTATACCCTGTGATCCTAAGAAAGGAGTAGAAACCTATGATCCATATGGGGGTAGTACCAATCCTATTGACATGGAAGAAGGCATTGCCAGTTATTACATCTAAATGTATGACTGAATCAAGGAAAAGCAAAAAATACATCTTTCTTCGAAAGTGCGTTTGAAGGTGGACATGAGAATTCCACGGAAGATCACGCATTTTCTAGTCATTTCTCAATGGCTAACCTTAATCTAAGTATTTCTAATCAAGAGTGCGCATCCTCTGGATGTTTATATACTCCAGAAGGTAGTCGTCGGACTTCACATCATCATGGATGGAATTCCAGGAAGTACTAAGAAGAGGGAGAAAAGTAAGAAGAGACAATCCATAGAAGTAGAGGGTTTAAATAATGTACAAATCCAGTAATGTGTATTATGGTGTTTGTGAGGCATGACATAATAAGTGAGAGTATGCTCATGTGAGTAAGTGAGGCCTGGAAAAATACGAGTAATGTATTAGTTGAGAGTTAAGCCGTAATGGTGAGGATTGTTTGTAATAGCTTATAAAAATCATGTATAATACATGGTATATGTTTGGTTGTCATCTGGACTTGGTTCTTGATTTCCTTGTGTGACTAGCACTGTGCATAGAGTTGAGCTCAGAAAACATATGCATGATGTAAGTATGAGTATTCGCTTTATGTAACAGGACTAGAGAGGGTATGGATACGGGAGTAGAGGCTGGGTCTGAAGGGTAGCATATGGAGCAAGAATCTAAGCAGAGGGAAAGTAATGAGGATGTACCCGCAACTAGACCATCAACTCGTCCGTTGACAGAGGAGAATTTCATGCAATACATGCAAATGATGCAAGAGTACCAGAATAATTTCTTCAAGAGATACTCAAACGAATTGGACCCGGAGAGGAGAACAAAGAAATCAGAGTAAGTCTTTCTGATTTCCAAAATGCCAAACCAATTCCTTTTATATCTACACCAGAACCTATGGATGCGGAGGATTGGCTGATGGATACAGAAAGGAATCTTAAAACAGTTGGATGCAATGATGACGATACGTTATGTTATGCAACATTTCTTCTATCCGGACCTGCCGCAAATTGGTGGGAAAATCAATTAGCCATGCTCACACCAGAAGATATATTCACTTGGGAAGAATTCAAGCAGAAGTTTCGTGAGTATCATGTTCCAGAGAGCATTATGGAATTTAAGAGGATAGAATTCATGGACTTACGGCAAAATGATGAAACCGTGATGAAATATGTTAGCAAGTTTAGTCAATTATCTCGTTATGCAATTGATGAGGTAAATACGAAGGAGAAGCGCAAGAGAAGGTTCTTGGAAGGATTAAACCCTTATATGAAGATGAAAATACGAGGGGCTTCAACACAATGTTTCCAAGAGCTGGTTGATGTAGCAATTATTTTTGAGGATGATTACAAGATGCTAGTGGAAGAGAGGAAGAAATTTGCCAAGAAAAGAGCTATAAGGGAACCAAAGAAGGTTCAATCTCCAGAGTCAACATCAAACTTAAGTTTTATGCCCAGATTCATATCCACAAATGGTACATTAAAACATGAGGCATCAAAACGAAAGAAACAAATCATATGCAATAAGTGTGGAACTTTAGGTCACCTAAGCAGGAATTGTTGGAAGACCGATAAGGTGTGTTATAGCTGTGGTCTGGACGGACATAAGAGATCTGAATGTCCCAACATGTTGGTTACTCGAGGAGAAGGATTACCATCAAGAGGTGAGACTTCGGGTGGAACAACACCGACAAGGCTATAATAGGTATGCTTAGCATCAGTAGTTATTCGTCAATAATGGCGTTCAAAAACTTGCAGAATAAAAGCAACCTTTGAAGAAATGTTTACAAAAACTTGCATTGCCTACGACCTATGGTCTGTGGCTGTAGATATAGTGCATCAAACACTCCTTTTAGTGAACTTGCTAAGTACACTCGTACTCAACATATCTTCTTAACCCTTGCTAGATTCTGAAGCCAATAACAGTAAGGAAGAGGAAATACTATATCCAATTGAAGACCAAGAAGAATTCCTCTATGAAGAACCAGAAGTATCCGAAAGCATCGAAGGGAACAATTAAGAAAACATCTATGGAATGGAGACCGACGTATCTGAAGTTTAGATGTATCAAATATAGTGATCTAGTCCAGTAGCATAAATCTCTATCCTCTATATATAGTCACTCTCGTATAAGCCATGAAGTTTAGTTGCTGTTTTATCTTGTTCTTAGAGTTATTATAGTTTAGCCCTAAGTTATCGGGATACCTCTATAGACCTAGGAGGATCTCGAAGTCGTCATGTAATTTCTGGTTGTAATAATGATAATGTATGTTGTGGACCCGCTTTGTTTCCATTGTACCACTCTGAGGATGTAATATTTGCGGAATGGTACTCCGTGAGTGTTATGTCCACGACTATAGTATACTACAACATGCAGTGGTGTAACACCCTCAGAATCGACCCTATGCAAGTTTCAGCGATTCCCGCCAAACCCGCATAGAAACGATTCAAAGGTGCCCACCAGGCACTTTCGTGCGGGTGGAAAACGAAGTAATAACATTACACAACAGTCCTCGATGGGACCCACAGAACAGATATATATACAACACGACTCCATGAGTCAAGAATACAGATGTAATATACAAAGATCCAAATCACCTTGAAAATGATAGAGCGTCCGACTACGGACAAGATGCAAATGGGGCTAAGAGCCCTGAAGAATAACCAATGGCGCCCATAACCCTGCCCAGGCCAAGCCGGAAGGGTAACCCTGCTAACGACGTCGAAACCTGCTAAGACAAAAGGGGTGCCGACAAAGGGCAAAGGAAAAAGAGGAGCGTCAGTACTGAGGCCAGTACACGGCGAGGCTAGAATTCGGCGGTCCTCGCCTACATAGGTATGGTGGACTGAGCGGCAGCGCAGCATGCACTAAACACCCTATAGAGACTCGATTCAACTGGCGGCTATCAGAGAGGGGTAAGAAAGACCTATTCGGAACCAACCTGATACTACCATCAAACAAACCCATCCTGGTGTTTCCCCCTCGAGACCAAATGAGGAAGTCAACCGAGGAACTCACACAGTTGGCAGTTTTATTTAATCAGTTATCATTGCAGCAATTTACTAGTCAGGTATAGATAATCATCCTGATAAAATAAGCAGTGGGCCATTTTAGTTAACCATTCCGTTGTAGTTGCAACACTTACTAGTCAGATACCAATAGCATGAGATATCCCAAAAACCCAGCAGTTGTTGGCACTTTTATTCAGCCATTCCGTTGTAGTTGCAATATTTACTAGTCAGGTACATCGGTCGCGAGCGACAACTCAAACAAGCAATTGTTGGCAGTTTTATTTAGCCATTCCATTATAGTGAAGCTTATTACTAGTCATTATAAAGTCAAATTTATAGTACTACTTTAGTTATAGTTGTCTATGATCGAGATACTGTGCTCCAAGTCGTCCATAACCGCGGACACGGCTTTCAGAAAGTTTTAACCCGGCCGGGGTGCACAAATAGCAACACACACACGATCAACCTCGGAAAAACCAAATCAAAACCCAACGAGGCTTTCACGATAAAGCAATCACAGGATTCAGAAATATTTCAGGGGGCCACCCCTTGGAGTACACCCGCAACGAAGTTAGCTGACTTCGAGACGGACCCGAGGTTTGTGGGGCCGGCTGTAAACGATTGGGAACCCAAAACTGGGCTTGTCGATAACGCGTAAACGGGTCACAATTCCTAAACAGTACAGTGTGCTCCTCGCACAATCGTAAATAAAGCAATAGCATGGCATAAGTACAGGATCGTAAATAAAACCTCAAACTTGTTTGTGGCCCCAAGAAATAAGAATGAATCAAGCTCTGGCTAAGGGGGGTCCCATAATTCCCCGTATGTGGATAGCGCGAATATTCAAGGAACAGGTATCAAGTACTCGGGGTCCTACGGGACACAAGTGGGCGGTCGGAAACCAAATATTATCTATCACCCACCGATGCCTCTGCTTACTTACTTCAATTTTAGTTGTTAAACAGGAATTAAAGTGAACGATAATTAAAGCCATGGTCATATCCAACATTAAACATGCGGCAATACTCCAACAACTGTGGTACTAGACGACACGCAACAGCACTTGAGCAAGCGACTACGACGCGCAAGTCCAACTATCTACCAAACAACAGGTAATAGGATGTGTCCAAGGAAATATAAGGCTGCAAGGGATATCACGGGTACGAAAACTAGAGCAACGCAACACAGAAAGCAATAGATCAACAGGAGGAAATAAAGACTATAAATGCAAAATAGGTAGAAGGGGAAGGGATGCTCGCCTGAAAACATTGCCGAAGGTTCATCCAAGATCGGGTCGATACTCGCATCAACTCATCGGCCTAATCCGTGAAGAAGCAAAGCACTAGAAGAAAACACCGAATGCACTATTTAATACTACGGCAGAAGATCGGGCATGATGCATGTATGATGTATGACATGGCAAAGGTGCGATGCAGTTAGGCAATATTAAGCGGAAACGGGGTCCCGACAACTAATTAATAGGTTCATGTTATTTAGATACCCCACATTTTAAATGTTGTCTTAACATGGCAAAAAGTATCATCGGTTCGCTACAAAAATTTAAATGGAGGCGGTATAATACAAGTATATCCCGCATAAACACTCCATATTTAATTATGAGGTGAATCGGCATAATGCCCCCAACCCACATGATATGCATGCGAGATGAACAATTAATATGCAACAAGTTTTATATAAAGCATTTATAAAATAGGGGCTCGGGAAAAGGTTCACACATCTGGGTTCGGAAGATCTTGGTTCCGGGGGTTCGGGGTTCGGTCTCAGGATTCTACGGGGATCAGGTGCGGATCAGGGCTACTGGGTCCGAGATGAAGAGCTTGGCGTTCGGCGTCCTTCGGTTTCATGTCGACGTGCTTGACGTCCAAGATGGAGAACTCGGCGTTCCGGGGAGAAGACCTTGGCGTGTCGAGGGCTCGGCCTTCGGATCCATGTCGGTGCACTCGGTGTTCCGGGTTGGAGATCATGGTGTTCCATGATGAAGTGCTTGTCGTTCCGGTGACGATCTTGGCGGTCTTCGGATCCGGGTCTTGGCGTGGCCTTTGGATCACCAGGATCGGGCTTCGGGGTCTCGGTCATCAGATCTGTGAAGGAGATCTTGGCGTGCCGAGGGTCTCGGTGGGATCGGTCTTCGGTTCCAGGAAGGAGTTCTTGGTGCTCCGTGAGGTAGATCTTGTCGTCGAACGGTCCTTGTCCGGAATTTCTTTCGGGTTGGGCGCCATCGCCCTCGGGTTCCGGCTTTGAGCACTAATGACACGATCTAGAACCAGTGTCGGGTCTTGATGTGGGCCGCGCCATCGGCAACACTTGGATTGCAGGTGCTATGCAGCTTCAGACGATCTTGTTGAGCCCCTCGTGGTGGCGGCACAATCACACAGACATCAAAACAATCGAGGGGACCGTCGGTGTTTCAGTCTTACAAGCAAACCAGCCAAGAGCAGGTATTATTGGTCTGCTGCTATTCTACAGAGGCCTCCCAAACAAAGGATACATAGCTGCACGCGACGACCAGACGAGTGACAAAAGCGACGTTGCCTAGACGAGGGCGGTGGCACAGGGCACGGACGGGGAAGCGGACGGGCGCGAGGCACTCGCGGCAACCGCGCTTCTGCCTGCGAGGGCAGCACCGGAGCCATGGCCAAAGGCGAGGGAGGGCGGCAACACAGCGAGCCGGGAAGGAGGAGCGACGGGCTCGGGTCATCGGAGGTCGCGGCGACCAGAGGGCTTGCCGCAGGACGCTGGCGAGGAAAGAGGCGAACGATGACGCGAGGCGTCACGCTGCCAGGACGGTGGCGGCGAGGCAGAGGCTGCCTCAGGTCGCGGAAGACGCCGGGCAGCAGGGCTCGACGGAGGGGCACCGGGGAGGCCAGAGAGTGGAGAGGACGTCGGGGGAGGGGGCGGAGGACGAGTCCGGTGGCGGGGTCGGGGACGAGGTTGATGGCGGCCGGGGCGACATGCGGTGCTTGCAGGAGAGGAAGCTCGGGCCCGGTGGTGGAAGGAAGCTGCCGGGGAGGAGGCGCGCCGGCAAGGGCACCTGGCGGCGGCGGGTGGTAGAGGAGGAAGACGCAGTTTCCAGGAGGATGGCGAGGCCGACGGGGAGCTCGCGGTGGCGGCGTTGGCCGGCCGACGAAGGAGACCGGGGGAAACCGGGGCTTGCAGAGGATGCGGCGGCGAGGTGTGCTCGAGCAGAGGAAGAGCGACTGGAGGGGGAAGCGTGGTACGCGTGCAAGGGAGCGGGCAGGTGCATCTCTGTGGGGGTGGGACAAGGCAGCGGGAGAGAGGCTGGCGGGGTGGGGCCAGCCTATCGGTGGGCGCGGGGTCAGGTGAGGGGGTGGCGGCTGGGATTGGTGAGTGGGGTGAGGTGGCGCGATATGAGTGGGTGGGGGGATTGGGCCATGTGATGTGGAGGGTGGTGGTTGGCTGAAGTGAGGTGGAGGGGGCTGGGTAGGTTAGGGTTAGGTAGGAAAAGTTTAGGACTAGATATTTTTAGACTAGGGTTTGGAGGTGGCCGGCCGGGCCCTCGGGCCTAGCTGGCTGCCTCCCAAAAATAAATAAATATTTTATTTATAACAAAACGAGTCCTTTGCAAACCGTTGGCAGACAAAACAAAATATTCCGGAGACCCGGGTTTTAATTTGAATAAAGACGGGAAATATTTAGAAAACAAAACTAGGCGTTTCGAAAATAGTTTAGACAAAAACCATGCAGGATGATGACGATCCTCAAATGCAATGTGGCATGATGACATGAGCATGCGGTCATGATGATGCAATGCACAAAAACACCGCGATTTTCTAGTAGTGGTTTTGCGGGATGCCACACGGTGGCGCATCAAGGGGATGAAAGATGCCTTCTTCTTGAACCGTTCACCGAGCCCGACAAGGAGCATGATGTTGAGTTGACACTTGTCGATTGGAGCGCTGAGTTCGTAGAGCTCGTCGGAGTTCGATTGAAGATGCTGGCATTACACGCTAACGGAAGAGGTGCCTTGGACAGTGTTGTGAAGCTTGGTGTTGAGGCTATTGAACCGGGTGTCGACATTTTCCTGAAAGAGTTAACTAAGAGCCACCCATAGAGCGGTGGCGATGTCGACATCGCGGAATACGAGATTGAAGATCTCGGTGGAGACCCGCGTGTAGATCCATTGGATGATGGCAAGATCGTCTTTGACCCATTGAGGATCATTGTGGCAGGGAACAGAGTTCATAGCGACATGGCCGCGGAGACTGCAGTGGCCGAGATGAATTTTGAAGAGGTGACACCAGTGATAGTAATTGTGGGCTGCGAGATCTAGTGTAATTGGGATGAAGGGGGTAACATCGGAGATGGTGTCGGTAAAGGAGATTGATGAGGCCATGGGGTAGGAGGTGTAGGGTTTAAGGCTATAGAGGTATAGGAGGAGGAGAGGAAGGCGGCCTTGGAGACAGCGATGGCCCCATGGCGCTCAAAGTAGCTGGGAGGCGGAGGCGGCAGGGAGGGATGGGTCATGCCTTTGGATCTTAGTCTGATACCATGTAGATATGTAATTGTTACTTGAATTATCTCAGAAGATTACAAAGTGTTTATATAGGGCGATCCGCATGCGATCGGACCAAACCCTAACTTGAGGGTATATGGACTCTAGTCTAACAGTGGGGGTAGAAGCCTCATACACAATACAAATATGGTGTGCGTATATGCTGTTGAAATAGGTGTTGTAACATGAAAAGTGTTGTTTGCGACAAGTTAGAGTTAGTTGTAATCTCTTATGTAAATTCGTTGGTCTCCATTAGTCCGTATATTAGATGAAAGGACCCGAGGTAGAGGGTAAGTTTTGGCAAATTATTTTATACGGTATCAAAGCCAAACTCTTCCAAATGCATCACCATGTCGATAGCTTCGTCATCCTCATCTTCCTTGACCTCTCCTGAACCTCCCGCTCTTTTGGGCATCTAGTCACCAGGAAACTCACCCGAGACAACTTCTTGATGTGGAAGGCCCAGGTCCTACTGGTGATCTACGGTGCTCCGCTGATGGGCTACCTTAATGGCAGGACCTAGCGCTATAAGAGGTGTAGGTAACAATGGAGGGCAAAACCATTAAGGTGGCCAAGGCCAACCCCCTATGGTTTGTGGAATGCCTGGGATCAATAGATTCAGAGATAGTTGATGTCTTGATTGTCTCGTGAGGTACTAGAGGCGCTTCTCGCCAACACCCATAATGGTGAGATGACGGTGACCATCTACTCATCCAAATGTAAGCAATCACAGATGAGATGGCTGTAACGGGGGAAAAAGGTTGAAGACGACCACATCTCCACCTGTTGTGGGAATGGCCACGACAGATGCTGCAATCGGCAGCGAGTAGTAGAACATGGGGCAAGGGCGGCCAGCCATGTGCGGTGCGAGATGAGGGCGAAGACACAAGGGTTTACCGAGGTTCGCCCCCCGGAGGGTAAAGACCTACTCTTGCTAGATTGTATTATGGAGAGAGTACAAGGGCGAGATCGACGACTAGGCGGCGAGTCGCTGGGGTGTATGATGGAACTTATCCTCTATGCGTACCCTAGGGAGGTTTATATAGGCTCACCTCGCTAGGGTTTACAGATCTACAACCGACTTGGTTAAGGATTCGGAGAGTCTTTGACCTAGTCCGACTGGGCCTATCTACGCTTCTGGGCCTCCAGCTTCCAGTCGCCTAGGTTCTCGCCAAGCCTTGATCCAGTCGCCTGGGTCCTCGCCAAGCCTTGATCCAGTCGCCGTCCTGCGGGCCCACTCGCTGGCAGCTTGGGCCAATAGGAAACGTCCTGCTGGGCATACCCCGGTAGGCATATCCCCATCAGTAGTCCCTGAGGCCGTCGTTGATTCGTCGCAGGTGTTCGTTGGCAGTCAGAGTATGCAGGTCCAATTCGGACGCCCAGTCGAATCGGCGGTGGACTCCTGAACAAAGGAAAGAACTAGTCATTTGAATCGGATCGCAGCTTGGCGAACAGGTCGGCGAATAATTCAGTCACTGTCATAGTGATTAGGTCGGCGAATCATCAAGTCGCTGAAGATAGTGAGTCGAGTGGATGAAGTTGGACCGTCAATTTGGTCAAACTAGCCGTTGGGTAATCCAACGGTAATATCGGCGTAATTACCGCGTGGTAACGGCTCCCCGAAAATGGCGGGTAACAACCACTATATAAGGAGAGTGACGGTTGAGGGGAAAACACTTCCCTCGCTTCCTCTGATCTCGTGCATTCTCAACCCTCCATTCTGCACAGCGACCAGAGCGACCGAAAGCGATTTGCAGCCCCAGATCCCCCAATCGATGGCCCCTCCCGCAGAACCATGGGGCAGATCCAAGTGTACGAAGGCGTTGTTGAGATCATTCGAGGAGGCAGGAATCCTCCACGCCGGGAGATGGCGCATCCCCGCGGACGGAGAGGTGATCCTAGATCCACGTGAAGGGGAATTCATCTGCTTCACCAGCCATCTGGAGCGGGGGCTCGGATTCCTCACCTCCCTCTTCTTCCGCCGCTTCTGCGCCTACTACGACATCCAACCGTCAGACCTGGGACCGCACAGTATCGAGCAGCTCGCCATCTTCGTGGTGTTCTGTGAGTGCTATCTGGGCTGTCGGCCATACTTTTCCCTATGGCAAGATCTATTCCATGGGAGGATCATACGCGAAGAGGCAGGCGGCCCGATGTTAGCCGCGGGCGGCCTGACCTTCTAGCTAAAGTCGAAGGCGTTGTTCTTCAATCTGATCCTACCCGCCAAAGCAGCGAATGTGTGGAAGAAGAACTGGTTCTACGTGACCGAGTCGACACCGGGCGATGAGGTGACGCTTCCGAGGTACTCCGCCGACCGGCCCGGGCCGTGTCGGCTCCAAGTCACCAAGCTTCCGCTGGACCAACGGATGGTCGTCGACGAGATGCTACAGACCATCCGCAACATGAAGAAGAAGGGCCTCCAAACCATCAACCTCTACAACTGCTGGCTCGGGCGATGGCTTGTGCCTCTGACCAGCCGTGCCCACTATATGTACGAGTATACGGGCAAGGACGCCCCGACGAAGTCCTGTCATGCCGAGTGGAGACTCAGTGACTACACCCTGGCCCTGAATAAGATCACCCAGGCGATGTACCTTGATGCGAAGGCCGGGGTCGCACCTTACACCGCGAAGCGCCAAGCTCCAACGGTGAGTTTTTATTTCCCATGCACCTGCAGTTGCAGTTTGTGCATTCGCGGTCGTGCTAATGTTACTTGGTTGTTGTAGATATTCCAAGTGGTGGAAGGTTGGCTTCCACCCGTAGATGACGAGAACTCGAACTCGTACGCCAAATACGAGAGCGAGTCATCGCCTGATAAGGGCGATGCCAGAAGTGACGGGGGCGGCGATGATGACGATGGCGACGATGGCGACGAAGCCGTGGAGGTCGCTGCCCCCACGGTCCGCAAGACTCGTGGGCAACACCAGTGCGAGCTCGAGGCCAACAAAAGCCTCGAGGCCCATGATGATGATGATGACGAGCTCCCCGAGCATACCTCGCGGCGTGAAGCCACACCATCAAAGAAGAAAAAGCCGCCGCCAACCAAGAATAAGACGAAGCCGGATAAGCCGATGTCTCCGCCTCGGTCCACGAGTAGCTCCTATGCTACCAGCACAGCCGAACAAATAGCGGTGCATGCGGCCGCAACGACTGGTGCGACTGTCGTGGAAGACGAGGCGCCGTTGGCATCATTGCCGCCGCCGTTCGCCCTAGTTACCGGGCTGGTGGCCACTCCAGTCGCAGGGGCCTCGCCGCCAAGAGGAGCTCCCGCGGCGATCGCGACTGAACCTCCTGCCGCGGCTTCATCCTCAAAGAAGCCGTCGGTGTCTATTGGAGATATGACCAATAGGCAATAATAAAGTGGTTATTATCATATCTTCATACTTATGATAAATGTTTACATACCATGCTATAATTGTATTAACCGGAAACATTAATACTTGTGTGATTTGTAAACATAAAAGAGTCCCTAGTAAATCCTCTTGTTAAACTAGCTTGTTGGTTAATATATGATCATGGTTTCCTGATCATGAACATAGAGATGTTATTAACAACAGGGTCATACCATTAGGAGAATCATGTGATGGACATACTCCTATAGATAAGCGTAGCATAAAGATCAAGTCATTTAATATAGTTCATTTGCTATAAGCTTTCTGATACATAGTAACCTAATTCCTTCGACCATGAGATCATGTTAATCACCATCACCGGAAGGATGCTTTGATGACATCAAACACCACACCGTAACTGGGTGGCTATAAAGGTGGCATTGAGTGTTCAAAAAATATGGGTTGAGGCACATGGATCAAGAGTGGGATTTGTCCATCCATATGACAGATAGATATACTCTGGGCCCTCTTGGTGGAATGTCATCCAATTAGCTTGCAAGCATGTGACTGGCTCACAAGGGATCACATATCACGGGAACGAGAAAAGAGTACTTACCGGTAACGAGGTTGAACTAGGTATGCAGAGATATCGACGATCAAAACCTCGGATAAGTAAACTATCGTGAGACAAAGGGAAATTGGTATCGTATGTAAGTGGTTCATTCGATCACAAAGTAATCATAGAAAAATGTGGGAGCCATATGAATTTCCAGATTCCTCTATTCGTTATTGATCGGAGAAGTGTCTCGGTCATGTCCGCATAATTCACGAATCGTAGGGAGACACACTTAAGGATTCGATGTTGTTGAGTAGTTATGGAATGATGAGTAAGAAACCGAATGTTGTTCGGAGTCTCGGATGGGATCCAGGATATCATGAGGAGATCCGGAATGGTCCGGAGAATAAGATTCATATAAGGAAAGTCCAGTTTTGGAGTTCGGGAATGATTCCGGTGTTTTCACCAGGAATGTTCTAGAAGGGTCTGGAAGGTCCGACACTCCGGAGGGGAAGGGTACATGGATGTTTCATGACAATGTGGAATGGTTGCATCATGTACTAGGTCACTTGTCTGGGCAAAATAAAGAGAAGAAATCAAATCCAAGTTTGAAAGTCAAACGCCAATTTGAAAAAAGTCAAATCTCAAGTTTGCTTGGTGGAGGGAGAGTAGGAAACCTACTTGGGGAGGAAGTCCCACTCCCTCCCACCCGCCGGACATGAGGAGGAGTTGGAGGAGGACTCCCTCCTCCCCAAACGGCCTCTCCCCTCCTATATAAGGAGGGGTAGGGAGCCCCTCTCCCTACACCCAAAACCCTAGCCTAAGGCGCCACCACCACCACCAAGTGCTGCTACCGCCACCACCTAGGGATCTCCTCCCAAGTCGCCGAGTTGGGGTATCCCAAACTCTAGCCGCCGGCCAAACCTCTCCCCTTGGTGGTTCTAAACCCTAGATCGCCAAGGCCCTCTCTCATACTCCACCATACTCGCTCCGGCTTAAGGCGAAGCCCTGCGGGATCTCCCCTCTACTTCCGACACCACGCCGTCATGCTGCTGGAATAATGAGGAGAGTGCTACAACCTCCGCTGCCTGCTGGAACAAGGTAGAGGAAGGTCTTCATCGAGTACCGAACGTGTGACCGACTGCGGAAGAGCTGCCGGAACGCAGCGCCGGAAGGATCGTCTACATGATCTTGAGATCGGCAAGAGTACGACTACATCACCCACGAGAATCTGCTCTCGTTAACCGCTTTGGAATCTTCGAGGGTGAGTTACTCTATCGACTCGTTGCTACAATCTAGTAGATAGATCTTGGCTTGTTTATTTGCATGAGGTAGAAATTTTTTGTTTTTCCATGCTACGAACCCCAACAGTGTCTTGGGCGCAAAGCATGTTCGAGACGGGCCTCAGTCAGAAACTAGGGCCAGAATTGGAGAAGCCAGCCAGTATTCGTACTGGCCTACGATTTATCCCAGTCGCCAAGTGAGTATTCCTCAATCTTTCATTTGTGTGCTTGGTTCATGTTCGATTGGCGATTTTTATTGACGGAGTTGTTTCACGGGACGGGAGTGAAGAAGATAGGTCACCCTTCGGTGGCCAAGGTTCCATCGGTCGCCGCGGAGGCATCGGATGATCCCTCGAAGAAGAGGAAGGGCGACGAGGTTGAGGCTCCCGCTGAAGGCACCAAGAGAACAAAAGGTGATGAGTTCGTCACGATCTCGGACGAGCCAGCGGCTGCCCCGAGCGAAACCCCGATTGCGGTGGACGTGGCTCTGAAGGCCATGGAGGACGCGAAGTCGCAGCAGGCATGCCCCACAGCCTCGATTGAGGCGGCCGGGCCGCCTTTGGGTGGCGCGGCGGCCGCGGTGGCGACGTTCCCTCACTTTTTAGCGAGGTCCACCACGGCGAGTGCCTCAGTGCCATCGAGCCAACAGCCTGGGGCCGCCGGCACGGAGGTCGAACAGCGTCGCGGGCATACTCCACTCGTGCTCTCATCAGTGGATGCAATGGAACTTCACGGCATGCTAGGTGCCGCCATCCAGGTATGTCCAGTCCCCGAGGATCAGGCCACTGAATTTTAGTGGTTGGATTCTTACTGTTTTTCGCCATCCAGTCCCCGAGTGTCTAGTCACTGAATTTCAGCGGCTAGGTACTTAGGAAGTTTTGTCATCTAGTCCCCGAGTGGCTAGTCGCTGAATTTCAGCGGCTAGGCACTTAGGAAGTTTTGTCATCCGGTCCCCGAGTGGCTAGTTGCTGAATTTCAGCGGCTAGGCACTTAGGAAGTTTTGTCATCCAGTCCCCGAGTGGCTAGTCGCTGAATTTCAGCGGCTAGGCACTTAGGAAGTTTTGTCATCCAGTCCCCGAGTGGCGTCGTTGAATTTTAGCGGCTAGGCACTTAGGAATTTTTGTCGCTGACGCTGTAATTGTTGCACAGGGCTTGCAGCACGAGTCGGCCGAGCGGCTTGCTGCCAAACACCGCGTGGAAAAAGAGCTCCTCGCTGTTCAGGATACGAACGAGCAGCTTCGAGCGACTGCGGGTGAGTGTTTGTCTTGTTTGGCGCTGGTTGCGAACTTGTTACGTTTGTAATCGGTTTGTTGTGGAAGCATAGGATAATGCAACCGCAGTGAAGGAGGCTCACCAGGGCCTTGTTCCGGCTGGTGAGTTGATGGCTGCTCAGTCGTCCTTGAGCACCGCGGAGAAGCGAATCGCCAAACTGGAGCGTGAGCTCAAGGAGACGAAGGAGGAAGCGACCTCGACGGAAGTACGAGCCAAGGCGGCCGTTACTTCTGCTGCTGAGGAGCGGAAGGTGTCGGACACGCTCGTCGCCGGGCTGTAGAATGACCTCTCAGCTCTTCAAAATTTCATCACGACCTCTGTCGCCCACTGATTGGTGAGTGTTTCTTCTACGAATCTCCCGGCACGCGACTCACATTGTTTTGCTGGTGATTCCCTTAATATTTGCTTGTGTGATGTAGGCATGATCACTAATAATGCCAAAGAGGCGCAATCGTACGACGCGCTGAAATGCGTCACCACTCTGGTCGATTATGCCGCGCTGTCAGCGACCTGCCTCCGGGCTTATCTTCTGGAGATCTCGCCCACGGAGGTGATCCACAGCGACCACGTTGAAGTCTGGCGCTATCTGGAGAAGGCCTCGGCGGTTGTGGAGTTCATGACGCAGCCGGCCTTCCGTCGTGGAGTGGCAACTGCGCTGAGCCTTGGGCTCGCGCATTTTCCTGACGACTTCGACCTTGACGACGTCACGAGTGGGTATCCTTCGTCGACGGGCTCAGTCAAGATTGACGAGGTGCTGAAGCTGATGGAGCGAGCCGTAGTGTATTCCGACCGCGTGTGGGCTATGGGCGACCTTATTACCTATCAGGAAACAGTCGTCGCCCCCAATGACCCTGAGCCGGCACACCGCGGCTTCAAGGTGGAGCAGCCATTTCGTGCGGCCATGGCGGGTGAGCTCACGACGTACCCGTCGAATCCTTGGGTTCCCTTTATCCAGAATCGCAAGGATGGTGGCACTTCCTCGTTGAAGCCTACGGAATAGAGTATTTTTCCATTCAGCTTTAGCTTAAGATAAACATGTAATTCTCCTTGTACGCGAACAAATTTTGCTGCTATGAAGGAATGCATGGGTTATTTTGTCATTTTTTTGTGGTTTGGTTGTTGGTTGTGCGAGTCCCCGAGCGCGTCCATCTTTTTATGGGGTTGACCTCGTTTGTATATGTTGTTTGAACTGTTAATGAGTTAGGGTCGAATCGCCATGGCTCGGGAAGCCAGTTTCATGACGACTCCCAGGGGGTGATCTTAACTTGGCCGTTTTCCCGGGCGCGAATGGGGTCGGGTCGCCGAGTCCCCGAGCGTGGTACTTGGCCGTTCTAGTCGCATGCCCGAGGTAGGTGAGGACTAGGCGTGTTGTGTTAGGCGCGTCACTCCGCCTGATCCGTAAGACCAGTCGCATGGCGAGTCCAGGGCGCGCTATCTTACTTGGCGTTTTTCCCTAGCCACTCTTCTTTGGGCTGGTGTCAGTCCCCGAGCGTGGTACTTTGCTGTTCGAGTCGCTGCGCCGAGGATGTGGAGGACTAGGTCGCTGTGGGAAGCGAATGCAGTCATCTTGGCTCGGGAAGCCAGTCGAGCGGGGCGACTCCAATGAGGCTCCGGGTTAGCTTTTTTCGTGGACGGTACGAGGCCTAAATTTTTCTAGTGCCCTCGTACCACACTACTTGGCCGTGCCGGTCGTGTCACCAAAGGTTGACTTCTGCGAATAGCGTAACACTGTTACTACGAGTGCGAGTGGCACAAGGTATGGAGAGTGGACGCAATTTGTGCGAATCGATTTTCTTTATTTCATAGCGGGTAGGGGGTACATGTCTGGAGTTCTAAGAGTAGAACTTCCGTAGGAGGTTTACATTCCATGGCCGCTTGACGTCGAGTTTTCTGTTGCCTCGGATGTCGGTGAGGTAGTAGGCGTCGTTGCCCAGGACTCGCCCGATGGCAAATGGTCCCTCCCAAGGGGGAGAGATCTTGTGCATGGCCTTCTTGTCCTGGATCAGACGTAGTACCAGGTCGCCTTCCTGGAAGGTGCGAGTCCGTACTCGCCGGCTGTGGTAGCGGCGAAGCCCTTGCTGGTAGATGGCGGTGCGGGAGCGAGCTAGATCGCGCGCTTCGTCGAGCTGATTGACTCCGTCCTGGCGTGCGAGCTCGTTGTCGGCCTCCGTGTAGTTGACCACCCGTGGCAAATCATGCTCGAGGTTGGTTGGCATGACGGCCTCGGCACCATACACCATGAAGAAGGGAGTGAATCCTGTCGACCTGTTGACAGAGGTGCGGATGCCCCAGATGACAGAGGGGAGTTCTTCGACCCAGCACCCGGGGGTTCGCTCTAGTGGAACTTGCAGTCACGGCTTCAGGCCATGGAGGATGCTCTGGTTGGCGCGTTCCACCTGTCCATTAGACTCCGGGTGGACGACTGAGGCGAGGTCGAGTCGTATATTATTCTCCTCGCAGAATTCTGCCATGGCTCCTTTGGCGAAGTTTGTGCCATTGTCCGTGATGATGTTGTGTGGGAATCCATAGCGATTGATGAGCTCGCGTAGGAATTTGGTGGCAGTCTTCCCGTCGCACTTGTGGACTGGCTTGGCCTCCACCCATTTTGTGAACTTGTCGACTACGACTAGGAGGTGGGTGAAGCGAGAGGGGGCCTTGTTGAATGGGCCCACCATGTCCATGCCCCATACGACGAATGGCAAGGTGATGGGGATGGTCTTGAGTGCCGAGCTTGGCACGTGAGTCTGGTTGGCGTACTTCTGGCACCCGATGCATCGTTGGACGATGTCGACTGTGTCGGCGTGTGCGATGAGCCAGTAGAAGCCATGTCGCATGGCCTTGGCGACCAAGGAGCGGGCGCCGGCATGGTGGCCGCAGTCGCCAGCGTGGATGTCTTGGAGGATCTTTCGTCCTTCTGCGGGTTGGACACAGCGTTGGAACACGCCGGTGACACTCCACTTGTGGAGCTCGCCATTGATGATGACGAAGGATTTGAAGCGGCGTGCTATCATCCGGGCCTCCGTCTCATCAGCGGGTAGGGTGCCTCCCTCTAGGTAGGCGACGTATGGCACAGTCCAGTCGCTTGGCTCGGCGATCAGTGCGACCAGGGCTGCGTCTGGCTGCAGCGAAATTCCGACATCGATCTCCCTTGGGGGGAGACGGAAGGCTTGGTGATGGTGTCGAGGAAGACACCGGCAGGTGGTGCGAGTCGAGCCGAGCCGATGCGGGAGAGTGAGTCAGCCTTCTCGTTCTTCCTCCTGTCGATCCACTCGACGGAGTAGCCCGCGAAGTGGCCTCCCAGCTGGTCCACTGCTTGGCGGTACGCCGCCATGGTGGGGGAGACTGCGTCGCAGGTGCCGACGAATTGCCCGGCGTCGAGGTCGGAATCGTCGTAGCAGCACATGCGATTGATGTTCATCTCTTTGGCTGCCCGCATGCCGTGGAGTAGCGCCTCGTATTCGGCCATGTTGTTGGTACAGGGGGTGAAGTCGAGGCAGAGGACATAGCGTAGCTTGTCACCCTTCAGAGATGTGAGCACGATCCCTGCCCCTGCGCCATCTGCATTCTCGGAGCCGTCGAAGTGTAGGCTCTAGTAATGGAGGTATGGCAGTTTCTCTGGCTGCTGGGCCTCTTCCCAGTCGGCAAGAAAGTCTGGGAGAGCCTGTGACTTGATCGTCTTGCGCAGCTCGTACCTGATGTTGTGGACACTGATCTCGATTTCCCACTTGGCGACTCGCCCAGTCGCTTCACGGTTGTGGATGATGTCTTGCAACGGTGCTGAGGAGACAACCGTTATTGGGTGCTCCTGGAAATAGTGCGGTAGTCGCCGCTGTGCTCTGAAGTCCTGGAAATAGTGAAATAGTGCGGTAGTCTGCCTCCTTGTCCCACTGGAAGCTAGAGGGGCATCGCCTTCTCGCCTAGCTAGGGGATGAAGTGACTGAGAGCCGCGACTCGCCTGGCCAAATTCTGGACGTCACGCAGGCACTCGGGTCTGCCGAGCCGGGCGATCATGTTGATCTTGGCGGGGTTCGCCTCAATCCCACGCTTGGAGACGACGTATCCCAACAGCTGTCTAGTAGGTACACCGAAGGTGCACTTTCCTGGGTTTAGATTTATCTTGTACCTCCGCAGGTTGGCGAAGGTTTCCGCCAGGTTAGCGATTAGATCGCCCCGGCGAGTGGATTTCACCATCACGTCGTCGATGTAGACATGGATGTTGCGGCCAATTTGTCTCGCAAGGCACTCCTGCATGCACCTCTGGTAGGTCGCCCTGGCGTTCTTGAGGCCGAAGGTCATGGCGATGTAGCAGAAGGCTCCGAATGGCGTGATGAACGCCGTCTTCTCTTCTTCATCGACTGCCATTTTGATCTGGTGGTACCTATAGTAGGCGTCGAGGAAGCATAGCGACTCCGAACCCGCGGTTGAGTCGATGATTTGGTCGATCCGCGGGAGGACGAATTGCTCCTTCAGGCAGGCGCTATTGAGGTTTGTGTAGTCAATACACATTCTCCAGGTCCCGTTTTTCTTCTCGACAAGGACTGGATTTGCCAGCCACTTGGAGTATTTGATTGGCCGAATGAAGCCTGCAACGAGTAAACGCTACACCTCCTCGGCGATTGCTCGGCGGCGCTCTTCATTGAAGGGCCGCAGCGACTACTTGACGGGTCGCGCTTTGCGGTCGGCGTTGAGTTTGTGCTCAGCGAGTTCCCTCGGGACACCAGGCATGTCAGATGGCTTCCATGCGAATATGTCGTGATTCTCATGTAGGAACTCGATGAGCGCGCCTTCCTATGTTGGGCTCATGCCCGTCCCAATCGTCACCGTCCGGCTGGAGTCGCCTGGGACCAGCTCGACGGTGCGAGTGTGCGTTGTTGCCTCGAAGGCGGTGGAGCTGCCACCCTCCAAGTTGGGCTTCTTGAGTATGGTGAGGTCATCATTGTTGACCCCGCTCGTGTACTTCGCGAGCTCCTCAGCGTGGTTGGCCTCTGCCGCGATGACAGCGTCAGCGAGTTCGGCGCCTTTGGCCTCGCATTCTGCGACCATGTCGGGATCTCCATGGACAGTGATGATGCTACACGGCCCGAGGAGCTTCATCGCGTTGTATGTGTATGAATTTGGCGAACGCCTGGCGCCCAGGACACAGTGGTAGGGGCTGTTGAGCGGCACCATCTCGAAAACGATCCGCTCGGTGCAGAAGTTTGCTGGTGTGCCGAAGGTGACTGGCAGCGTCACCTTGCCGATTGGGTACGCCTTCCGACCGGGGACGATGCCGTGGAAGGTGGTGTAGGTCGTCTCGATCATCGACTGCGGGAGCCGCAGTCGCCTAAATGTGTCCAGGTATAGAATGTTGATGGACCTGCCGCCGTCCATTAGCATCTTGGGGAGCCAATAGTCCCCCAGCTTGGGCTTGACCACCAAGGCGACTCGGCCCGGATATTCGATTCGTGGCGAGTGGTCCTTGCGCCTCCAGGTGATTGGTTGCTCGGACCAGTTAAGGAACTGGGGGATGTCGATCTGGGACACCGTGTTGACGGCGACGGCACGGGCGATGACCTTCTTCTCGCGCTTCGTGTTGAAGCCTGTGAAGGTGTGGAGCGAGCCGGCGACGCTGCCGAATTTTCCGCCATTTGGCGGGTTGTTGTCGGGGTCTTCCCGTGCGCGTCGTGCCTTCTCAATCTCCTTTAGGGAGTGGCAGTCGGCGGTCGTGTGCGTAGCGTGCTTCCCTTCCCTTCTGTGAAACACACATGGTTGGTTGAGGAGAGTCGTGGGGTCGAACCTTGGCTTCGCCTTGTAGTTGCCGCCATCACGGCGCTGGCCTCCGTCGTGGCGGAAACTCTTGGGTTTGTGCGGCGTGTATCCGGTGTTGGCGACGAAGTCGACTCGCCCATCACCTAGGCGCTTGCCGGTGAGGCGAGTGTTGCTGTAGCATAGCTCGGGTCGCCTCCCGTTGTCGTGGACGCTCGTGCGGATATTCCCTCCCGACTCGTCGTCGGTTTTTTGGTTTGGGTCCTCTTCCACGTACCACTTGGCGATCTCGAGGAGGTTTGGTATGTTGTCAAGTGTTTTGTACACCCGCTTGAGCTTGGCGACCAGGGGATCATAGCGGGACGAGGTCTTGAAATAGTGGATCGCGGTGTCCGGGTGGATTCCGGCCACGTTATACCACAGGCTTGCCACCGTTGGACCCAGCTGCGGGTCGATTCGCGGGGTCCCTGGACACATCGCTCTAGGTCCTCGATGGTGGTAGAGCAGGTGTAGGAACCCTCGAAGTGCCTGACGAAGGCGTCGCGCATTTCCTCCCAGGAGTCGATGTTATCTACGGGGAGGGTGTTGATCCATTACCTGCACGCTCCCTCCATCATCAGGGGGAGGTAGCGAGCAGCGAGCAGGTCGGTGTGGCCGGCGATTCCCATTGCCATGAGGTAGGTGTCCAGCCACACGGACGGGTCGTACTTCCTGATCTCCTTCGGCTCCTTGTAGCTCGCCGAGTATCTTTCGCCTTGGATCATTGGTCTGAAGTACTGGGGTCCGACTCGACTCAGCGACCCCCTTGGTTCGCCGTCGCGGCGGTTGGTGAGGGTATGCCTCAAGTCGTCAGGCTGGCGTGCGCGCCAACTCTGGTTGTTGATGATGTGGGTGCGTGCGTCAACTGGCTGCCCGTTGGCGGCGACGAAGTTGTTTGCCGACCGCGGGTCGTTGGTGGAGAGTGCCGCGTGCGCGGGTCAATGTTGGATCTGCAGGGGCTCGGGTGATGGGAAGTTAAGGGTGTTCGCCACCGTTGGGCGGCCGCTCGAGGCCGCCCTGCTACTGACGAACGCGAGTACATGCGACCCTGTGCGTCGGCACCCACATTTTGTTGCTCGACTGCCTTGGCAAGTAGAGCCTTGGCGTACTGGATCTGTAGGGCGCCTTCCCCGGTTACGTTTATGTTGTCGACCGCTGCTCGGCTCGCGACGACATTGTCCATCGGGGTGGAAAACAGCGGGAGGCCATTTGCGTCTCGCTCCCGCGAGGAGACCATGATTCTTGGTTGGTCCATGGGGGACGCGCGGCTGGGTAGTGGTGGTGCGCCGTTGGCCGTCGCGCCTAGTGGTGGCCGGGAGCTCCCTCCTGGCGGCGTGTTCTCGTAGATCGCACGTTCGGTCACACAAGCCGGGTCGTTCTCGTCGTTGAAGTTCAGGGCGCGTCCCTGAATGGTGGGGTTCAGGCGCGACCTGATTCGGAGTTGGTGGTAACGCGAGAGTTCCTGCGCCGTCACCTGCTCGAGGCGAAATGTTTCGCGCTTGGCTTGTTCCTTGCGGACCTCCTCCTCCAGCCGCAGGCAGAGTTCCTCGACCTCCGTTGCTATTGCGTTTGGTGGGATCGGAGTGGAGAAGGGGTCTGGCGGGGGGTCGACGCCATTCGCCATGTAGGCCGCGACATGGCAACCAGACCCGTCGTGGAGGTCGGCGGAGTTCTCCGACCCAGAGTCGAAGTCGAAGATCCCAAGGATGGAGGGGTCCTCGAAGTCTCCCGCGTTGGACACCTGGGTGATGGAGCCCGCGGGCGATGAGGTGACGATGGATCTGGCAGCCAACGTCGGGGTCGCCGAGTCGGCGTCATCGTTGAGGGCCGCGTCGTCCGTGACCATGGCGGTTTCAGCCACGTTGCTGTGGGCCGAGTCATACTCGGAGGCGAGGCGGTGGATAGTACGGACCTGGCTCTCAGAGAGCTGGTCACGTGGCGGCGACTCGCGGATGCGAGCCGGGTCCTCCGAGGTGATGGTGTTGGTGAAGCCGATGAAGAGGCTGAACGTGCCGACCGGCATGATCACGCTGTATGTGACGGGGCGTGCCGCCGGGACGTATCTGCTCGACAAGATCTGGAGGATCTTGCCGATCGCGATCATGCGGCCGGTGGCAATCGTCTTGTTGATGGGTAGATTGGATCTCGCCGTAGAACACCGGCCTGACCGGCCAGGCCCCATGGTGGGCTCCACTGTCGTGGGAAAGGCCACGGTAGATGCTACAATTGGCAGCGAGTAGAAGAACATGGGGCAAGGGCGGCTAGCCATCTGTGGTGGGAGATGAGGGCGGAGACACAAGGGTATACCCAGGTTCGCCCCCGGAGGGTAAAGACCTACTCCTGCTAGATTGTATTATGGAGAGAGTACAAGGGCGATCTCGACGACTAGGCGGCGAGTCGCTGGGGTGTATGATGGAACTTATCCTCTATGCGTACCCTAGGGAGGTTTATATAGGCTCACCTCGCTAGGGTTTACAGATCTACAATCGACTTGGTTAAGGATTCGGAGAGTCTTTGAACTAGTACGACTGGGCCTATCTACGCTTCTGGGCCTCCAGCTTCCAGTCGCTTGGGTCCTCGCAAAGCCTTGATCCAGTCGCCGTCCTACGGGCCCACTCGCTAGCAGCTTGGGCCAATAGGAAACGTCCTGCTGGGCATACCCCGGTAGGCATATCCCCATCACCACCAGCCTCAATGGCTTGGACGTAGAGTATAATCCATTTGTTTCCACCATCTATGATGCAACAACAATATCTATTGTCCCGCGAACTCTGCTATGATCTTTTGGTCGCACTGAAGGGAATATTCCCTGAGAGGCAATAATAAAGTGGTTATTATGTATATTACAAGTATATGATACATGTTTATTTTGTATGCTATAATTGTATTAATACGGAAATGTTAATACATGTGTGTTTAATAAACAAACAGAAAGTTCCTAATTATGCCTCTCTCATGAACTAGCTCGTTGATTAACAATATGATCAAGGTTTCCTGATCATAGACATTGGATGTTGTAAATAAAGAGGTCACAACATTAGTGTAATGGTGTGATGAACATTTATCCGAAGTATAGCATTACGATCGAAGTCACTGAGTTTATATTGCTATAACAACTTATGAAGTGATCCTAATCCTTAGACCATGAGATCATGTCAATCACTAACACCGGAAGAGTTTCTTGATAACATCAACTGTCACACCTTAACAGGGTGATTATAAAGATGGGTTCAGAACTAATAAAGTGTTATGTTGAGGCCCATGGGTCGAGAGTGGAATTTGTTCATCCCGATGACGGATAGATATGCGCTGGGCCCTCTCGGTGATATCCCATTGATTAGCTTGCAAGCAAGTGATTTGATCACTAGAATGTTATATCACAGGAACAAGAAAAGAGTGCATGTCAGTAATGAGATCAAACTAGGTATGGATATACCGATGATCGAATCTCGGACAGGTAATATATCGCAAAACAAAATGATTAACATACTAGCATAAAAGGTTCCAACGATCACAAGAAAGTCATCATTGAATGTGTGGGAGTCAGTATGGGTCTCCAGATCCCGCTTCTGATTATTGATCGGAGAGGGGTATCGATCATGTCCACATTATTCGCGAACTGTAGGGTGACACACTTAAGAGACACCGACATCCATTTGGAGCAAACGTTTCATGCCTGAAAGAATAACAAGCGCAAGAATTTATTTCACCAGATACCGAAACATGTTTTCGGGTGAAATTGTAGAAAGTGTTTTTGCATGTGAAATGAAATACTAGCAAGGGGTTATATGTGAATGTTTGTCATTAAAGTAACTGACAAAATTCTGAATAAATAACATGAGTTTTATTTAATGTTAGTTTGTATTAAATTTGGTGGAAATTTAATGGGAATTTGAGTGGGTTTCTGAGTGGAGGGAATTGAAAGGCATTTTTGTGAGTGGAGTGTCCACCCACATGAATGAGGGGAGGGCAAGGGGGCAGCCCCCATGCGCCGGCCACCCCCTTGGGGTGTGATGTCTAGAACGTGGTTGACGTGGGATCCTGTTGGGAACCCCAAGAGCAAGGTGTGAAGCAGCACAGCAGCAAGTCTTCCCTTAGTAGAGACCGAGGCTATCGAACCATAAGGAGGAAGGAACCATCAAACAGGTGTTGCAAGCAACGCGGAGACCTGTGAGGTTGTCAAGCTTACCGGTTTGCTGTAACAAAGGATTAAACGTATGGTGTGGGAGGAAATGGTTTGTAGCAAGTAAACAAGTAACAGTGGAAGATGTATCAATGGTAAAGTTTGGACCGGGGTCCATAGTTAACTAGAGGTGCTCTCCTTAGATAAACAACATAGCATGAAGGGTAAACAAATTACAGCAGGGCAATTTACAGGAACTGAGCAAGGCATAACAATGCAATTACTAGTCAGAAAGATCCTATGAGATTCGATTGGGCAATACAACAAGATACATAGACCGCCATCCAACTGCATCTATGACTAGAAGTCCACCTTCAGGTTATCATCCGAACCCCATCCAGTATTAAGTTGCAAGCAACAGACAACTGCTTTAAGCAAAGTGTGTAAGGTAAACAGTCCACATGTTCCATGAACAAGAGACCGTTGTTTTCTCCCTACTAGCAACAACACATCTATAACCGAAGAGATTATGGTCACTTCCCTTGGAAACTAGAGGCATGAACCCACTATCGAGCATAAATACCCCCTCTTGGAGCATAAATACCCCCTCTTAGATTATGGTCACTTCCCTTGGAAACTAGATAGCTACTAACAACGGAGAGCATGCAAGATCACAAACAACACAAACATGATAGAATCATAAAGACAAAACCATTAATCAAACCAACATAATAATCTCAATATCCATCGGATCCCCGCAAACACAACATGCATGATTACAAATAGACTGGATCTTGATCATGAACGGGGCTCACAAGATCTATACATGAAAGCACAAAGGAGGAGATACAACCATCTAGCTACTACATGGACCCATAGTCCAAGGTGGAACTACTCACGCATCATACCGGAGAGAAGGCCTACGGGATGATCTCCCCTCCGGCAGGGTGCCGGGAAGAACTTCAGATCCCCCCTCGATCTAGGGACGATGGCGACAGCGGCTACAGAAGGTTTCGTGGAGATTTGATCGGGTTCTTAGGGTTTCTGCATCAGGGGCTTCTTATAGGCGAAGGGGGAGGTCGAGGAGGCGACCAGGGGGGTCAAACCCTACCTAGGCGTGGGCCCACCCCTGGCCGCGCCTAGGGGGGTTTGGCCGCCCTGGCACGCTTCTCCGTCTCCCCTCTGGACTTCTTGTTCCCCACGGAAAGTAATTAACTTTGACGTTTGTCCCGTCCAATTCCGAGAATATATCCTTACTAGCTTTTCTGAAACAAAAAACAGCAGAAAACAGACAACTGGCACTATGACAACTTGTTAATAGGTTAGTACCAGAAAATATGTAAAAAGCACCTCAAAGTGTAGACAAAGCAAAGCAAAGTAGATACTAAACAAGCATGGAACATAAAAAACTATAGATACATTTCCGACGTATCAGGATTCTCCCCTCTCCTATAAAAGGAGCCCCCCTCCTCACTTCTCACTCACACCTCCTCGTGAAGGATATCTCTCCTCTAATATTTATCCCCCATGGTCTCGGACTAGCGAGATACATGTTCCCGGTGGATATTCGGCAAGAAAGAGTTGTGCTTCCTCTACATCGCTGGAGCGAGGAGGCGGAGGTTGCTCGGTGCCTCGAATGTGTGTGCGAGCATGGATGCGCCGCTAAGTTGCGGTGCTAAGGACTTCCTCTCGATCTTGAGATCAACAAGAGATCGTCTACATCAACCACGAGTTTAACTCGTTAAGCTTTGTCGGTCTTCAAGGGTATGTTCTCTACGGATATACATCCACCTGTTGTTTGTATCTAGTAGATAGATCTTGGTACATAGTTGTTCCCATCGTAGGAATTTTTTTGTTTTCTATGCTGCAAACCCTACAGTGGTATTAGAGCCGGTTCTATGCGTAGATGCTTTACACGGGTAGTACACATATGAGTGTGGGTGATGATGATCATGTTATTGCTTCTTGGTTGTACTTTGGATATTCGAGGCATAGTGGGATGAAGCGGCCCGGACAAACTTTACATGTCCTCGCACATGAGACCTGTTCCACGCTTGACATGCAACTAGTTTTGCATAAGTGGCTAGCGGGTGTCTGTCTCTCCTACTATAGTCAATATCTAATTTGCAACGAGTTGTCAACAATTTGGTTATCCTCGTGTTGGTTCATGCTCGTAGGTAAGAATGGTTCTATCTTCGAAAGCCCTAAGCATGTAAAGCTTGCAATAGATAAATTAGAGGCGTCTAGTTTAGATTGTTGCTGGGCTAGTGTTATGATATGGTGATGTTGTAAGTAGAAGTATGAGATGATACTCTTACAACACACATAACGTGTAAGTTCCATAGACCTTGGCCTTACACATAGAGGTATGATAGTGATCATACCAAGATGCACATGATGGAGATCAAGTGCGGAAACCATATCATTTCACTTATAAACATGTGATGTTTGATTGCATCTTATATTGCTTGTTTGGCGTTTTATTAGCATAATAAGATGATCCCTTATTTAGATATCAAGATAAGAATGTGTTCTTCCTTAAGTATGCACCGATTATGTTTCGTCGCTCCATGACATCACGTGATGATCGGGTGTTCTTGGATCCACGACCATATTTTGGGTGTAAGATAGTTACACACGCGAATACTAAGGTTCTTAGTTGGCAAGCCTAGCATGTATAGACATGGACTCGGAACATGGACCGAAAGGTTAAGCATGAGTCATATGGTAGATATGATGCTCATTTGATGCTCGCCTTTGAAGCTACACCAACTCACGTGATGATCGGACTTGGTGTAGTGGATTTGGTTCATGTAATCACCAAAAAGGCACGAGGGATGTCGTTTTGAGTGGGAGTTCATTATTAATGTGGATTGGTTGAACTCAATATATCATAAACTTAGTCTAAACTTTACAAATTATGTTGTAGATGGCACCACCTGCTTTTAATTTCAATGTGTTCATAGAGAAAGAGAAACTTGCAACGAACGGTAGCAACTTTACCGAATGGGCCATGAATTTGAGGATTCTCCTCTCTGCTGCACGAAAGCAATATGTGCTAGAAGCGCCGCTAGGCCCCCCACTGTTTGATGATGCCCCTGACGATGAGAAGAATGTCTATCAGACTCGTCAGGAGGACCACAACTTAGTTCATTGTGGCATATTATATGGTCTAGATCCAGAACTTCGAAAGCGTTTCGAAAACGGCAATGCATTTGATACAATGGGTGAGTTGAAAATGATTTTCGACACACATGCTGCTGTAGAGAGCTACAATGCTTCAGAAAAGTTCTTTAGCTGCATGATGGAAGAGAACAGCTCTGTAAGTGAGCATGTACTCAAGATGTCGGGTTACGCCGATAAGCTTGTGTCCTTGGGAATAACGATTCCCATTGACTTAGGCATCCATCGTGTTCAGTAGTCTCTGCCACCTAGCTATAAGAGCTTCGTGATGAACTATAATATGCAAGGCATGAATAAGTCTCTCCCCGAGCTTCTGTCAATGCTTAAAACCGCAGAAGTGGAGATCAAGGAAGAACATCAAGTGTTGATGATCAATAAGAACACTGGTTTCAAGAAAGACAAGAAGGGAAAACATAAGGGAAGTAAGGGCGACAAGCCAGTTGTCGTGCCTGAAAAGAAACCCCGATTTGGCCATAAGTATGATACCGAGTGCTATTATTGTAAGGGAACTGGCCACTGGAAGCGCAACTGCCCCAAGTATTTGGCAGACAAGAAGGCTGGCAAGGCAAACAAAGGTATATATGATATACATGTTATTGATGTGTACTTGACTAGTACTCGCAGTAGCACCTGGGTATTTGATACCGGTTCAGTTGCTAATATTTGTAACTCGGATCAGGGGCTACAGAATAAGCGACCGCTAGCAAGAGGTGAGGTCAAGATGCGTGTCGGCAATGGATCAAGTGTTGATGTGATCGCCGTTGGAATGCTACCTCTCCACTTACCGTCGAGATTAGTAATAAACTTGAATAATTGTTATCTAGTGCCAGCACTGAGCATGAACATTGTATCTAGATCGTGTTTGATGCAAAGTGGTTATTCATTTAAATCCAAGAACAATGGTTGTTCTATTTATATGAATGAAATCTTTTATGGTCATGCACCAATGATGAATGGTTTATTTCTGTTAGATCTCGATAATAATGTTACACATATTCATAATGTTGATGCTAAAAGAATTAAACTTAATGATGATATATCCACATATAGGTGGCACCGCCGTCTAAGTCGTATTGGCGTTAAACGCATGAAGAAGCTCCATTTGGATGGACTTTTGGAATCACTTGATTTTGAATCATTTGATACATGTGAGCCTTGCCTTATGGGCAAGATGACTAGAACGCTGTTTTCCGGTTCAATGGAACGGGCGACGGATTTATTGGAAATCATGCATTCTGATGTATGTGGTCCAATGAGTGTGTCGGCGCGAGGTGGATATCATTATTTTGTTACTTTCACGAATGATTTGAGTAGATACAGTTATATCTACTTGATGAAACACAAGTCTGAAACCTTTGAAAAGTTCAAGGAATTTCAGAGTGAAGTGGAAAATCATCATAATAGAAAGATCAAATTTCTAAGGTCCGACCGTGGAGAAGAGTATCTGAGTTACGAGTTTAACACTCATATAAAAGAGTGTGGAATTGATTCACAACTCACACCTGCCGGAACACCACAGCGAAATGGTGTGTCGGAACGTCGTAATCATACTTTATTGGACATGGGTCGATCTATGATGTCTCTGACGGACTTGCCACTATCATTTTGGGGTTATGCACTAGAAACTGCTGCATTCACTTTAAATCGGGCACCATCTAAATCCGTTGAAAAGACACCGTATGAATTGTGGTTTGGAAACAAACGTAAGCTATAATTTCTTAAATTTGGGGATGCGATGTTTATGTGAAGAAATTTCAACCGGATAAACTCGAACCCAAAGCGGAAAAATGCGTCTTCATAGGATACCCTAAGGAAACTATTGGGTATTCCTTCTATCACAGATCCGAGGGCAAGGTTTTTGTTGCCAAGAATGGATCCTTTCTAGCGAAAGATTTTCTCGCGAAAGGTGTGAGTAGTCGGAAGGTAAAACTCGAAGAGGTTGTTGAACCTTCTCTTCATAGTATGGCAAGTAGCGCATCGCCGGAAGTCGTTCCGGAGTTGGCTTCACCAATTGAAGAGGGAACTAATGATAATGATCATGAAACTCTGAAAGAGAGTACTACCGAACCTCGCAGGTCAAACAGGACGCGTGGAGACCCCGAGCTATACGGAAACCCTGTTATGAATTTCATGGTTGATGAAATTGATGACCCTGCGACGTATGAAGAAGCGATGATGAGCCCGGATTCCAACAAATGGTTAGAAGCCATGGAATCCGAGATGGAATCCATGTATGAAAATCAAGTTTGGAACTTGGTGGACTTACCTCATGACCGAAAGGCCGTGGAGAATAAATGGATTTTCAAAAGGAAAACTGATGCTGATGGTAATGTATCCGTCTATAAAGCTCGAATTGTCGCAAAGGGGTTTCGACAAATTCAAGGAGTTGACTACGATGAGACATTCTCTCCCGTAGCGATGCTAAAGTCAGTTAGGATTATGTTAGCAATTGCTGCATATTTCGATTATGAGATATGGCAGATGGATGTCAAAACCGCGTTCCTCAATGGTAATATTGAAGAAGAGTTGTATATGATACAACCAAAGGGTTTTGTCGATCCTAAGGATGCTAACAAGGTGTGCAAGCTTCGGCGATCCATCTATGGACTGAAGCAAGAATCACGGATTTGGAATCTCCTCTTTGATGAGGTGATCAAAGAGTTTGGATTTGTCCAAACTTATGGAGAGGCTTGTATTTACAAGAAAGTGAGTGGGAGCAATGTGGCATTTATGATATTATATGTGGATGACATATTATTGATCGGAAATGATATAGATCTTTTAAACAGTGTTAAAATTTATCTAAACAACAAATTTTCAATGAAGGACCTAGGTGAAGTGTCTTACATATTAGGCATAAAGATCTATAAATCTAGATCTAGGCGCCTAATAGGTATCGTAAAGTACAAACCTTGATAAGATTTTAAAGAAGTTTAAAATGGACGGAAGTAAGAAGGGGTTCTTACCTATGTTGCAAGGCAAGACATTGAGTAAGACTCAAAGTCCGGCTACGACGGAAGAAAGAGAGATAATGGACAAAGTCCCCTATGCTTTAACCATAGGCTCTATAATGTACGACATGCTATGTACAAGACCGGATGTGGCACATGCTATTAGTTTGACTAGTAGGTAGCAATCGGATCCAGGTTCGGAACACTGGATAGCGGTCAAGAATATCCTTAAGTACTTGCAAAGAACTAGGGATATGTTTCTTGTGTACGGAGGTGAAGAAGAGCTCGTCGCTAAGTGTTATGTCGACACAAGCTTTGACACCGATCCGGATGACTCTAAGTCTCAATCCGGATACGTATTTCTCATGAATGGTGGAGCGGTTAGTTGGAGGAGTTCCAAACAACCCGTGGTGGCGGGATCAACAACGGAGGCCGAATATGTTGCTGCTTCGGAAGTGGCTCAAGAAGCGGTTAGGATGAAGGAGTTCATATCCGAACTAGGTGTGGTTGCGAGCGCATTGGACCCAATGGTGATCTATTGTGACAACAATGGTGCCATTGCTAATGCCAAAGAACCAAGGTCCCACAAGGATTCCAAGCATATTAAGCGCCGGTTTTACTCCATCCGTGAGCATGTCAAGGATGGAGATACAAAGATTTGTAAAGTACACACGGATCTCAATGTAGCAGATCCGTTGACTAAAACTCTCCCTAGAGCAAAACATGATCAACACCAGAACTCCATGGGTGTTAGATTTATCATTATGTAACTAGATTATTGTCTCTAGTGCAAGTGGGAGACTGAAGGGAATATGCCCTGAGAGGCAATAATAAAGTGGTTATTATGTATATTCCAAGTATATGATAGATGTTTATTTTACATGCTATAATTGTATTAATATGGAAACGTTAATACATGTGTGTTTAATAAACAAATAGAAAGTTCCTAGTTATGCCTCTCTCATAAACTAGCTCGTTGATTAACAAGATGATCAAGGTTTCCTGATCATAGACATTGGATGTTGTGAATAACGAGGTCACGACATTAGTGTAATGGTGCGATGAACATTCATCCGAAGTATAGCATTACGATCAAAGTCATTGAGTTTATATTGCTATAACAACTTACGAAGTGATCCTAATCCTTAGACCATGAGATAATGTCAATCACTAACACTGGAAGAGTTTCTTGATAACATCAAACGTCACGCCATAACAGTGCGATTATAAAGATAGGTTCAGAACTAATAAAGTGTTATGTTGAGGCCCATGGATCGAGAGTGGAATTTGTTCATCCCGATGACGGATAGATATGCGCTGGGCCCTCTCGGTGATATCCCATTGATTAGCTTGCAAGCAAGTGATTTGATCACTAGAATGTTATATCACGGGAACGAGAAAAGAGTGCATGTAAGTAACAAGATCAAACTAGGTATGGATATACCGATGATCGAATCTTGGACATGTAATATATCGCGAAACAAAAGGATTAAGATACTAGCGTAAAAGGTTCCAATGATCACAAGTCATTGTTGAATGTGTGGGAGTCAGTATGGGTCTCCAGATCCCGCTTCTGATTATTTATCGGAGAGGGGTATCGATAATGTCCACATTATTCGTGAACTGTAGGGTGATACACTTAAGAGACACCGACATCCATTTGGAGCAAAAGTTTCATGCCAGAAAGAATAACAAGCGCAGGAATTTATTTCACTAGATACCGAAACAGGTTTTCTGGTGAAATTGCAGAAAGTGTTTTTGCATGTGAAATGAAATACTAGCAAGGAGTTATATGTGAATGTTTTTCATTACAGTAATTGACAAAATTCTGAATAAATAAAAGGAGTTTTATTTAATGAGAGTTTGCATTAAATCTTGTGGAAATTTAATGGAAATTTGAGTGGGTTTTTGAGTGAAGTGAATTGAAAGGCATTTTTGTGAGTGGAGTGTCCACCCACATGAATGAGGGGAGGGCAAGGGGGCAGCCCCCATGCGCCGGCCACCCCCTTGGGGTTCCCCCCTCTCCTATAAAAGGAGCGCCCTCCTTACTTCTCACTCACACCTCCTCGCGAAGGATCTCTCTCCCCCTCAATTATTTATTCCCCGTGGCCTCGGACTAGCGAGATACATGTTCCCGGTGGCTATTTGGCAAGAAAGAGTTGTGCTTTCACTGAATCGCTGGAGCGAGGAGGCAGAGGTTGCTCGGTGCCTCGAACGTGTGTGCGAGCACGGATGCGCCACTAAGTTGTGGTACTAAGGACTTCCTCTCGATCTTGAGATCGGCAAGAGATCGTCTACAGCAACCACGAGTTTAACTCGTTAAGCTTTGTCAGTCTTCAAGGGTATGTTCTCTATGGATATACATCCACCCGTTGTTTGTATCTAGTAGATAGATCTTGGTACATAGTTGTTCCCATCGTAGGAATTTTTTGTTTTCTATGCCGCGGACCCTATAGCTGAGGGGAGGCTAGATGCACAAAAACCAAGTCTAGTTCGGAGGGGTCTTGGCTAATCTCACGTCAAAGGTCGAACGCTGTGACGACAACCTCTTCATCGGCAACATGAGCGGGGGCGGAAACTTCTCCAGTGGCGGTGGGCGTCGTCATGCAGATTGTCGTGCCGGTGCGGGCTTCATCGAGAACCAACCGCACGGGTATGGTGGCATTGGGGGTGGCACCAACGACTATAAGGGAAGCCTAAATTCCCGTTCTAAATTTGTGGCAAAGTAACATCGCCTTCCGGTGCTGGAAACGCTTTGAGAGGAAATTAAAGCCACCAGCACCCGTAAGCCGTAACTGAGAAGAAGACAAGAATTCTGCAACAACGTCCTATGCCATTGTTACCAATTGGTATATGGACACCAAGGTGACCGATCACATCACAATGAAATTGGAGAAGCTCTTAGTTCATGATCACTATCTGATGCATACGACGAGTGGGTCAGGTATGGTAATAATACATATTGGTCAGCAAATTCATACCTATGATCAAGCATCTAAAAATCTTATTTCTATCACAAACTTGCTTCTGGCAATCATGCTCATATTGAAACTTGGCTAGAATTTTTTCTGTTAATGGTCAGCGAACGGGGAAGGTTCTTCTTCACGTCAAGAGTAAGGGGAGGTCCTATCAATTTCGCTCCAAGCCATCCACCCATGGAAGACATGTCCTCGGTTCCAGACGACCATAATTTTTCGTTGGTATAAGCATTTAGGTCATCCTTTCTTTACTATTGATAATGAAGTTCTCAAAGAGAACATTCTTTTTGTTTCAAATAAAAATCACGAGTCATTCGGTGATGCATGTCAAAAGTCCAAGGGTCATCAACTACTATATCCTAGCTCCACTAGTACTTCAAAATACCCTTTAGAGCTTTCCTATTCAGATATATATAGACCTGCTCCAATTATGTAGGCTCTCGCGCCTTCTATACATGCATGAACTCTAGCAGAGTCTCCTGTATTGGTATACAGGAGACTCTCGCCGGTCGTCGATGGCTCTCCATGGACGCCCGATGAAGTGGATGCATAGTACTTCTTTTCTTTTAAAATATAAGATATTTTAGCTTTGTAAAAAGAGTATATGTAGATCCTTTCTAGCATAGATTTATTATATATTTATATGAACCTACGTAATAAAAGAAGTCTAGATAAGTTCTTTTAAAAACTAGAACATCTTATATTTTAAAACTGAGGGACTAGCAGTGTAGAGTATGGAGGTAGTTCGATCCGTACCAGACACGTTGTGCCTTTAACATGTCAGGCCTTTCACAATGGACGTTTCTTAGTGCTATATCATAGACACTTTGCTTATGTGGCATTATAGTTAATAAGAAAAAATATTGAAGTTGTATCTTAGCTAAGGAACATGTCCTTTAAATAATTAAATGTAGAGACTTCACTTAAGAAGCAATGCATTATACTACTACCTTCATACCGGTTTATTGGGCTAACACAGAGTTCAATAAAAAAGTTTGACCATAAATTTATCAATGAAACATGAGTTATATGTTTGTGACATATGATTCATATTTTGTTAATCAAATTTGTAATCAAACCTATTTCTTGGACTCCGTGTTAGTCTAATAGTAAACCAATATGAAGGGAGTAGTTGTTTTTAAGTTTTAATTGCTTATATGAAAATATGCTAAAATACAACCCGTTGTGAAAGACCTCAGTCTTGTTAGAAATAATGGGCTAGTCCATTTAGGCCCATGTATATTCCATATTATCCTAAATCTCAAAGTCCAGATTTGTGTCAGCCCATACGTGTGTGGGCCTATGTTTGTGGCAGCTCACATGGGAGTGGAGTGGGAGCTAAAGTTTAGTCTCATATGGGAAGTTGAAGGAGAGTTGCACCATCTTATAAGGTGGAGTGTTGCACCACTTTGTAAGTGAGTGGAAAAAAAAGAGATACACGCGCGCTCCTCCTCCGACGCCGCTGGCCCGCTCGCTAGTCTTGACACGTGCGCGCCGCGGTTTGCGGAAATCTCGCCGAGCCGAGCTTTATTTTGCTGCTCAAAAATGTCAAACGGTTAGCTTATTCGTGGGCTACATGTGGACTCGGCCGAGCCACTCTATATAAAGTCCTGCACGGCTACCGCCACAATACATCGAAAACCAATCTAGGGTTTTGCCATCCTCTCTGCTTGCACCGCCACTGTAGTCTACTCCATCCCGCTTGCCGACGTGCACCGACGGTCGGGAGAGCAGGTCTCCGGAACCACTCACCTTTGTGTTCCTGTACGGGAGAGGGCGAATAAGGTTTTTGGAAAGCGCCCCGCGCGACTGCTCAAGTTCGTCATCACGACGCATCTTCCCGATTGTCAAGCTGGACCTCGTGCACGTCGTTTTCAATGCCGACTACTCCGACAGACTACTGCAAATGCTGCACCAAAAGCGACTTTATCGGCAACCAAGCAGTATGTATACCGTCATCAGATCTGTTGCTTTACTATGGTTGTTAGTGCGTATACTATGCTATTGTTCATGTTTATCAATGCATCTGGTATGTTAGAGGTTCACGTGATTGTAGCTATTGCTGTTATGATTTATATTCTGGAATTAATCGTGGAAATTATGCTAATATTGCAACAATCCAAAAACCTTATTGTAGGCAATTTCCTGAATTAACAATGGCTGGTTTTACCGATGCATTGAGGTCGGATAAGTTTACCGGTGTGCACTTTAAGAGGTGGCAGTACAAGGCTGAGCTTTGGCTGACCACGATGAAAGTGTTCCATATCAGTAAAGGCAAACCTGAAGGAAATATATCTGACGAGGATCAGAAGAAGTTCGAGGATGCCAATACTGCCTTTGTGGGATGTATTCTGAGCATTCTTGCTGACCGTCTGTGTGATGTGTTTATGCACATAAAAGACAGGAAGGAGCTCTGGGACGCAGTAGATGCAAAGTTTGGTGCTGTAGATGCTGGCAGTGAAATGTATATCATAGAGAGCTTTCATGATTTTAAGATGACAAAGGACCTTCCTATGGTTCAACAAGCTCATGAGATACAATGCATTGCCAAAGAGCTCGAACTCCTTAAGTGTACCTTACCCGACAAGTTTGTGGCGGGTTGCATTATTGCTAAGTTGCCCCCTTCATGGAGGAACTTTGCCACAACTCTCAAACATAAGAGACAGGAGATATCAGTTGAAAATCTTATAGCGTCCCTTGATGTTGAGGAGAAGTCTCGGGCTAAGGACACTACTGAGAAAGGAGAGGGTCATGCTACTGCTAACTTTGTGCAGAAAGGCAAATACATAGGCAAGAAAAAAGGGAACTTTAAGTCCTTCTTTAACAAGCCTGTAAATACTACAACCTTCAAGAAAAAGAAGACGAACAGGGACAAGAGTGATCTGTATTGTTACACTTGTGGAGAGCCCGGACACTTTTCCAAGGACTGCCCAGAACACGTAGACCGCAGAGGGAAAAAGGCCAAGACTGTCAACGTCGTGACCATAGAAATACTGATGGGTATGGTAATTTATTTACTGTTCTTTCAATATTTCAATCATCGTGTTGGTGGCCTGATATGGGTGCTAATGTTCATGTGTGTGCTGACATATCTATGTTTACTTCTTATCAGGTCACTCGGGATTCATCCGTCCTAATGGGGAATGGATCACATGCTTCTGTTCATGGTGTTGGCACGATGGATCTGAAGTTTACTTCCGGAAAGATCGTGCAGCTGAGGAACATGCAGCATGTCCCTACTTTGAACAAGAATCTCGTTAGTGGCTCCCTTCTATGTAGAGATGGGTTTAAGGTTGTTTTAGAGTCTAATAAAGTTATTGTTTCGAAACATGGACAATTTATTGGTAAAGGTTATGAGTTCGGAGGCTTATTCCGGTTTTCACTTTCAGAGTTTTGTAATACATCCGTAAATCATATTTGTGGTGGTGTTAATGATGATAGTAGTGTTTGGCATTCTCGTTTATGTCACATTAATTCTGGTTTGATGTCTCGGATGTCCATTATGAGTTTAATTCCAAATTTCACTATTTCCAAAGATTCTAAGTGCCATAGTTGTATGCAATCAAAGCAACCTCGAAAGCCTCACAAGGCTACCGAGGAGAGAAACTTGGCACCTCTAGAACACATACATTCTGATCTATGCGAGATGAATGGTGTGTTGAAAAAAGGTGAAAAGAGATATTTCATAACGTTGATAGATGATGCTACTAAATTATTCTATGTTTACTTGTTTCAAACTTGGCACCTCTAGACTACTTTAAAATTTATAAGGCCGAAGTTGAAAATCAACTAGAGAGGAAGATCAAGCGTCTTAGGTCGGATCATGGTGGTTAGTATTTTCCCAAAATATTTGACGAATTCTGTCAGTAACACAGAATTATTCATGAGAGGACGCCTCCCTACTTGCCACAATCAAATGGGATTGACGAGAGGAAAAATCGCACGCTGACTGACTTGGTGAATTCCATGTTAGCCACTGCTGGTTTATCAAAGGCATGGTGGGGGAGGATTTGTTGACTTCATGTCATGTCCTGAATAGAGTTCCTAACAAGAATAAAGAAAAGACCCCTTATGAGGAGTGGGTTGGGAGAAAACCATCACTTTCGTATCTGCGCACTTGGGGGTGTTTGGCGAAGGTCAACATACCGATCCCCAAGAAACACAAGCTCGGACCCAAGACAGTGGATTGTATCTTTCTAGGATATGCTCCACGGAGTGTAGGCTATATATTTCTAGTGGTTAAATCTGAGGTACCTGATATGCATGTTGATACTATAATAGAATCTCGTGATGCAACATTCTTTGAGAATATATTTCCTATGAAAGATATGCATAGCATTGGTAGGATTTCTTCTGAAATACTTCCTGAATCTAGTGCATCTATTGAGAGTTATGAAAAACCACATGAGGAATTCTTTGAGAAGGATGACGATGAACCTCTCACGAGGAGTAAGAGACAGAGGTTTGCAAAATCCTTTGGTAATGAATTCATCGTGTACATTGTGGATGATACTCCCAGATCCATTACTGAGGCATATACATCCCCTGATGCAGAGGATTGGAAAGAAGCTATCCAAAATAAGATGGACTCGATTCTTTCTAATGGAACTTGGGAATTATCAGAACGACCATATGGTTGTAAACATGTGGGATGTAAGTGGGTGTTCAAGAAGAAGCTAAGGCCTGATGGTACTATTGAGAAGTGCAAGGTGCGTCTTGTAGCTAAGGGCTACACACAGAAAGAAGGCGAAGATTAATTTGACACCTATTCACCTGTCGCTAGACTGACCACCATTCGAGTACTACTATCCCTGGCTGCCTCTTATGGTCTTCTCGTTCATCAAATGGACGCGAAGACAGCTTTCCTTAATGGAGAGTTGGAAGAGGAGATCTATATGGATCAGCCGGATGGGTTTGTGGTAAAAGGTGAAGAGACAAAGGTGTGTAAGTTATTAAAATCTTTATATGTCCTGAAACAAGCACCTAAGAAATGGCATGAGAAGTTTGACAGAACTCTACTTTCTGCTGGCTTTGTCATTAATGAGGCTGATAAGTGTGTTTACTATCGCCATGGTGGGGGCGATAGCGTTATATTATGTTTGTACGTGGATGACATTCTGATCTTTGGTACAAACATGAAAGTGATAAATAAAGTCAAGTCTTTCCTGTCAAAGAGTTTTGATATGAAAGATCTGGGAGAGGCTGATGTGATTCTGAACATCAAGCTTATTAAGAACGAGAATGAGATTACTTTAACGCAATCTCATTATGTTGTGAAGGTCTTGAGCCGATTTGACTTTATTGATGGCAGGACTTCTCCAAAACCTAATGATCCCAGTTTGATATTACAAAAGAATAAGAAGGAACCAACAGATCAACTGAAATATTCACAAGTTATTGGTTCTCTCATGTACTTAGCAAGCGCTACAAGACCTGATATCTCTTTTGGTGTGAGCAAGTTGAGTAGGTTCATGTATAATCCGGGTATTGATCATTGGCATGCACTTTAAAGGGTCATGCGCTATCTATGTGGTACAATGAGCTATGGGATTCACTATTCAGAGAATCCTGTTGTGCTTGAAGGATATAGTGATTCGAATTGGATCTCTGACGTTGATGAACTCTACGCCATGAGCGGGTATGTGTTTACCCTTGGAGGTGGCGCAGTGTCATGGAGGTCTCGTAGACAAACCATATTGACGAGGTCAACTATGGAAGCAGAACTTACTGCTTTAGACACAACCACTGTTGAGTTAGAATAGCTGCGTGAGATCTTAATGGATTTGCATGTGGTTGAGAAACCTGTGCCGGTAATCCTTTTGAATTGTGACAATCAAACTGTGATTGTCAAAGTGAATAATTCTAAGGATAACGCGATGTCATCAAGACACGTGAAGAGACGTTTGAAATCTGTCAGGAAATTGAGAAACTCCGGAGTAATAACTGTTACATATATTCAAACAGATAAACCTGGCAGATCCCTTTACAAAGGGACTATCAAGAAATGTGATAGAAAGTGCATCGAGGCAGATGGGGTTGAGACCCATGCATGTCACACCTTAGTGGTAACCCAACCTATGTGATTTGAGATCCCGTGAATTAGGACCTGGGAAGAACAAGCTAGTGGTTTGATGGAGGAGAGTATTTTGTAACCCTCTCTATGTGAAGATGCATGACTGATAATCTATAAGGCAGGTTGACAACATGCCTTAATGTGTTTCTATTGTCTTTAATTACCAAAGATGTCGTCCTATAGGGCATTCTTAAAAGAACACACCTACATGAGCTCGATTGTAAATGTCGCTGTCTATGAGACTTGGATGATCTCTAGTAAATTCATGAAGAGACTAGGGAGTATGACGCATATGCTCCAACCCGCGGGGTAGGCTACTGGCAGTCAGGTACTAGTTAGGATTTTGAGTGAAATCTATTGGCACCAAACTTGCAATTCAAGGTTCGTCTATTGTTTAAGTTGTTGATAGACGTAGTTTAAGATTTTAGGCGAAAGTTCAACTTAATAGTCTCTGCTGAAACATTGGTATATAAACAAGTAGCGAGGATTGGCAAATCTTCAAATGGGCATTTGAGATCTGGTGGGGGATTGTTAGAAATAATGGGCTAGTCCATTTGGTCCAGTATATTTCAGATTTTCCCTAAATCTCAAAGCCCAGATTTGTGGCAGCCCATATGTATCTGGATCCATGTTTGTGGCAGCTCACATGGGAGTGGAGTGAGAGCTAAAGTTTAGTCCTACATGGGAAGTTGAAAGAGAGTTGCACTACCTTATAAGATGGAGTGTTGCACCACTTTGTAAGTGAGTGGCAATAAGAGAGGTACACGCGCACGCTCCTCCTCCTCCTCCGACGCCACTGCTCGCATGCCCGCCCGCCTGCTCGTCTCGTCACGACACCGCGCGTGCCGCAGGTTGCGGGAATCTCGCCGATCCAAACTTTATTTTCCTGCTTAGGAAAATCGTGAGGTTTTGACAGACGTGTCAAACGGTTAGCTTATTCGGATTGCTCTCGGATCGTGGGCTACTATAACTGACCTGAACATGCGCAACATGGTCTCGGCCCACGTTCGCCTCCGTTAGGGTTTCCTGAGCCGCTCTATATAAAGTCCTACGCGGATACCGCCACAATACACCAAAAACCAATCTAGGTTTTGGCATCCTCTCTGCTTGCGCCGCCACCATAGTCTACTCCATCCCGCTTGCCGGCGTGCACCGGCGGTCAGGAGAGCAGGTCTCCGAAATCACTCGCCTTTATGATCATGTACGAGAGATGACGAATAAGGTTTTTGGGAAACGCTCCACACGACTGCTTAAGTTCGTCATCACGGAGCGTCTTCCCGGTCGTCAAGCCGGACCTCGTGCACGTCGTCTTTAACACCGACTTTTTCGACAGACTACTGCAAATGCTGCACCAACAACGACTTCATCGACAACCGATCAGTACGTATACCATATGCCGTCATCAGATCTGTTGCTTTACAATGACTATTAGTGCGTATACTCTGCTACTGTTCATATTGATCAATACATCTAGTATGTTATAGGATAACATGATTATAGTTGTTGCTGTCATGATTTATATTCTAGAATTAATTGTGAAAATTATGCCTAATATTCTAACAAGACTAGCCCCAATAGGATATCATAAATGATATCATGCATACAAGATGCTTTTGTGTCACATCAATTAATAATGAAAGAGATTATATTAATATCATAGTTAGATATGGTATCATACTATATAAAACTAGAAAAACTAATCTGAAACAGATCTTGTCCATAATTTTACATTAAAATTTTATAAAATAATAAATATACTAAGACTATCGATCCTACTATCTGATACTATTATGTATTATAAAAATAATAGCATATATTAATATTATATGCATGATACTGCTCTGTAATACTCGTGACAAGTGACGGCATCCATCGACCACCCACCCACGCATCGGAGCTCACGTGGTCCTGGCCCCTGATCGAGGACGTTGGCAGGGCAGTGTCACAGCTAGCTGCATCCGTGCCCGCTCGATCGCATGTGAGCGCGGCAGGGCGGCGAGGTAATGGAAGAGGACGCCACGTACGTAGTACGGGAGATATCGGATATATGTGGACTAGGGAGCACATGGCACGTATCAGCTGTACGTACGTACGTATCACACATGCATCGCATCGGTCGTACTGCCTAGTCAGTTGGGTCAGTGTAGATCCATGTGGCTGGTGAGCTTTGGCACCTTGCCTCGGCTCGCTCGCTCGATCGGGAATAGTGGATGACAAAGTGGAATCGCTGGCTGCTACCGCATTCCTCCTCCCGCTAACCGCCAAGGGATCATGGCGTTACACGACAGAGATTATTAGGAGCATGGGTTACAGGCATCATGAACCGTTTTCATGAGATGAGGGAACGCACGAACATGAAATGCCATAATGCATTCCACGTCACTCCTTTTCCATCGGTCTAAACAACTCTTTCTGTTTAGAAATATAAAATATTTTAACTAGTGAATTTAATGTATCAAACGTTTTTTAATGTGTATGTTCAAATAAATCTACATATTAAAAATTTTCTATATATATTTATTTTACCAACATAAGCCATCTTATATTTTCAAATAGAGTCAATAGTAACAATTAGGCAAGCTGAGAGACTTCGCGCCGCACTCAGCGTGTCTCGTTCACCACGGTTATGGCGTGGGGGCTTTTTTTTTTTTAAACTTGGCGTGGGGGCTAGTTTATTGAGTATCTGCTCTAGCGGTAATTTGGGTCTAATTTTTTTTAATAATAACAGTAGAGAACTGCTATATTCATTGCGCTAGAGTAAATGGTCAAAACGACTCAATGACCCAGTTTATATAAAAAACCGGGCCCAAAAACCGAACAAAGCAACCTAGTTTATGAGGGAAACCGGGTTAGAAAAAACGCACAAGCATCGGAGCTCATCGTCCGCACGACACCAGACCACTGACACACTAAAAAACACACATCCTAATTAGGAGTCGCTGCTCCGACTTCTCCCACTCATAGTCGAGCCGCAACGCTGCGCGGCGTGGACGCCTCGTAACCCAAACTACACATGGCGGCCACCCGCAGACCACGAACGCCGCACCAAAAGATCCGGGACCGCCGCCCCGACGTGCCAGTCAAACAAACCGTTGATCGCGTTGACCAGACCGACAAGCTCGCTTCCCGCGCAACACCAGCACACCACCCATGCCTTGCTAGGCCACAACCACACCTCATGGAGTCGTCGCTGCAAGGCCTTCCAAGGCCGCTGCCTCGGCGCAGCTCCACCATCCGGAGTCGCCACCCCGGCATCCACAACCCTCGACCACAAGGCCAACTCGTAGCTGTCATGCACCCGCCAGCCACCCCTGAGTGTCGAGGACTCCAAAGGCGACTCCTTCAAGAAGGTAGCGGCAAAGATTGTCGTCGTCGCCCGCTCTGAAAGAGCTAAGGTTTTCACCCGGAGGTCACTTGACACTCATGACGGCAGGAGAGGCAACTCCACGATGACGCCTTCAGCAAGGGAAACGGCACCCAAGGGCGCCGCCGTCATCAGCAACGACCAGAATCGTTGTAAAGTATCCGCCGGCAAGTCCCTCTGCCGCCAGACCAGATGCCCAGGCCGCAGGACACTAAAAACCAAGAGGGGACCTTGTCGCCGACCACCAGACGCACCACCGTCACGCCAACGAGGACCCGGCCGCATTGACAAAAACAGATCGGCCCATCGGACGGGCCCGATCTCCTCCGCCGCTCTCAGGCCGCCGTCGTGCCGTTAGCACGCGCCGCCTCGCGCCGCCCTGCCGCAACGCAGCCCGCCAGCACACGCTGTGAAGCCCAGATCTGGCCGGCCTGCTGCGAGCTCAGCACGACCACGGCGCCGTCGGCGCCGCCTCGCGCAAGCGCGCCACCTAGACCACGACGTGCTCGGCGCCGTCGATGCACACACGCGCTTGCGCATCGCCCTAGCCGACCGCGCGCTTGCGCCCTGTCCCGCCCACCGCCGACACACCCTCGCGCTTGCGCATCGCCCCGGCTGACGCACGCAGGCCCGAGCATCGCCGCCAGCGCGCAGATTCGAGAGCAGGAGAGGGAGAGCTCGCCTCCGCGTCGCCTAGCTTGACTGCGCCGCACCAGCCGTCCCCCGCGCGCTTGCGAACTACCTCCGCCAAGCTCGCGCGTTTGCGCTGCCCGCGCCACCGCAAGGCTGGCTGCCCCGCCCAGCTGCACCTCGCGAACAGGGATGGAGGGCCCGCCGCCGCCGATGCCGTCCGGGCTTTGCCCGGCGGCGCTTGCTGATGGTGGCGGCGGGGAAGGAGTAGCAGGGTGAGGGACGGGAAAGGAGGAGGGGATGCTCTCGGGGCACAGGGGGGGAGGGGGCGACACGAGGCCGAGGAATAACATCGTCTCCAACGCGAACGATATTCTTTGGGTCTAATTATAGCTCAAACTCGATAGGGATGTCTTCATTTTTCCACCATTCGATAAGATAAGATGTATATTTTTTTTTGGAATATATATTAATATTAAAAGATATCAATTACACCTAGCATCTGCAACAACACCAAAAGTCCAACTGCTCCAATATCAAAGCCTTCAAGAAGGAAACAATCCACAAACATCGTCGTCGCCCGATCAAAGATCATAAGTTTTCACCCTGGAGAAAATCCTCACTCGCAAAATAATGCTTTTAACAAGGCCATTGGCAGGCGCCACCAATTAAGGCTAGATTTTGAATTTTCACCTTGTAAGGTAAGACTGGGAACTCTTCTTGTATTATCGCCCCCACGAACAGTCCCTGCTGCGAGTCACACATCACATAGTTAGTTTCTTGTCGCCACAAAGACTCAAATCACCATTGCTTCCCTGATGTTCTAGCTTTTCTGATATTCTCCGCATATGAATTCACCATGTATCGTCGTAGATACGACATATGATGGTAACAGATACCAAAGCTTCGCAACGCTCCCGCTAAAACCAAATGGCCAGAAAAAAATGGGTACGCCTAATAGAATTCAATCCGATCCAGCAATCTCCAGGTATACTCGTCCATGAGAGTTCGTCGGCGGAGCCTTCCGGAACTCACCTCTCCAGACCAGATCATCAAACGCAGGTAGTAGACAGATCAACGTTTTCGCACCGAAGGAACCCTATGACCTCCACCCTTATTCGCATGACTCGCAGCCCCACGCTGCCCGTCAAGATCCAGCAAGAAGATACCAAAAAAGAAGGCAGCCGGAAGGCACTTTTGCAAAAATCGCATCAGATGCCCAATTCGGCCTCCTCTAGCTCAGATCGCAATCCAGGAGGACCAGATCGCAGCCCAGGAGAAGAACCATCTCGCGTTCCGGCGGCCGATGACTGCAGCGGCAGCGCTCCGTCGCCTCTTCTTTGCCGCCCCGCCGGAAACTCAGGGCCTAGCCGCACTGGCTGAGTCGCCCTACGTGGCCACGCTCCTGCCATGCCCCTCCGCTTCAACGCAAAACATGGCGCACCCCCTCCTGCCCTCCACCTTCAGCAGGACCGGCGCCCCCACCAACGCCGGTGACGGCGGCAACTGCGGCTAGGCAGGATTAGGGAGGGGTTGGGGTGTGGAAGGCGGTGATGGGGAACTCTAGGATCGCCCAGAGCGACCTGGGGGGTTAGGTCGGGCGTTTCCCCATGTATATTTTCTTAAAGTCGAATGATGTAACTCATGACTAATTTTGTTTAGAAAAAGATCAACTTCTATCATGACAACCCAAATCTCGTTAGATACATCGTGACATGCATTTCCATGTTATGTCCACATGATATCATAATTTATAATATATTTTTCCATAACTTTGGCTAAACTTTACATTATTCTAATTCACGAAAAGTTTGCATGCCTTTTTTTTAGGGGAAGAGGTAGTACCTACCTACATGGCGAGTCATGCGAGCTAGGCAGCAAACCCGCGTGTACATATAGTTGTATGTCAACCAAGCAACATTTAAATTGAAATTCATTTTTTGGTACAACTCCGCTTTACAAATCTATAAGCTACCCGAAAGAATGGAAACTCGATTGGACATATACCAGTTTCGTGCTGGGTGCCGGATCTTCGGTTCCTTTGACTGAATCACGTCAAGTATAGTGTCTTGGTCGAATGAGTTATGGATCTATTCTTTGTTGTTGAAACGTGTATGGTTATCATTGAAACGAGTGAGCACATATTTTTTCCTATTACTTACAAAAAACAGTAGTACGTAGATCTAAATGACATATGGAGTACATCGATCCGATCCACACCCCATGCAGAGAACTCATCACGAGCAAGGCGTGGGGATTAGTCAATCTACTCATTACCAGCGTGCTCTGCTCGATCATTACGGCTCGATCGATCTCGTAGCCAGCATATGCCCCAAACTCGACAGCATCGAGGCACTGACCTGTCCAGCGGTACGTACGTCGGTCGGGTCGCTAGCTGCTAGCTGAACAAGTTTGCTGTCGTTGGTGATCAGGCGTCTGCGCACATGTGGTTTGTGCTTGTGCGTCCAACAGCACAAGCCGCCGGTTGCACGTACGATCGATCACACTGTCGCGCTCGAGTGGCTTCATCGTGTATTCCTGTTCGTGTAGCTAGCGCCCTGCGCATCCAACAGTTCGACCGTGCGTTGCCAAATGGGAATCAAACAACATTTCAATTGAAATTCATTTTTGGGACGACTTCAACCTACAAAATTCAAAGATATTGTAAGCCATCGACACGCTTGAAACGGAACCAATGGTGAGTCATGTTAAGTTTCAAGCAATTCGATCATTTTTTTTATCTATGAAAACAGTGGAACTATATGATATGACATGCTCCCTCCGTCCTGAAACAAATGACTTGGATTGTCTAGATTCGTATGTATCTAAATAATTTTAGTATATAGATATATTGAAATATAGACAAACTCAAGTTAATTTTAAACAAACTTAAGTCACTTATTTTATGACAAAGAAAGTACCCTTTTCTAGAACTATGATATGATATACTACCCACCAGTCTTCCCTTTACTTTCTCTCTAAACAGAAGTAGATGCTTTACTTGTGAGGACTACTCCCTCCGTCTTAAAATAAATGTCGTAATTTTTTTAAAATTTGTATGTATCTAATGCTAAGTAGTGTCTAAATATATCTAAATTTAGGCAAATTCTTGACATCTACTTCGAGACGGGAGAGTATTTGTTTTTTTTCTTTGAGAATAGTTTTTTTTTTGTTGAAGGGTAGTTTTACCTATTTGTTGGAAATGCCAAGGAGGCCACGCACCAACTACTAGGGTCACCAACAAAAGCTGGAAAGCCCATCTGAGTCGTCTCTTTTCCATGCATCGGAGAATGAAGCGAAAGTACCCAGATTGGGCCTCTAGGACTTGGGCCATCTCGGTGTGTTGATCTGCTGTTGTTTAATGCCAGCCTGCTTATTAACCAGCAGCAACTAATTAAAAAAGAAAAAAAACAGCGATACCGGATTAAGGCTCTGTTTGTTTAGTCTGCAGCTGCGAAAAATTAGCTATAGTAAAATGTTTTTGAAGCAGAGATTTGGTGTTTGGCAAATGTGTTTTTGATGACTGCTGTTGCTGGTTTTAGGATTGAAATGTCTGAAATCTCCCTAAGCACAGAAAATAATGTATAAATATTGATTTGAAATGAATTAGCTCTTTCCGACTAAATTATCTCATTTTTTTTAAATAAACTTTCTACTGAATTGTAAACTAGCTTTATTTACCAGTTCGGTTCGCCTTATTTTGCTAAATAATCGTGTACACCTTTTTATTAGGATAATTTTGTACACCCGTGGAGAATATTACATATAATTGGGTCTTATCTTCCCGTCAAAATGAAGAAAATGGGTCTTATCTTGATGTAATTGAGATCAATTTCACTAGGCACTGGGCACGAACACCACCACAAGATAGAGCCCATGGAGTGGGACGGGGAGGATGGGGAAACAACGAGGAGGAAGGGAAAACGGCGAGGAGGAAGTACGCGAGTCCGCCGGTGGCAGAGATTGCGGGGAACAGCAGCGGTGGCCATGGAATGGGACAGGGAGGATGGGGAAATGGCAGGGAACAACGGCATCCGAGGCAGGGAGCTCGCACGGTGGAAGCAGGGAACGGTCGTGTCGGCGACGGGGATCTTGCGGATGCCTGCATCACGCCCGCAAAGGAGCTTCGACAGCTTTGGTGGCAGGGAGCTTGCGAACGAGGACATGGAGGCTCGCCGGTCGCCGTCGCTTTGCCGATGAAGGAGGTCCAGAACACAACGACTAAGGGTGAATGACGCGGTGTAGGAGAGCTTGGACAGCGGGGACAACAATGAGCGGAGGGACGGCGACCTGCGGCGAGGACGGCGACCGACGGAGATCCATCCATGGCGACGGGAGACTAGGGTCGAGGGCGAATTGGGCGTGGTTGGTCTGGGCTCAGGACCCGTGTTTGGACTCGGTGGCAAGTAGCTCGTAATTATTCCAAATTCTAGTGGACAATTCCGTCCTATGCAACTCGAGAAGCGGATGAGAAGCTGAGGAAGCACCCCTCGCCCGGCTTTCAGCTGACCGCGTTCGCTGGTGCATTTCTGGCCCCGATTCTATACATCATAGTTGAAAAATTAGGTGTTTGTTTCGCCTATAGATTTTAGACCCGAAAAGTCCTAAAAGCTAAAGTTGCAGCCAAAACAGAGCCTAGCAACTATAACAGATCCTATAAAACTACGTCCCTTCAAAACGTGCGATTTTTTTAAATAGTCTACTTTTTTAACCATTCTTGAAACTATTATACCAATTTTATATTTCATAAAAGTATCACGTCCGGCTCTAGCCGAGGACCGATTCAACTTCATTCAGCAAGAAACAGGCCAATTGCATGTGGCCGTGCGAGGCCACGGAGTCCATGCTGGCCGAATGCTCTGCTCGGCGACGGCCTGGCCGAATCGGTCACGGGCTGCCTGAATGCAAGTGAGAGCTCCTGTCTTGCTTTCGTTCGGCGCCGGTGGCAATGAAGATGGCGGTGCGTTGGGTGGAGACGTGCTTGCCTTGCTCTCTCTCAAGGCTTCACTGAGCTGCCACTCCCTCGTCTTGCGCTCATGGTCGGCCGGCAATGTCGCCTCAGTGTGCGAGTGGAGCCGGTGAACCCGTCTAGCAGGTGTAGGTACGCTGCCTCCAGGTCGTGGCAGCAGGCCGGGCCGGCGTCCAGGCGCAGGCACGGCGAGTCGCGGTTGTCCAGCCTCAGCTCCGCGCCCGCGTGCGCATACCCGTTCGCGACCGCCGTCTGCCATGATGGAGCCCCTGGGCGGCGGTCGCAGCGAGAGCGTGAGGAGCCGCTGCATGTGCTCCAGGCTCCGCGGGGACATCTCCTCCGCGGCCGGCTTGCGCGTGAATGGCAGGAGCGTGGACAGGTTCAGCGCGTTGAGGAGCCCTCCCCGGCCGCTGCGGTCATCGTCGGGGGTGACCTCCAGTTCGTCCCACGGCTCGTCGGCCGGTGTCTTCTTGGGCTGGAGCGGGATCGACGGCGGTGCGTCCTCGTGTTGAAAGAGCTAGGCCTGGGCGCCTGGCCGTCGTAGCGGTCGTTGCTGTGTTTGGGTTGAGTGGGCTATGGCGGAGTGGCGTGGTGACAGCCGCCGTGGCGGACATGGCCGGAGAACCCAAGTTAACCCAACTCCTCTTGTACGTTTGTTTTGAGAAATCACTCCCGCTATATTAACTCTGGTTCACATTTACAAGAAGATCTAACCCTTCGGGAAGGTTTAGAAACCACACATATCGACCCTGCTGCCTCCTAGTAGTAGATCGAGCTAGTTTGTGAGGTTCTGAATTTGAAGCACGACCTTCATGACGGAAGATGACTCCGCCTATCCTACTTGCTTCCAAAGAAATCTCACGTAAGATATTACTGAACAAACCCAAATTTGGTTGTTGCAGACCCTGAATCACCTCCATGCAGTCTGAGGTGATCACCATTGACGTTATGTTTAAATCAGCCGCCAAAGCTAGAGCTTCCTGGCATGCCATTGGTTCCAGGCAACCTGGGTGTGTAACACCAGAAAAAGACACTGCCGAGGCCCCCAGGAACAAGCCATTGTCCGAACGACACACCACTCCAACTGCCCCTTTGTTCTCTGTCTTTGCCACTGCCCCGTCGACATTGAATTTGCAGTAACCCTCCGGTGGTGGAATCCATCTAGGTGGTGCAGGGTTTTGCTGGTAGATGTTGCCTGCCCCTCTCGTCTCCGTTTTTGTACAGCTGAGATCATGGAGAAAGCTCTCCACAAAAGACGAGGTGGCTATATGACTTTGAAACACCTCCTCGTGGATCGCTTTACGTCTCGCATGCCAAATGGCCCATAGGGTTACTATCATTCTTGTCAGGTCCACCTCAGGCATTGTCTCCATCATTGAGAAAAGCCACTGCCTCGCCGAGGGTTCCGTTGACAAGCTAATATGCTCCGCTATCGCTGGGTCAGAAAGTGCCCAGACGCAGCGCGACATCGTACATTCAATGAGCGCATGCCGCCATGTATCTTCTCCTCCACAAAGTGGGCATGCTCCTGAAATTGCCATCTTCCGTCGGTGACGCACGGCTCCCGTGGGAAGAGAGTGCCGCGCAATCCACCAAAGGAAAAGACGAATTTTGGAGGGCACCTTGCACTTCCACAGCTTCGCCCAACTCTTGCTGTCATCTGCAGATCGCAACGAGGACGCCCGTTCGTCAAGCCAGTCCTCCCTGGTCCTTCTTGTGGTCACTAACATCTTGTACATTGAACGAAATGTGAAGACCCCCGTCCGCTCAAAATGCCACACCCAGTAGTCCTCCTGGACCCTGGTACAAAGAGGGATGTTAAGAATAACTTCCACATCCATCGGTAGGAACCATTCCTCCATCTTAGCCCGGTTCCACGAAGCCGAGGTCGCTTCGATGTAGTTGCTCACTCGCCGGGGAGGGTCATTCTTCTGCGCAGCTACTGGCCTGAGACAGATATCTCTCGAAAGCCAATTCTGATGCCACGCATCAGTCGCTGTGCCATCCCCAATTCTCCGTATCAACCCCTACTGGAGTGCGTCTCTCCCCTCGAGAATAGACCGCCACACCTGCGATGGGTGCGAGCCCAGCCCCGCAGTTAGGATGTCTGAGGTAGGGTAGTAGACTGCCTTTAGTACTCTGGCACTTAGAAACGTCGGTTCCTGAAGGAGCCTCCATGCATGTTTCGCCAAAAGAGAAATGTTAAAAAGTTCAATATCTCGAAAACCCAGTCCCCCTGCATACTTGGGTTGGATCATCGTGTCCCAAGAAACCCAGCATGTACGGTGCTTCCCATCCTTATAGCCCCACCAAAACTTGCGTATCATGGTGGTGATATGCTCACATAAACCCCGAGGTAACTTTAAGCAAGACATGAAAAAAGTTGGAATTGCCTGAGCCACTGATTTTATTAGGATCTCCTTTCCTCCAACTGACAACAGCTGTTCCAACCATCCCAAGATTTTCCTACAAACCATGTCCTTAAGTTACTTGAAAGCACCGCTCTTGGACCTAGCCACGTCAGATGGCATTCCAAGATACTTTTCACTGAGAGTTTCTCTCTGTACATCAATCTCCACTTTGATACTCTCCTTGATCACGGCTGGACAGCCCTTACTAAAGAAGATAAAAGACTTGTCCATGTTTATCCTTTGTCCTGAAGCATTGCAGTACTTCAGCAAAGCATCTTTTACTCTAATTGCACCCTCGGTACTAGCTTTGAAAAATAGCAGGCTGTCATCTGCAAACAATAGGTGGTTTATCGCCAGGGCCTGGCCGAATCGGTCATGGGCTGCCCGAATGCAAGTGAGAGCTCCTGTCTTGCTTTTGTTCTTGGTTTTTCATCGGTGCCGGTGGCAATGGAGATGGCGCTGCGTTGGGTGGAGACGTGCTTGCCTTGCTCTCTCTCAAGGCTTCACTGAGCTGCCGCTCCCTCGTCTTGTGCTCATGGTCGGCCGGCAATGTCGCCTTAGTGTACGAGTGGAGTTGGCGAACCCATCCAGCAGGTGCAGGTACGCCGCCTCCAGGTTGTGCCAGCAGGCCGGGCCGGCGTCCAGGCGCAGGCACGGCGAGTCGCGGTTGTCCAGCCTTAGCTCCGCGTCGCCCGCGTGCGCATACCCGTTCGCGACCGCCGTCTGCCATGATGGAGCCCCTGGGCGGCGATCGCAGCGAGAGCGTGAGGAGCCGCTGCATGTGCGCCAGGCTCCGCGGGGACATCTCCTCCGCGGCCGGCTTGCGCGTGAACGGCAGGAGCGTGGACAGGTTCAGCGCGCTGAGGAGCCCTCCCCGGCCGCTGCGGTCTTCGTCGGGGGAGACCTCCAGTTCGTCCCGCGGCTCGTCGGCCGGTGTCTTCTTGGGCTGGAGCGGGATCGGCGGTGGTGCGTCCTCATGTTGAAAGAGCTAGGCCTGGGCGCCTGTCCGTCGTAGCGGTCGTTGCTGTGTTTGGGTTGAGTGGGCTATGGCGGAGCGGCGTGGTGACAGCCGCCGTGGCGGACATGGCCGGAGAACCCAAGTTAACCCAACTCCTCTTGTACGTTGACGTGGACAAAGATGTGGATGGAGCCCGACTACACTGCATGGCAGACCACTCGGCCGGGGCCTCACCTAACGAAGCAGTTCGCCTGGGTCTGCCGGCGGCCCATTCGGTGCGGCCAGACCGATTGAAAGCCATTTAGCCAGACCGAGACCGATGATGTACTATATTTGTAAATTAAGAAATTCGTGTAATATTTTTAAAATTAATTTTAAAAAGTGTATTATTTTAAAAATCGTTCAAAACATTATATAAAGGGCACGGAAAAAACAGCAGATCAACAGACCAAGATGGCCCAAGTAATCTTGTTATTCATACCTGTCACGAGTAAACGTGTTTTACGGTGTGGTAAGTGCTTTGGCAGAATAGATGCCACAATAACCTACCGCTAGGGTTACAAGCGGGGCGGGACAGCCCGCTACGCCGCCATTGCCGTCCCGCAAAAAAGATCTAGGAAATGCCGCGTGACTAACCACGTCTTTTCTAGCGGGTCGAAGCGGTCACGCCGCATTGCCCGCATGTCATCCCGCTTGACCGCACGCCCCGCATTCTCCTTCCCCGCTCCAGTTGTAACGTCTTCGGTAGAGGGTGCGCAGGTGAACGAGAGGTAGCACCACCATGATGTGACGCCGGTTTGTCTGGCCGGCCGGCGATGGGGTGGGCCAACTCCATAGAGGCACGCCGCCGACCTAGGCACGACCCAGAACTCCGACAGCGGCTGCGGTCCAAGAACGCGGTGGTGCTGGGCAACCTCGGCCAGTCGGACTCGCTCCTGGGTGGTTGTGGCATGACATCGGTGCTGGATCTAGACTGCTGCGCCGTACGCTGCATCCTACGCAGCTACGACGTCCACGCTGGCCAAGCTCGCGCACTCCCAGGCACCGTGCGTGCTCCCGCACGTGTTTGTCGACGGCCGAGGAATTGTAGTGGCTGCACGAGGCCGGCGAGCTCGTGCGCGCTCCCGCACGTGTTTGTTGATGGCCGGATGGCGGTACCTCCCCGCCGCCGAGGATGTGCAGTGGCTGCACGAGGCCGGCGAGCTCGCGCGCGCTAGAGCGGTGCGACGCCGAGCCTGTGCGTGGAGGCATGCGTGGCCAGCGGAGATCACTCATGGTATTCATTTTGGGGCACTTTGAAGTGCCCCTATATGTGATCAAAATGCCCCTAAAGGGTTTTAGGGGCACTTTGAAATATGACACTAATACTCATGTCCCTAAAAGTTTTAGGGGCACTTTAAGAGAAATGCCCCTAAAATTTTTAGTGGCACTAAGAGAAATGCCCCTAAAACCTTTAGTGGCACTAAGAGAAATTCCTCTAAATCTCTTTAGTGGCACTAAGAGAAATGCCCCTAATCTCCTTTAGTGGCACTAAGAGAAATGCCCCTAAATTGCTTTAGTGGCACTATGAGAAATGCCCCTAAATCGATTTAGTGGCACTAAGAGAAATGCCCCTAAAACCCTTTAGAGGCATTTTCCATAGTGCCTCTAAATCTATTTAGGGACACTAAGAGAAATGCCCCCAAATCTATTTAGAGGCATTTTCCATAGTGCACCTTAAGCTCTGTAGTGGCAATAAAAAAAATGCCCCTAAATAATTTTAGAGTCACTACATGTGAACAATGCTACATGTGAACAACCAGTAAGAACCCCTAAATAAATAATCAGTACTACCAAACCCCTAATAATCATGTGATGAAATAAAGGTTTGACACCAGTAACAATCAGTAGTAACAATAGGTTTGACAATCAGTAGTAACAACAGGTTTTACAATCAGTAGTAACAACATGTTTGACATCACAATGTTGCAGATGTAGGTATGCTGAATATCCATCACAGGTATGTTGATTTCAAGGTACTCACACTTTCTGGCACAATCTTAAATAGCTCACACTTTCTGGCACAATCTTAAATATCTCACACTTTCTGGAACAATGAAAACTAAACTCACACTTTCACTAACTCACACTTTCTAGAATAGATTGCTGCTGCGACTCCCCAGTTTGTCTCCTCTTCTTAGATTGCTGCTGTGACTCCCCGGTTTGTCTCCTCTTCTTAGATTGCTGTTGTGACTTCAATTGCTTCTCAAGGGCGCAGGCAATTTCAGCACTTGTCTTATCAATAGCCATGTCTATGATCTGCAAATGAAGCCAATCAAATTGTGAACAACAATCTAAGAAGAGGAGTGAACAGCAATCAACCAATATATTCAAAGAAGCCAATCAAGTTGTGAACATCAAGTAACTAAGTTATTTGCAGATGAAGCAATCAAGTTGTGAACAACAAGTAACTAAGTTATTTGCAAATGAAACCAATCAAGTTGTGATCTGCAGATGAAGCCATAGCGATTTGTGAACATCAAGTAACTAAGTTATTTGCAGATTAAGCCAATTAAGTTGTGAGCATCAATCAAGCAATCAACCTATGTATTCAAATTGTGAACAACAATAAAATGTATAGGGAAACGTTTTGTTAACTTACAATTTTTTGGGCCATTCAATACAGTGTACTTCTGCATGTCCTGTAAGTGTCATTCTTGCTCTTGGTTTTGGCAGTGCAGTTGTTCTCTTATATACAATATTCACCAAAATTTTGACAAATTCACCATCTTCATTGTCCTGAACTGTTCCCATTGCCACCATCTGTTCACTATTTGGTGAAGATAAACCAACTTCCATTCCTGCCTTTATATTAGTTACCTATAGGATAAAGAAGCAATGTCAGTTTACTATTTTTTAAAAGATCCCGCCTAAGTTTTTTCTTTTACCAGACATCTTAGTTACCTTCATTGGTTTTCTTCGTCTTGACCAATCGTTTGACTCAGTACTGAATATTCCTGGTGTTTTCCAATTACTCTTGTTGTTATTTGCATTGTTTTCCTCTAACTTTTCTTGTTTAACCTTGACAAACTGAACATTTGCATCTTGCAAGTCTCTGTAGGAGCACTTTTTTTTCTCTACTTGAGTAACAGAAATGATTTCCACATCTTGAACTATTTCATCATTTTTTCTCTTCTTCTTCTATTTAGTTGTTACTTGACTTCCTTCTGTAACTGATTCCTGCATTTCTGAATTTTCTGGTACTTGTGAATTAGCAGTTTGAGATTCTTTGGATGACCTGCCTTTTCTTGGTATGATTGCTTGACCTCCTTGTAGTTTTTCTGTGGTTTTTTTATTGTTCCTCTTGATTGCCTTCTGTTAAGTTTGATGTTGAGTTGCTTACTGCTGATGCTTCTTGTCGCAGTATTTTGTTATTGACTGCTGATTTTGGTGGCAACATCACATCTGTTGTTGCTTCGTTCACTATTTTTTCCTTGATTCACTGATGATGTTGTAGTTATTGTCTTGGTTCCTGCTGCTGCTGCTTCTGGTTGTGCTGATGTTGATTCCTTCACATCTGTTGTTGCTTCTTTCACTGCTTTTTTTGCTTGATTCACTGATGATGTTGTGGTTATTGTCTTGCTTCCTGCTGGTGCTGCTTCTGGTTGCGCTGATGTTGATTCCTTCACTGCTTTTTTCTTGATTCTCTGATGATGTTATGGTTGTTGTTTTTTTTTGCTTCCTGCTGCTGCTGCTGCTTCTGGCTGCACTCTTGACTTTGTTGATGTTTGTATTGAATTTGACTCTACTGTTGTCGTTGTTGTTGTCGTCTTTGATTCTACTGGCTATACTATTTGCTTCACTGTTCTTGTTTTGTTTCCTGTTTCTTCTTCTTGTGGCTTCACTACTCTTTTCCTTGATGAACTGATGTTGTTGATCTTGTCTTGCTCCCAGTTGCTGCTGATTCTGGCTGTACTCCTTTCTTTGCTGCTACTTCTGGTTGTACTCCTTTCTTTGCTGCTGATTCTAGTTGTACTCCTTTCTTTGCTGCTGCTTCTGGCTGTACTCTCTTGCTTCCATATCTTGCTTCTGCTGACAATGCTTCTAGTGCTGCTACTGATTTTTCTTGTTCTTCATCAATATGCCCTTTATTTGTCATTTCTTCTTTCTACTAGGGACTTGACCATACTTCTCAGCTGGAAATTTTCCTCTCTAGACTCCTGCAGTGCTGATATTGCTTCATCCAGAAGCACTGATGATTTACTACCTACCATTAGCCCTAATCCATGCAATCTTGTATTACTTGGTTTGTTGAATATTTGAGAGTAAAGATCACTACCACTAAAATCCTCACTTACAAGTTGTGGATTATTGTTGAAATGTCCTGTTATTTCAGCCTACATAAAGTTGTAAAAAAAATATGGCACTGTATCATGTACATCTAGATTAGAAAGTAAGAAGTTGTTTTGACATACAATTTTTTCTGCAGAATATGCATCCAGTGGTAATCCTTTTTTGGTTGTATACATAATTCGGTATAGTTCTGACCTAGAGACTCGTGCTCGTCGTCTCAGTTCCAGTAGTTTGCACATGTTACTTTCCAGTTCACATAGTTTACAGTCTACATTACAAATTTGTAGAAGTTTACAGTCTATATTACAACTATGCAACAATCTATATTAATTATTACCTCTTGATCATGGACTACAACATAACTTCTTGTGCCAGCGGTATGTAGACAATTCACCTGATTTGCTCTAGCAGTTTTATTTCTCATTGCCAATCCCTGTAGAGATGACTTGTTCAGTGTTAGGAAAAAATATTCAGCATGCCAAGTCTCATTCAGGGATTTACAAATAGTTATTCATACATTTACCTTGGATCTCTCAGTATTCCAAGTCTCATTTAGGGATTTCCATTGTTCTTCAGGGATTCTGTTATCACAACCGTTTTCTACATTCTGTCTCTATGTCAACTCTGGTTTCCAATACTTGGTCTTTAGGTAATATTTGAAAGATCTAAACTTTTTGGCAGCTGAAGTCATTACCCAGTCCTTTGTTGGAGATATGCCCTAGAGGCAATAATAAATGTAGTTATTATTATATCTTTGTGTTTATGATAAATGTTTACATTCATGCTATAATAGTATTAACAAGGAAACATTAATACTTGTGTGATTTGTAAACTTAAATTGAAGTTCCTAGGAAAGCCTCTATACATCACTAGCTTGTTGGTTAATAAATGATTGTGGTTTCCCTATCATGAACATTGATATGTTATTAACAACAAGATCATATCGTTAGGAGAATGATATGATGGACATACTCCTATAGATAAGCGTAGCATAAAGATCAAGTCATTTTAATAGTTCAATTGCTATATGCTTTCTGATACATAGTAACCTAATTCCTTCGACCATGAGATCATGCATATCACCTTTACCGGATGGATGCTTTGATGACATCAAACACCACACCGTAACTGGGTAGCTATAAAGGTGGCATTGAGTGTTCGGAAAGTATTGGTTGAGACACATGGATCAAGAGTGGGATTTGTCCATCCATATGACGGATAGATATACTCTGGGCCCTCTCGGTGGAATATCATCCAATTAGCTTGCAAGCATGTGACTGGCTCACAAGGGATCACATATCACAGGAAAGAGAAAAGAGTACTTATCGGTAACGAGGTTGAACTAGGTATGCAGAGATACCGACGATCATAACCTCGGATAAGTAAACTATCGTGAGACAAAGGGAAATTGGTATCGTATGTAAGTGGTTCATTCGATCGCAAAGTAATCGTAGAAATATGTGGGAGCCATATGAATTTCGAGATTCCTCTATTGGTTATTGTTCGGAGAAGTGTCTCGATCATGTCCGCATAATTCACGAACCGTAGGGAGACACACTTAAGGATTCGACGTTGTTTGAGTAGTTATGGAATGATGAGAAAGAGTCCGAATGTTGTTCGGAGTCTCGAATGGGATTCGGGATATCACGAGGAGATCCGGAATTGTCCGGAGAATAAGATTCATATAAGGAAAGTCCCGTTTCGGAGTTGGGGAATGGTTCCGGTGTTTTCATCGGGAATGTTCTAGAAGGTTCCGGAATGTCCGGCACTCCGGAGGGGAAGGGTACATGAATGTGTTATATCAAGTTGGTATGATTGCATCATATACTAAGTGTCATCACTGAACAAAATAGAGGGTTTATTCAAATCCTAGTTTGAAAAGTCAAACGGCTAGTTTGAAAGTCAAACGACTATTTTTTGGGAAGTGGGGAAGGAGGAGGAAACCGAGTTGGGGAGGAGTCCCTCCTCCACTGCCGGCCCACCTCCAAGCCGAGTTGGGGAGGGACTCCCCTCCCCTTGGCCGGCAGGCCCCTCCACCTATAAAAGGAGGGGCAGGGCTCCCCTCCTTGACACACAAGATCCCCGCCTCCAAAACCCTAAGCCGCCGGCGCCGCCACCTGCTGCCGCCGCCGCCGCCCTAGGTCAAGCCGCTGCCTAGCAACCCTAGCCGCCGGCCAAGCTTCCTCCTCGGCGTGTCTAAACCCTAGATCGTCGAGGGACTCTCTCATACTCCACCATACTCGCTCCGGCTTAAGGCGAAGCCCTGCGAGATCTCCCCTCTACTTCCGGTACCACGCCATTGTGCTGCCGGAATCGCGAGGAGAGTGCTACAACCTCCACTGCCTTCTGGAACAAGGGAGAGGAAGGTCTTCGTCGAGTACCGAACGTGTGACCGACTGTGGGAGCGCTGCCGGAACGCAGCGCCGGAAGGATCGTCTACGCGATCTTGAGATCGGGAAGAGTACGACTACATCACCCACGAGAATCCGCTCTCGTTAAACACTTTGGAATCTTCGAGGGTGAGTTATTCCATCGACTCGTTGCTACAATCTAGTAGATAGATCTTGGCTTGTTTGTTTGTATGCGATAGAAAATTTTTGTTTTCCATGCTACGAATACCTACAGTGGTATCAGAGCCGTGTCTATATATAGATCTGTTGCACGAGTAGAACACAATGGTCATTGTGGGCGTTGATGCTTTTATTGTCGATTGCTTCTTGTGTACTTTGCATCTTGCGGGATGTTGGGATGAAGCGGCCCGGGCTAACCTTACATGACATCGTTCATGAGACTTGCTCCACGCTTGACATGCAACTTGTATTGCATAAGTGGCTTTGCGGGTGCCTGTTTCTCCTAGCATAGTTAAGATCCAATTTACAACGGGTGATTAACAATACTAGTATCAATGTTGTGGTTCATGTTCGTAAGTTAGAACGACACTTATTGAAAGCCCCAAACCACGTAAAACATGCAAAGAAAGTAGAGGCGTCTAACTTTGTTTTGCAGGGGTGTGCTGTGATGTGATATGGCCATGATTGTGATTATATTTGATGTATGCAATGTTCCTTATTGTAAGTTTGCAACCGGCAGGAGCCATATGGTTGTATTTAATTTATGTTAATACCCGCGTGTCTATTCAAAGTAGTTGTAATAGTTGAAGCCGGTGGACGACAACCATGGAGAAGCGTCATTGACCTTGATGCAATGCCGGTGATGATGGAGATCATGTTCGTGCTAGAAGATGGAGATCGGAAGCACAAAGAAGATGTTGGGAATATGCCCTAGAGGCAATCATGTATGATGATATTTCCCATTGTATTCATAAAGTTATTAAGTAGTCCTTGTATAAACATCTGATGTGTATCATTGAATATGTGATTCAGTTGTGGAACTATGCATTCATGTTGTTTGTACTAAATATCCTTGGTCATTGAGGTTGTGCTGGACACACAACTTAGACCAATGTGAAAGTTGGCTTGATGACTCGGTTCCACTTGTCATGGGCATGGAGATGCTATTCCAACTTACACAGACTAGGCTAAAGAGTTTAGCGAGTCGGATTGACCCATATTGAGGTACAACGAACTTAGCTGTCATTTGTATATCTCAATCAATGTAATCCTTAGGCCTGAGGTTGTTGCATAGTACGAGTTGAGGATCACCGACTTAGGTTCTGTCAAACGCTGATCCGTAACTGGGCAGTTATAAAGGCAGGGTTCGGGTCGACTGAGAATCAAGCTGCGTGATGTGAATAACCAAGATGGGATTTTGCCCCTCCACGCGGAGAGATATTCTCTGGGCCCTCTCGTGAGATATGATTCGGAAAGCATGGCCATGCACGACTCGGTTAAGTGTTAACCGAGGCGATCGGCTAAGAGTTAGTCGGGTGAATCACTTATCTCGGATCGAGAAGAGAGTTGGACTATTTAAGGGATGACATATATTCGCCTATAGTCTGACAAGGTATATCGTGAGGCAAAAGGGACTCAGACGTAAGTCGCATTGGAAAGGCAAGTCGTCATGACTCTTTGGTACTTGGGAATCAGCAAGTTCTGCTAGGAGCCGATGCCGATTGATCGATTGTGAGTCGGACTCTAATCGTGTCCAAGTAACCATGAGCCTGCGGGGTCACACACTTAAGAGCGGGAGCAAGTTCGGATTGGATCTGAACATGTAATCTGGTTGGGTTGGACCTAAACCGGATTAGGACTGAGTTAGTGAGTTGGACTCACGGTGACTAATGTTATATGGGCTTTAGTGAATGGGTCGCGCGAGCAGAGCCCACGTTCACTCCCTATATATAGTGGAGCACCGTAACCCAAAAGGTTAATCGTTGTTCGGTTAGGCCATTCCATGTGTTGGAAACCCTAGCTCCACAGCAGTCCAGCCTCCGTAACGAACCTAGCAGTTCGCCGCCGGTGCTCCTCCTTGTACGTGTGGATACCAGCAGAGGTGCTGTACGATCAGCACCAGGACGATCGGATCGTGAGGACTGCATTGCATCAACTGACGCGCTTCATCAGTAATCCGCAACCGCGCGTCTAGTGGTAAACCTCGTGGCCTTCTACCTCAGCTAGATCTTGGGATCACCACGATAGAGGAAAAAGTTTTGTTTTATCTCTGCGTGGCCCAACAGTGGTATCAGAGCGATAGCTTCTGGTTTTAGGCTCGAGATCTCGCATATGAGATATGCGGTAGGCTATAGATGAGATCTATGTGCTGTTTTGGTGGTCGATCTATGAGATAGATCGGTTTTGTATGAAGTTGATTGGATCAACTGTACTCGGGGAATGGTAGATCTGATTTCCGTGATCATACTGCTGAGGTCGTGGAACGACATACCCCTACCGGTCGGCTTCCGCCATCGGGGTAGACTGTGACACGTAAATCCAGAAGCGGTGATCGAAGATCAAAAAGTTTGATCGAATCGGAACGATGGTCGGAATCCATGTTCGGATCGTAGATGAGATCTACGTTTTCGGAAAAATCGTCGGGCGCTGCTCGCACCCGCGAGGGGCGCTGCCCCTTCGATCCCCGCCCGCTATCCGGCTAGCGGGACTGCCGGCTTCGCCCTGTCGTAGCGCCTTAGATGTCGTTGCGAGTTTCACAACGCCGGTAGATATTGTATCTATGCATAACTTGTTTTTGCAGGAAGTTGTGAATGGTATGGTTCATGTGCATGTGATGTATGTGTGTAATCCATACGTGATCTGCGAATCACGGTCTTTGTCAGCCGGCTGGAGCCTAGGTGCTGTCACTTTATTGTATAACGACCTGCGTGTCGGATTCTCTATGTAATTTACTTTACTAAGCTAGTGTAGCTGTTTGAGAACCCGGAAGGCATGCAAGGCGTTATACATGTCGGCGACATGGAGTAAGACGGCAAGTGACAAGAGTTGGCACAAGTCGGATTACAGGCTTTGTGGAGATGGAGATCGCCATGAAGAGAGCCATACCATTTCACATTATAATTGCTTTATTTTGTGTTATTGTTATGTCTCAGTTTTACCTCTATTAGATAGTCGGTAAAATTTAATCCCTCAAAGAAGGTCTAGTCGGTTTTCCCGCCAGTGTTTGCACCATCACAAGTCGGACATTTTTGGTAGTGGGCTCATAAAATTGAGGTGCTGCCAATTCTTTCCGACTAGGTGGGTTCGAGTCGGACTCTTACTGCAGAAATACTTGGTAAGCTAGACGGGTCTATCACAACGGTTGTGGGACTCGGGGAAAAGTCGGATGGGAGCCGGGGCATGTGATGCCACCCGTCCAACAGGAGTCGCATGAGATGCGATTGACAAGGAGTTGTCTACCTAGATCACTTGGCGGCTAGCGGTGATGCTAAAGCTCACTAGCCGACTTGCTTATTTAGGATCCTGAATCACTAAATAACCATCGGAGGGGTGTTGGTTCTAGTGGGAGCATAAAATATTAAAATGTTTAATATGCTTGCTCTTTTATGAATACATGTCTTAAGTGTTTTGCATATTTTCTGTTGTAGATCATGGCACCAAGTAGCAGTCACTCTCAGATATCCGGTTTTGCGTTGAGAACCATTCTTGAGAAAGATAAACTGAACGACACTAATTTTACCAACTGGTATCGAAATCTGAGAATTGTTCTCAAACAAGAAAAGAAGGACCATGTCCTAGACAACCCACTTCCAGATGAGCCGAATGAGAATGCGACTGTCGCAGCCACCAATGCCTACCGTCGGGCTAAGGATGAGTCCACGGATATCAGCTGTCTTATGCTTGCTCACATGGAACCGGACTTGCAAAAGCAGTTCGAGCATGTTGAGGCCTACGATATGATCGAAAGCCTCAAAAGTATGTTCCAGGCTCAGGCGAAGACTGAGAGGTATCAAGTCTCTCAGGCTTTGCTGAGTTGCAAGCTTAAGGATGGTGATCCACTGAGTCCGCATGTGATCAAAATGGTTGGTTACGTGCAGTCTCTGGAAAGGCTTGGCTACCCCATAAGCGAAGAGTTCGCTACGGATATAATTCTGAACTCTCTTCCTAGTGCATATGGGCAGTTCATTTCGAACTACCACATGCATGGTATGGATAAGAAGCTCACTGAATTGCATGGGATGCTCAAGCAGGCAGAGGCGGATCTCAAGAAGGGCACCAGTCAAGTGTTGATGGTGCAGAATAAGGCTAAGTTCAAGAAGAGTTCTTGGACTAAGAAGAAGGCTAAGTCAGGAGGAAAGCAGGCTCAGGACCCTGTCCCAAGCGCTTCCTCAGGGACTAAGCCATCTCCTTCAGCCGGATCCACTTGCTTCTACTGCAAGGCGGATGGCCACTGGAAGACGAACTGCAGCAAGTACTTGGCCGACAAAGCCAAGAGTGGAGGTATGACTTCCGACTCAGGTACACTTGTTTGCAATGTTATAGACATATATCTTGCCGATGCACCTAATAGTTCTTGGGTATATGATACCGGATCAGTTATTCACATCTGCAACTCGTTGCAGGGACTGGTAAGAACTAGGAGCGTAGCAAGAGGCGAGGTTGATATTCGAGTCGGCAACAAAGCAAGAGTTGCTGCGTTGGAAGTCGGCACGATGCAACTTCATTTACCTTCCGGATTCATTATGGAACTAAATAATTGTTATTATGTTCCAGTGCTCAGTCGAAACATTATTTCTGCTTCATGTTTGATGAGGCAAGGCTATGAGTCGAATATCAAGAATAATGGTTGTTCTTTGTATTTGAATGATATGTTTCACGGCTTTGCACCCGTCCAGGACGGGTTATTTATTTTGAATCTTGATGGTGAGTCGGTTTATAACATAAATGTTAAAAGGTTGAAACCAAATGATCTGAATATGACGTACTTTTGGCACTGTCGGCTTGGTCATATAAGTTGGAAACGCATGAAGAAGCTCCATGATGATGGACTCCTAACTTCGTTCGACTTGGAGTCGTTCGAGACATGCGAATCTTGCCTACTCGGCAAAATGACCAAGACACCTTTTGCAAAGAGTTGCGAAAGGGCGTCCGACTTGTTGGGACTAGTACATAGTGATGTATGTGGACCAATGAGCACGACAGCCAGGGGTGGTTATGAGTACTTCATTACCTTCACTGATGATTTGAGTAGGTATGGATATATCTACTTGATGAAACATAAGTCGGAAGCCTTTGAAAAGTTCAAAGAATTCCAGAATGAAGCACAGAATCAACTCGGCAAGAAAATAAAGTTTCTTCGGTCGGACCGAGGAGGCGAGTACATGAGCCATGAGTTTGATGACCATCTGAAAAGTTGTGGAATAGTTCCTCAACTTACTCCGCCAGGAACGCCACAAAGGAATGGTGTTTCGGAAAGACGGAATCGGACCTTGTTGGACATGGTACGATCAATGATGAGTCGGACAGATCTGCCTTTATCATTTTGGGGTTATTGTCTAGAAACAGCGGCGTTCACACTAAACAAAGTACCATCAAAATCGGTAGAGAAGACACCGCATGAGATGTGGACAGGCAAAAAGCCGAGTTTGTCTTTTCTTAAGATTTGGGGTTGTGAAGCTTTTGTCAAGCGACTTCAGTCGGACAAGCTTACGGCCAAGTCGGATAAATGTATTTTCGTGGGGTATCCGAGGGAAACCTTGGGTTACTACTTCTACAACCGAGAAGAGGGCAAAGTGTTTGTCGCTCGGAACGGTGTCTTCCTTGAGAAAGAGTTTCTCAGTCGGGGAGTAAGTGGGAGCACGGTGCAACTCGAAGAAATTCGAGAGGAATCGGCTAATAGCGAATCGGCAAAAACCTTGGAGGTTGAGCCGATCGTGGCAGCTGAGCCGACAGCAGCACCTGTACTACGAAGATCGGCAAGATTACGAAGTGTTCGTGATGTGTTACTGTTAGACAGTGATGAGCCGGGAAATTATTCGGAAGCGATGGTGGGATCTGATTCCGAGTCATGGCTTGGAGCCATGAGATCCGAGATAAAGTCCATGGATGAAAATCAAGTTTGGAACTTGGTTGATCTGCCAGACGGTGCAAGACCCGTCGAGTGCAAATGGGTCTTTAAGAAGAAAACTGATATGGATGGAAATGTTTCAATCTATAAAGCACACCTTGTCGCGAAGGGGTTCCGACAAGTTCAAGGAGTTGATTACGACGAGACCTTCTCGCCCGTAGCGATGCTTAAATCAGTTCGGATCATGTTAGCTATAGCGGCCTATTTCGATATGAGATATGGCAGATGGATGTCAAAACGGCTTTCCTTAATGGAAATTTAACCGAGGACGTGTATATGATACAGCCCGAGGGTTTTGTCGATCCGGCTAATGCTGACAAAGTATGCAAACTTCAGAAATCCATTTATGGGTTGAAGCAAGCATCTCGGAGTTGGAATATTCGCTTTGATGAGGTAGTCAAATCGTTTGGCTTCATCAAGAGTGATCATGATTCTTGTTTGTACAAGAAGTTTAGTGGGAACAAAGTAAATTTTCTAATCTTATATGTGGATGACATATTACTGATTGGAAATGATGTCCAGATGTTGCAAGAAACCAAGGATTCATTGGAAAGGAGTTTCTCAATGAAAGACTTGGGTGAGGCAACATACATCCTCGGAATCCGGATCTATAGAGATAGATCAAGGAGGTTCATTGGATTGAGTCAGAGTACTTATTTGGACAAAGTGTTGAAAAAGTTCAACATGGAATCGTCTAAGAAGGGGTTCTTACCGATGTCCCATGGTGTAAAACTTAGCAAGACTCAGTGTCCTTCGACAACTGATGAGCGAAGTAGGATGAGTGCGATTCCATATGCTTCTGCAGTTGGATCCATCATGTACGCCATGATTTGTACTAGGCCGGATGTTTCCTATGCTCTAAGTGTTGTGAGCAGATACCAGGCTGATCCTGGAGAGATCCACTGGACAGCGGCTAAAAATATCCTAAAGTACTTGAGAAGGACTAAGGATATGTTCTTGGTTTATGGTGGTGAAGATGAACTTAGTGTAAAGGGTTACACGGATGTGAGTTATCTCACCGACTCTGATGATTCTCGTTCGCAATCCGGATACGTGTTTATTATAAACGGAGGTGCTGTGAGCTGGAAAAGTTCCAAGCAAGAGACTGTGTCTGCGTCTACAACAGAGGCTGAGTATATTGCCGCCTCGGAGGCAACAAAGGAAGCTGTTTGGATGAGGAATTTCCTCATGGATCTTGGTGTGGTTCAGGGCTCGTCCAATCCGTTGGACGTGTATTGTGACAACAATGGTGCTATTGCACAAGCCAAGGAACCTAGACAACACCAGAAGAACAAGCACATACTCATGCGGTACCACCTGATTCGCCAGTTCGTGGATCAGGGTGATATGTAGTTATGCAAGGTACACACGGATGCAAATATTGCGGATCCGTTGACAAAGCCATTACCCCAGCCGAAGCATGAGGCGCACTTAAGAGCCATGGGCATTAGATGCTTAGACATGTGATGTCGGAAGATTGACTCTAGTGCAAGTGGGAGACTATTGGGAATATGCCCTAGAGGCAATCATGTATGATGATATTTCCCATTGTATTCATAAAGTTATTAAGTAGTCCTTGTATAAACATCTGATGTGTATCATTGAATATGTGATTCAGTTGTGGAACTATGCATTCATGTTGTTTGTACTAAATATCCTTGGTCATTGAGGTTGTGCTGGACACACAACTTAGACCAATGTGAAAGTTGGCTTGATGACTCGGTTCCACTTGTCATGGGCATGGAGATGCTATTCCAACTTACACAGACTAGGCTAAAGAGTTTAGCGAGTCGGATTGACCCATATTGAGGTACAACGAACTTAGCTGTCATTTGTATATCTCAATCAATGTAATCCTTAGACCTGAGGTTGTTGCATAGTCCGAGTTGAGGATCACCGACTTAGGTTCTGTCAAACGCTGATCCGTAACTGGGCAGTTATAAAGGCAGGGTTCGGGTCGACTGAGAATCAAGCTGCGTGATGTGAATAACCAAGATGGGATTTTGCCCCTCCACGCGGAGAGATATTCTCTGGGCCCTCTCGTGAGATATGATTCGGAAAGCATGGCCATGCACGAATCAGTTAAGTGTTAACCGAGGCGATCGGCTAAGAGTTAGTCGGGTGAATCACTTATCTCGGATCGAGAAGAGAGTTGGACTATTTAAGGGATGACATATATTCGCCTATAGTCTGACAAGGTATATCGTGAGGCAAAAGGGACTCAGACGTAAGTCGCATTGGAAAGGCAAGTCGTCATGACTCTTTGGTACTTGGGAATCGGCAAGTTCTGCTAGGAGCCGATGCCGATTGATCGATTGTGAGTCGGACTCTAATCGTGTCCAAGTAACCATGAGCCTGCGGGGTCACACACTTAAGAGCGGGAGCAAGTTCGGATTGGATCTGAACATGTAATCTGGTTGGGTTGGACCTAAACCGGATTAGGACTGAGTTAGTGAGTTGGACTCACGGTGACTAATGTTATATGGGCTTTAGTGAATGGGTCGCGCGAGCAGAGCCCACGTTCACTCCCTATATATAGTGGAGCACCGTAACCCAAAAGGTTAATCGTTGTTCGGTTAGGCCATTCCATGTGTTGGAAACCCTAGCTCCACAGCAGTCCAGCCGCCGTAACGAACCTAGCAGTTCGCCGCCGGTGCTCCTCCTTGTACGTGTGGATACCAGCAGAGGTGCTGTACGATCAGCACCAGGACGATCAGATCGTGAGGACTGCATTGCATCAACTGACGCGCTTCATCAGTAATCCGCAACCGCGCGTCTAGTGGTAAACCTCGTGGCCTTCTACCTCAGCTAGATCTTGGGATCACCACGATAGAGGAAAAAGTTTTGTTTTATCTCTGCATGGCCCAACAGAAGAAAGGCCATATCATATCACATATTATGAATTGCATGCGATGTTAATCCTTTATGCATCTTGTATTGCTTAGTAGACGACGGTAGCATTATAAGATGATCCCTCATGCACATGAATTTCAAGTCATAAAGTGTTCACCCTTAGTTAGCACCGTTGCTAAAGCTTGTTGTTTCGAAGCACCACGTGATGATCGGGTGTGTTAGATTCCGCAAGTGTATACAACGTGAGCAAGCCAGATTTGCTCATGCGGAAACTAAGGTTTGATCTTGACGAGCCTAGCATGTACAGACATGGTCTCAGAACACGGATCACCAAAAGGTAAAGCATGAATCATATAGTAGATATGATGAACATGTCGATTGTTCGCCATTGAAACTATATCAACTCTCGTGATGATCGGTGTTGATGTGGTGGATTTGGTTCGTGTGATCACTAAAACAATGTGAGAGATATTGTTTTGAGTGGGAGTTCACCTAGATTAATTTTATTATTAATTTGAACTCAATTTGTCATAAACTTAGTCTAAACTATTGCAAATATGTTGTAGATCAATGGCAGCCCCTACCATCAATTTTAATGCGTTCCTACAAGAAAGAAAAGTTGAAAAACAATGGAAGCAACTTCACGGATTGGTTCCGCAATTTGAGGATTGTCCTCACAACTGGTAATGTGACCTATGTGCTGGATGCACCGCTGGGTGACCCACCTGCAGCTGATGCTTCCGATGAAGTAAAGAATGTTTACCTCACTCGGAAGACTCAGTACTCCACAGTTCAGTGTGCTATCTTGTATGGTTTAGAATCGGAGCTTCAAAAAAGGTTTGAGAATTCAGACCCATATGATATTGTCGAGGACCTCAAATTGATCTTTGAGACTCATGCGGCAATTGAAAGCTATGAGGCTTCTGAAAAGTTCTTTAACTGCAAGATGGAAGAGGGCAGCTCCGTCAGTGAGCATGTGCTTAAGATGTCTGGGCACGCAAACAAACTTCAAAGCTTGGGTATAGTGATTCCTAATGCTTTGGGGATTTACCGTGTCCTCCAATCACTACCACCAAGTTACAAGAACTTTGTGATGAACTACAACATGCAGAACATGAACAAGACGTTGCCAGAACTCTTTGCCATGTTGAAATCTGCAGAAGTGGAGATCAAGAAAGAGCACCAAGTGTTGTTGGTCAATAAGACCACCAAATTCAAGAAAGGCAAGTCTAAGCAGAAGGGACACTTCAAGAAGGGTGGTAAGAAAGTTACCACGCCAACGAAGAAGACCAAGGCTGGACCTAAGCCTGATACTGAGTGCTTTTACTGCAAGGGAGAAGGTCACTGGAAGCGGAATTGCCCAAAGTACTTGGCGGATTTGAAGAACGGCAACATCAAGAAGGAAGGTATATCTGATATACATGTTATTGATGTGTATCTCACTAGTACTCGTAGTAGTGCCTGGGTATTTGATACTGGTTCGGTTGCTCATATTTGTAACTCGAAACAGGTGCTGCAGAATAAACGGAAGCTAGCGAAGAACGAGGTGACGATGCGCGTGGGAAACGGATCAAAGGTTGATGTGATCGCGGTCGGCACGCTACCCCTTCATCTACCATCGGGATTAGTTTTATACTTAAATAATTGTTATTTGGTGCCTGCGTTAAAGCATGAACATTATATCGGGATCTTGTTTATTGCGAGACGGTTACTTGTTTAAGTCCGAGAATAATGGTTGTTCGATTTATATGAGTAATATGTTTTATGCACATGCACCTTTGATAGATGGTCTATTCTTGTTGAATCTCGATAGTGGAAATACACATATTAATAACATTGAGGCTAAACGTTTGAAATCGAGCGATAACTCGACCTATATGTGGCACTGTCGTCCTGGTCACATTGGAGTGAAGCGTATGAAGAAACTCCATTCCGATGGACTTCTTGAATCACTTGATTTCGAATCATTTGATAGATGCGAAGCATGTCTGATGGGTAAAATGACTAAGACTCCATTTTCTGGTATGATGGAGCGAGCTACGGACTTATTAGAAATCATACATACCAATGTGTGTGGTCCAATGAGTGTAGCATCGCGCGGTGGTTATCGTTATGTTCTTACCTTCACGGATGACTTGAGTAGATATGGGTATATCTATTTCATGAAACATAAGTCTGAAACTTTCGAGAAGTTTAAGGAATTTCAAAGTGAGGTTGAGAATCAACGTAACAAGAAGATTAAATTTCTACGTTCTGATCATGGAGGTGAATATCTAAGTTACGAGTTTGGCGAGCATTTGAAGAAATGCGGAATACTTTCACAATTGACACCGCCAGGAACACCACAGCGTAATGGTGTGTCCGAACATCGTAATCGAACTCTCTTAGATATGGTTCGTTCTATGATGTCACTTACAGATTTACCGCTATCATTTTGGGGTTATGCATTAGAAACAGCCACATTCACTTTAAATAGGGCACCATCTAAATCCGTTGAAACGACACCGTATGAATTATGGTTTGGGAAGAAACCTAGATTGTCGTTCCTTAAAGTTTGGGGTTGCGAAGCCTATGTAAAGAAGTTACAGCCGGACAAGCTTGAACCCAAAGCGGAAAAATGCGTCTTCATAGGATACCCGAAGGAAACTATTGGGTATACCTTCTATCATAGATCCGAAGGCAAAATCTTCGTTGCCAAGAATGGATCCTTTCTAGAGAAGGAATTTCTCTCGAAAGAAGTGACTGGAAGGAAAGTAGAACTCGATGAGGTTGTCGAACCGTCTCTCGAAATTGCGAGTAGCGCAGCACCGGAAGAAGTTCCTGTGGTGCCTGCACCAGTTAGAGAGGAAGCTAATGATGATGATCATGAAACTTCGGTTAAAGTTGCTATAGAGCCTCGCAGGTCAACGAGAACTCGTACCACTCCCGATTGGTATGCTCCCGTTATGAGTGTCATGTTGGTAGACAACACCGATGACCCTGAGACATATGAGGAAGCGATGATGAGCCCAGATTCCAATAAATGGCAAGAAGCCATGAAATCCGAGATTGGATCCATGTACGAAAACCAAGTATGGACTTTGGTGGACTTACCGGATGGCCGGAAGGCTGTCGAGAACAAATGGATTTTCAAGAAGAAAACAAATGCTGATGGTAATGTTACTGTCTATAAAGCTCGACTTGTCGCAAAGGGGTTTCGACAAATTCAAGGAGTTGACTACGATGAGACTTTCTCACCAGTAGCAAAGCTAAAGTCTGTGAGGATTATATTAGCAATCGCTGCATATTATGATTATGAGATATGGCAGATGGATGTCAAAACAGCATTCCTCAATGGAGACATTGACGAAGAGTTGTATATGATGCAACCCAAAGGTTTTGTCGATCCTAAAGATGCTAACAAGGTATGCAAACTTCAACGGTCCATCTATGGATTGAAGCAAGCATCCCGAAGTTGGAATCAACGTTTTGATAAGGTGATCAAAAGTTTTGGTTTTATACAAACTTAAGGAGAAGCTTGTATTTACAAGAAAGTGAGTGGGAGCTCTGTAGCATTCTTAATACTATATGTAGATGGCATATTGTTGATTGGGAATGATGTAGACCTTCTTAATAGTGTCAAGGAATATTTGAATAATAGTTTTTCAATGAAGGATCTTGGCGAAGCAGCTTACATATTAGGCATAAAGATTTATAGAGATAGATCAAGACGCCAAATATCATTGTCACAAAGTACATATTTGGACAAAGTTCTAAAGAGGTTTGGAATGGAAGATAGCAAGAAAGGGTTCTTGCCCATGTTGCCCAATACGACCTTGAGTAAAACTCAAAGTCCGACATCGGCAGAAGATAGAGAAAGGATGAGTAAGACTCCCTATGCCTCAGCCATAGTATCTCTAATGTAAGCCATGCTATGTACTAGACCCGACATTGCATATGTTGTTAGTTTAACTAGCAGATATCAAAGTGATCCAGGAGTGGATCATTGGACAGCGGTCAAAAACATCCTTAAGTACTTGAGAAGAACTAAGGATATGGTTCTTTCTTATGGAGGTGATGAACAACTCGTTGTTAATGGTTACACCGATGCTAGTTGGAACACTGATCCGGATGATTCTAAATCACAATCTGGATACGTATTTATTTTGAATGGTGCAGCAGTTAGCTAGAGGAGTGCAAAGCAAAGCGTTGTGGCGAGATCTTCAACTGAATCGGAATACATGGCTGCTTCGGAGGCTTCACAAGAAGCGATATGGATGAAAGAGTTCATTACAAAGCTGGGTGTGGTTCCTAGTGCCCTGGACCCAATGTCTATCTACTGTGATAACATGGGCGCCATAGCCAATGTGCAAGAACCAAGGTCACACAAGAAGATGAAGCATATCAAGCTACGTTTTCACGCTATTCGAGAACATGTCCAAGATGGGGACATAAAGATTTGCAAAGTACACACAGATCTGAATGTGGCGGATCAGTTGACTAAACCTCTCCCGAGGGCAAAACATGACCAGCACCAAACTGCCATGGGTGTTCGGTATATTACCATGTAATCTAGATTAGATGACTCTAGTGCAAGTGGGAGACTATTTGAGATATGCCCTAGAGGCAATAATAAATGTAGTTATTATTATATCTTTGTGTTTATGATAAATGTTTACATTCATGCTATAATAGTATTAACAAGGAAACATTAATACTTGTGTGATTTGTAAACTTAAATTGAAGTCCCTAGTAAATCCTCTATACATCACTAGCTTGTTGGTTAATAAATGATTGTGGTTTCCCTATCATGAACATTGAGATGTTATTAACAACAAGATCATATCGTTAGGAGAATGATATGGTGGACATACTCCTATAGATAAGCATAGCATAAAGATCAAGTCATTTTAATAGTTCAATTGCTATATGCTTTCTGATACATAGTAACCTAATTCCTTCGACCATGAGATCATGCATATCACCTTTACCGGATGGATGCTTTGATGACATCAAACACCACACCATAACTGGGTGGCTATAAAGGTGGCATTGAGTGTTCGGAAAGTATTGGTTGAGACACATGGATCAAGAGTGGGATTTGTCCATCCATATGACAGATAGATATACTCTGGGCCCTCTCGGTGGAATGTCATCCAATTAGCTTGCAAGCATGTGACTGGCTCACAAGGGATCACATATCACGGGAACGAGAAAAGAGTACTTATCAGTAACGAGGTTGAACTAGGTATGCAGAGATACCGACGATCATAACCTCGGATAAGTAAACTATCGCGAGACAAAGGGAAATTGGTATCGTATGTAAGTGGTTCATTCGATCGCAAAGTAATCGTAGAAATATGTGGGAGCCATATGAATTTCCAGATTCCTCTATTGGTTATTGTTCGGAGAAGTGTCTCGATCATGTCCGCATAATTCACGAACCGTAGGGAGACACACTTAAGGATTCAACGTCGTTTGAGTAGTTATGGAATGATGAGAAAGAGTCCGAATGTTGTTCGGAGTCTCGAATGGGATTCGGGATATCACGAGGAGATCCGGACTGGTCCGGAGAATAAGATTCATATAAGGAAAGTCCCGTTTTGGAGTTGGGGAATGGTTTCGGTGTTTTCATCGGGAATGTTCTAGAAGGTTCCGGAATGTTCGGCACTCCGGAGGGGAAGGGTACATGAATGTGTTATATCAAGTTGGTATGATTGCATCATATACTAAGTGTCATCGCTGAACAAAATAGAGGGTTTATTCAAATCCTAGTTTGAAAAGTCAAACGGCTAGTTTGAAAGTCAAACGACTATTTTTTGGGAAGTGGGGAAGGAGGAGGAAACCGAGTTGGGGAGGAGTCCCTCCTCCACCGCCGGCCCACCTCCAAGCCGAGTTGGGGAGGGACTCCCCTCCCCTTGGCTGGCCGGCCCCTCCACCTATAAAAGGAGGGGCAGGGCTCCCCTCCTTGACACACAAGATCCCCGCCTCCAAAACCCTAAGCCACCGGCGCCGCCACCTACCGCCGCCGCCGCCCTAGGTCAAGACGCCGCCGCCTAGCAACCCTAGCCGCCGGCCAAGCTTCCTCCTCGGCGTGTCTAAACCCTAGATCGTCGAGGGACTCTCTCATACTCCACCATACTCGCTCCGGCTTAAGGCGAAGCCCTGCGAGATCTCCCCTCTACTTCCGGTACCACGCCGTTGTGCTGCCGGAATCGCGAGGAGAGTGCTACAACCTCCGCTGCCTGCTGGAACAAGGGAGAGGAAGGTCTTCGTCGATTACCGAACGTGTGACCGACTGCGGGAGCGCTGCCGGAACGCAGCGCCGGAAGGATCGTCTACGCGATCTTGAGATCGGGAAGAGTACGACTACATCACCCACGAGAATCCGCTCTCGTTAAACACTTTGGAATCTTCGAGGGTGAGTTATTCCATCGAATCGTTGCTACAATCTAGTAGATAGATCTTGGCTTATTTGTTTGTATGCGATAGAAATTTTTTGTTTTCCATGCTACGAATCCCTACATCCTTATGTGCTTCAGTTACTGTAAATAAATCCTATTTAAAACACCATATGCTTTTGTTAGGACAAGATATATGTCATCAGTTTGCTAAAATATAGGCAAATTACATGAACTTTTGTCTTACCTTCATTGTTTTCCATAACCTTTCTTTTTCAGAATTTGGGACTTTTCTCCAATTTGAGTGAGCCAGAGATACATCTTTACCTTTGACTGATGTACTGATGAAATTAGTTAACTTCGCAGTTTTAACACCAGAGGGATGTCCCAACAAGTTGAATTGTAGTTTCACTTTGTTATGGGGTCCATGCTTTTGCTAGAACTTTCTCATCTCTATTGGTCCTCTCCTAGATTTTTTCTTCCCTGAATAGAAAGAATATAGTTATATTTTTAGTACGACAGTTCAAGCATGTAATGAAAATAACTTGCAACTAGAAGATTACTTGTACTCTATTACTTTGGATAGTGTGTACTTGCTGATCTTGTAACTGATCCAATGCTTCTTCAGCTTCTTCTTCATGTCCTGCTTCTTCATATGCTTGATCACCTGTTTCTTCATCACTATCATATCCCTGATCTTCATAATCTTCAGTTTCATGAATCCTTGCAAACTAGGAATGTAACATTTATCCAAATATTAACTCCAATTTAACTACACAACATAGATAAGGCATAACTGAACAACAAGAATAATGCATGGAGAAGTATTTATAGCTAACTTAGTTCTAGAAAGTTAAAGTCTTGCTTGAGTAGTTCGTTCTTGTGATATCCAGTTGAAGCAATATCTTTGGTGCTGAACTCTCTTTCTGGCAGGTCAAGTTGTCTCAGCTTATTATTTAGATCCTTAAATCTTCTATCGTGTCTTTCATTCATGATAGCTCCTGCATCAACAATAATTTAAGAAATTAACAACAATTAAACAAGTATTAATAAGTACAACTCTGGAAAATGGCTCACATTTATTAAATACTTGTTCCATATCAAAGAAATCACGTATTGTAGGACAAACAACAGCATGCCAATCAGTTTCAACCGGGTCTTGCACGTAGTACACTTGTCTTGCTTGGCTTGCAAGCATGAATGGTTCGAAACTCTTATCCTTGTCATCATAAATATGATTAAAGTTTACCTCAGTTATTCCAAAATCTCCCAACTCTCTAACCCCATTACTTTTTATCCAGTCACACTTGAATAGAACTACATGTGCTTCATTTGAATAATTTAACTCTATGATTTTATTTATTCTACCATAGTATGTTACATCCCCTACAACAGGATTCTTGTCCTTAGCACTAGCAAAACTATATGTTTTTGCAACAGTGGAAACCCCATCACATTGTGGATGTAGATGTGAACGACTAAGTATTATGAATTGCTAAGTATTATGGATGTATGTAACACCACGGTTCTGAAAAGACCGTAGCTTCTATGTGACATGCCAATCCCTGGATCGGTTCATTGGCCCATAATAGAATAAGATGAATAACATAGCAAAATATCCGTGTATCATAAATAATGAAGATCCAGAGTACCATTATTACAATAAAAGCTTAGCTCAAGGCTAGCTCAAATTATTCAGGTAGCAACATAAATAAAGTAAATCCTCCATTCTTCAAATTGCCCACAAGTGAACAAGTGCCGAGTGGAGTACCGTGGCCTATATCGATTACTCAGAATCGGAATATCCTGCAACATGAAACGCAGCAGCCCCGAAGGGTCAATACATGAAATGTATGGCAAGTAGAGCTATTAAAGGAGACAATAGTTCTAACATCTACATGCATATTTGGCAGGTGGAGCTGTGGCTAGCTTGCATTTGCAAATACCCTTGTCCTACTTTCATAAACAGTTTTTGATTTTCTTTGAAAAGATCCCAATTAAGTTAACCCAACAACATTAAAGCAATTATGAAATTAGAATGAGCGAGAAACATGTCATAGAATCAATATCAAGCAACTCAGACGTCCATAACCGGGGACACGGATAATCGATTAGTTTATACACCCTGCAGGGGTTAGTACACTTTACCCATGTGACCTGACCATCCCAACTCGTACCATCACTCTCATATTGGGTGATGATAGGGAGAAGTCCAGGAAAATACCGTTCGGGAAGTAGCTCCCCAATCCCAACGCGCACCGGTCCAACCTACAAAAATTCTACATCTCTGGATACGCGGGTTCGAGGTACCACAACCTACTAAGTCCAACTAACCGCCCATTCCATTATTGGCACATGGTTGTACACGTAAGCTACAAAATAAAGAAGACAATCATTTTCTCTTGATACCTGGGTGCCTTTCCGCAATGATACCACCAAAAATTATCAATCCCATCACACCCAGGAGATTCATTGATTAAGTTGTTTTAGTTTTCGCAAACCAACACATTTAGAAACAACTCTCAGTGATGTAACCCAGCCCTCGTTCATCATAGCATGGCTAAGCACATCTACCAATGGTGGTTCATCTACAAGGAAAGCCCTACCACATAATAGGACATAGCATAGCGATAGTATTATCCTACACATGCATCTACAACATACACGACAATGCATTAAAAATAGTAGGACAATATCATGAACAAGGTAGCATCTACTTGCCTAGGTTGCAGTTGAAGTTGTTCAAGCACTCGTAGCAATCACACACTCTGCACTCCTCGCAATCTATCGCGAAAAAAATAAACATAATCAATCATACAGTAGAGCAACACAAAAAAAACAGTATGCATGCATTTTATAAAAGAGAAACAAGTTTAAAAGCTTTCCATAAAAATTTTCCATTAAACAAATAGGCTTTTTATAGGCATTAATGAATTCTAAATACTTTCAGTATAGAATATTTTCATAAAATTATGGAAACCATCCTACTAGATAGGTAATGTTCATAGCTTTCATTTGCCACTGGTTTCACCTTAAAATGATTTGTAGATTAAAAGTTATAGCCAAAATACCAATTTAAGTGATTTAATAATAGATAATTATTTTGTACTGTACCAAAATAAAACAATGATACAGTGATGTAGATTACAAATTTCTGAATCCATAGACACCAAATTTGCCAATTTTGGAGTTTGGATATTTTCCTATGAATTATTTACCATTAAAGAGATTTAAATAATACAGAAAATATACATTTGTCAAACTACGAATTTTATTGCATGATAATATTGTACACATTATTCTGAATCGAGGGATATCTTATTTGTATTTTTCTGAGCTATAATCAATTTTCTACGAATTTTACAAGTTCTGCAAATATTCTGACTATTTTAAAATATTATTACACGGTCAGCTGACAGGCTTGCCACGCGGCCCTCTGTGATTGGATGCGCGGCTGACCAGGCGCTGACTCAGGGCGTGATGACGCGGCAGGACAAGTGGCAGAACCTCAGTGGCCAGTACCCCTTCGCTGTGGAAAAGAACGTGGGCCGTTGGATTCGAGGAGGATCGGACGACTGATGTTGTCCCGGATGAGACTCACCGGCGAGGTATGTGGGCGACGGCGGAGGCTCAGACGGCGGAGGATGACGGCGTTCTGGTGGGCTTCGACGGCGGGGAGCTTGTCACCGAGATGCGGGGGAAGATGGCGAGAAGGTTGGTGGCCTCGGCGCGGTGGATTGCTTCTCGGGCGACAGAGGCAGACAGCTGGAGACGGGCGGCGTCGGCGGTGCTTCGGCGAGGAATTGGGCGCGGTCGGCTGCTCCTGCACGGGGAAGAGGTGGTCAGGGCGATGCGGTCAAGTGAGAGGGAGAGGTCAGACGGAAAAGAGAGGGTCGGGGGCGACGGGAACCACGAGTTTGGGAACGTCCAGTGAGCTCCACCAGCGGCGATCGGATCGATCTCGATCTGGGGCTAGGGTTTCAAGAAAAATTGAAACAGAACAAAGGGGACGGAGGAATGGATTTATGGGGTGGTTCCTGTGTGGAAAGAGGGGCAAAAATCTCAACAATCCATGCGGATTTGGTGGAGGAAATCGTGCGGTCGCTGCAGCGTGTTGGGCTCGGTCTCGGTCGCGAGGTAGGAGAAGACCAGGTGAGGTCCGCCTGGCAGCGGCACAGGGGAGAAGGGGAGCGGAGTGGGCTGCTGCGGGGTGCTCTGCTGGGCCGGCGCTGGGCCTCTGGCTACGCTGCCGCTGCGTTGCGCGCTGCTCGTGGGGAAGGCGCGCGGAAGATAGGGTAGGCGGGGCAGGTGGGATGGGCCGGGTAGTTTAGGTTAGTTAGTTTTTTTTGTTTCTTTTACTTTTATTCATTTTGCTTTTTTCTTATTTCTTTTATAACTTTTTAATAGATAATCCAATTGAATTGATTTTTGTTTTCAATTTTTTCTAAAATTCAGTGGATCATCTTAGGATCATTTTTGCATCATTTCCACTAGTTTGCAAATAGTGGATTTTTAATTCCTTGCATAATCCTTTGTAGGTGCATTTTAGTAACTCAAAATAGGGTTTATATATGAGGTTTTTCAATTCAAAATTTTCCATGAATGCAAAATGCTATGCCAATGCAAAAAAAATTTGTAGTCCCAATTTTCAAAATCTTGGGATGTGACAGACTAACCCCCTTAAGATGAATCTCGTCCCGAGATTCGGAATGGCTAGAAAGGTTATGGGTGTTGTTGTCGAGGCTAACCCCCTTCAGAAAACTGAACTTGGCATCTCCAACATCCAATACTTAATTGTGGAATCTTTTGCTAGCTATGAATCCTTTCTAGTGGGTTCTCTTCATCAACTCCTCTAAGTAACTTCATATGTAACTATTCTTATCCATGAATGCCTCAATATGAATGAACATGATGCACCAGTATTGAAAACATTACGAGTGTGATGCATAAATGAGCGAGAACTACTAGTCACACGGCATGGCTTATTGAGTGCTTTCCCCATGCTCACATGGTTCACAGTTGCCTTTGAAGGTGAATCCGGCTTGGCTCCAGCTTCACTCTTCTTCTCCGGGCAATTATCAGCATAGTGTCCCTTCTGGTTGCACTTGAAGCATATCACTTGACTAATATCCTTCTTCTGATAGTGATGGTTATGGCCATTGTTGCCTCCTGAATTGTGTCCATTGCCTCCATTGTGGTTGTGTCCATTTCCTCCATGCTTGTGATGTCCAGAATTCCCATTACCATCATGGTTGGTACGCTTATGGTGTGATCCCGAGTTGTGATCGTTGTTCTTCCTCTTGCGTGTTTCCACTTGCTTGTGTTTTCCCTCCAGAATTCTGGCCTTATCCATCAGTTCTTGGAAAGTTGGGCAATAGACCACTAACAGCTGTACAGAAATCTCATCACTGAGGCCATCCAGGAACCTCTCTCTCCTTTTGGCATCAGTGTCAACATCCTCAGGTGCATAACGAGATAGGTTGTTGAACTCCTTGATATACTCAGCCACAGTGCGGTTGGTTTGGCGCAGGTTGCGAAATTCCTTCCTCTTCAGGCTCAGAACTCCTGAAGACACGTGGTTGGTCTTGAAACCTTCCTCAAACATTGCCCAAGTAACAGTGTCCAGTGGGTGGGTGATCTGGAAAGTATCCCACCAAGAAGCGGCTGGTCCCTCCAGTAGGTGAGCGGCAAATCTCACCTTCTCAGCATCAGTGCATCCAACAGTCACCATATCCTTATTGACTGAACGCAACCAGTCGAGAGCAACCATTGGTTCCGCTGCAGTTGAGAACTTCGCTGGCCTTAGTTTCAGAAACCTGGTGAGAGCATCCTCCTGGGGCTGGTTATTCCCATTGTTGTTGTTGTTGTTGTTGTTGTTGTTGTTGTTGTTGTTGTTGTTGTTGTTGTTGTTGTTGTTGTTGTTGTTGTTGTTGTTGTTGTTGTTGTTGTTGTTGTTGTTGTTGTTGTTGTTGTTGTGTTGTTGTTGTTGTTGTTGTTGTTGTTGTTGTTGTTGTTGTTGTTGTTGTTGTTGTTGTTGTTGTTGTTGTTGTTGTTGTTGTTGTTGTTGTTGTTGTTGTTGTTGTTGTTGTTGTTGTTGTTGTTGTTGTTGTTGTTGTTGTTGTTGTTGTTGTTGTTGTTGTTGTTGTTGTTGTTGTTGTTGTTGTTGTTGTTGTTGTTGTTGTTGTTGTTGTTGTTGTTGTTGTTGTGTGTTGTTGTTGTTGTTGTTGTTGTTGTTGTTGTTGTTGTTGTTGTTTGTTGTTGTTGTTGTTGTTGTTGTTGTTGTTGTTGTTGTTGTTGTTGTTGTTGTTGTTGTTGTTGTTGTTGTTGTTGTTGTTGTTGTTGTTGTTGTTGTTGTTGTTGTTGTTGTTGTTGTTGTTGTTGTTGTTGTTGTTGTTGTTGTTGTTGTTGTTGTTGTTGTTGTTGTTGTTGTTGTTGTTGTTGTTGTGTTGTTGTTGTTGTTGTTGTTGTTGTTGTTGTTGTTGTTGTTGTTGTTGTTGTTTGTTGTTGTTGTTGTTGTTGTTGTTGTTGTTGTTGTTGTTGTTGTTGTTGTTGTTGTTGTTGTTGTTGTTGTTGTTGTTGTTGTTGTTTGTTTGTTGTGTTGTTGTTGTTGTTGTTGTTGTTGTTGTTGTTGTTGTTGTTGTTGTTGTTGTGTTGTTGTTGTTGTTGTTGTTGTTGTTGTTGTTGTGTTGTTGTTGTTGTTGTTGTTGTTGTTGTTGTTGTTGTTGTTGTTGTTGTTGTTGTTGTTGTTGTTGTTGTTGTTGTTGTTGTTGTTGTTGTTGTTGTTGTTGTTGTTGTTGTTGTTAAGCTGCTCCATCTCAGTAGGTTGACGGCGAGGTGGCATCTGTTGGGACAGCATAGATAAGTTATAGATAGAAAGACTAGAGAAGTAATACTACCCATAACTATATGCAACAAGCAATTGACACACAAGCAAACAATCATCACAAACAACACTCAATCCAAAATAGTTTCATTTATATTCCAGAAGTTTTGTTTTAGTAGAATAACAACCACAAAATAGTTTCCATTGACTAATATTCATTTGGGGGGGGGGGGGGGTGAACCTACAATCATAAAAGCAATGGACAGAATCTGTCCTCAAACTATAGCAGCTTTCACGAATTTTTTCTGGGCACCTTAAGCTCATCAGGAATTTTAGCCAATTTTTGTATATATAGTACAGAAAGTTTCGAACCATGCCTTTTTTTTCAGTTTTTTCCCAGTTACCAATAAATATGAAAATTCATGACGTACAGCTGTGTCATCAGAAAACTGCATCGAAACTATCACGAATTTCTAATCAAAACCTTCATTAATATATTATGGAATCTCACAAAAATATTCTGGAACTTTAAGGTATCAAATAGCACAACCTAAACATAATAAATCAACTATCAAACAATTTCTTACAACAATCGATTGCTATATCTAATCGAAGTCATATCAGAACTATATGGTGGTTATCATCTAACTATTCTTAATCTAGCGCTTTCTTGCATAAGTGTTCATCTACAAGTTTGAACAAGATGAGATTAGAAAAGATAGATAAATGATTACAAGAATTTAATAAGTACAAAATTATGAGTTCATTGCTAGGGAGAGCCTTCCTTCTATATCATAAAAGAGAAGAGTATGAGAATTGATATGATAAGAGATACTAGAAAGAAGTGTAAGAAGAGAATATATAGAATCAAATAGGGTTTATAATTTCATATGGCTTTCCTATTCCAAACCTAGGTCACGATCCTACAGTCGACACACGGGCTCTGATACCATCTTGTAACACCACGGTTCTGAAAAGACCGTAGCTTCTATGTGACATGCCAATCCCTAGATCGGTTCATTGGCCCACAATAGAATAAGACGAATAACATAGCAAAATATCCGTGTATCATAAATAACAAAGATCCAGAGTAACATTATTACAATAAAAGCTTAGCTCAAGGCTAGCTCAAATTATTCAGGTAGCAACTTAAATAAAGTAAATCCTCCATTCTTCAAATTGCCCACAAGTGAACAAGTGCCGAGTGGAGTACCGTGGCCTATATCGATTACTCAGAATCGGAATATCCTGTAACATGAAACGTAGCATCCCCGAAGGGTCAATACATGGAATGTATGGCAAGTAGAGCTATTAAAGGAGACAATAGTGCTAACATCTACATGCATATTTGGCAGGTGGAGTTGTGGCTAGCTTGCATTTGCAAATACCCTTGTCCTACTTTCATAAACAGTTTTTGATTTTCTTTGAAAAGATCCCAATTAAGTTAACCCAACAACATTAAAGCAATTATGAAATTAGAATGAGCGAGAAACATGTCATGGAATCAATATCAAGCAACTCAGACATCCATAACCGAGGACACGGCTAATCGATTAGTTTATACACCCTGCAGGGGTTAGTACACTTTACCCATGTGACCTGACCAGCCCGACTCGTACCATCACTCTCATATTGGGTGATGATAGGGAGAAGTCCAGGAAGAGACCATTCGGGAAGTAGCTCCCTAATCCCGACACGCACCGGTCCAACCTACCAAAATTCTACATCTATGGATACGCAGGTTCGAGTTACCACAACCTACTAAGTCCAACCAACCGCCCATTCCATTATTGGCACATGGTTGTACACGTAAGCTACAAAATAAAAAGCCAATCATTTTCTCTTGATACCTGGGTGCCTTTCCGCAATGATACCACCAAAAATTATCAATCCCATCACACCCAGGAGATTCATTGATTAAGTTGTTTTAGTTTTCGCAAACCAACACATTTAGAAACAACTCTCAGTGATGTAACCCAGCCCTCGTTCATCATAGCATGGCTAAGCACATGTACCAACGGTGGTTCATCTACAAGGAAAGTCCTACCACATAATAGGACATATAAGAGCGATAGTATTATCCTACACATGCATCTACAACATACACGACAATGCATTGAAAATAGTAGGAAAATATCATGAACAAGGTAGCATCTACTTGCCTTGGTTGTAGTTGAAGTCCGCGTTCAAGCACTCGTAGCAATCACACACTCTGCACTCCTCGCAATCTATCGCGAAAAAAATAAACACAATCAATCATACAGTAGAGCAACACAAAAAAAACAGTATGCAAGCATTTTATAAAAAGAGAAACAAGTTTAAAAGCTTTCCATAAACATTTTCCATTAAACAAATAGGCTTTTAATAGGCATTAATGAATTCTAAATACTTTCAGTATAGAATAGTTTCATAAAATTATGGAAACCATCCTACTGGATAGGTAATGTTCATAGCTTTCATTTGCCACTGGTTTCACCTTAAAATGATTTGTAGATTAAAAGTTATAGCCAAAATACCAATTTAAGTGATTTAATAATAGATAATTATTTTGTACCGTGCCAAAATAAAACAATGATACAGTGATGTAGATTACAATTTTCTGAATCCATAGACACCAAATTTGCTAATTTTGGAGTTGTGGATATTTTCCTATGAATTATTTACCATTAAAGAGATTTAAATAATACAGAAAATATACATTGTTCAAACTACGAATTTTATTGCATGATAATATTCTACACATTATTCTGAATCGAGGGATATCTTATTTGTATTTTTCAGAGCTATAATCAATTTTCTACGAATTTTACAAGTTCTGCAAATATTGTGACTATTTTAAAATATTATTACACGGTCAGCAGACAGGCTTGCCACGCGGCCCGCGGTGATTGGATGCGTGGCTGACCAGGCGCTGACTCAGGGCGTGCTGACGCGGCAGGACAAGTGGCAGAACCTCAGTGGCCAGTACCCCTTCGCTGCGGAAAAGAACGTGGGCCGTTGGATTCGAGGAGGATCGGACGGCTGACGTTGTCCCGGACGAGACTCACCGGCGAGGTATGTGGGCGATGGCGGAGGCTCAGACAGCGGAGGATGACGGCGTTCTGGTGGGCTTCAACGGCGGGGAGCTTGTCACCGAGATGCGGGGGAAGATGGCGAGAAGGTTGGTGGCCTCGGCGCGGTGGATTGCTTCCTCGAGAGACAGAGGCAGACGGCTGGAGACAGGAGGTGTCGGCGGTGCTCCGGCGAGGAATTAGGCGCGGTCGGATACTCCTGTACGGGGAAGAGGTGGTCAGGGCGATGCGGTCAAGTGAGAGGGAGAGTTCAGACGGAAAAGAGAGGGTCGGGGGCAACGGGAACCAAGAGTTTGGGAACGTCCAGTGAGGTCCACCGGCGGCGATCGGATCGATCTCGATCTGGGGCTAGGGTTTCAAGAAAAATCGAAACAGAACAAAGGGGACGGAGGCAGGGATTTATGGGGTGGTTCCTGTGCGGAAAGAGGGGCAAAAATCTCAACAATCCAAGCGGATTTGGCGGAGGAAATCGTGCGGTCGCTGCAGCGTGTTGGGCTCGGTCTCGGTCGCTAGGTAGGAGAAGACTAGGTGGGGTCCGCCTGGCAGCGCCACAGGGGAGAAGGGGAGCGGAGTGGGCTGTTGCGGGGTGCTCTGCTGGGCCGGCGCTGGGCCTCTGGCTACGCTGCCGCTGCGTTGCGCGCTGCTCGTGGGGAAGGCGCGCGGCAGATAGGGTAGGCGGGGCAGGTGGGCTGGGCCGGGTAGTTTAGGTTAGTTAGTTTTTTTTGTTTCTTTTACTTTTATTCATTTTGCTTTTTTTCTTATTTCTTTTATAACTTTTTAATAGATAATCCAATTGAATTGATTTTTGTTTTCGAATTTTTCTAAAATTCAGTGGATCATCTTAGGATAATTTTTACATCATTTCCACTAGTTTGCAAATAGTGGATTTTTAATTCCTTGCATAATCCTTTGTAGGTGCATTTTAGTAACTCAAAATAGGGTTTATATATGAGGTTTTTCAATTCAAAATTTTCCATGAATGCAAAATGCTATGCCAATGCAAAAAAAAATTGTGGTCCCAATTTTCAAAATCTTGGGATGTGACAATGTAGATGTGAACTGCTAAGTATTATGGATGTTATTGCTGATGTGGATGTGGATGCTGATGCTGATGTGGATGTTATTAAGTTCATGCTATTGCTGATGTGGATGTGACATGCCTGCAATGTTTGCTGTCAAGTATTGCTGTGATAGTTTAGGGGAACTTTGCAAAATGCCTCTAAAGGTATTATCTTTAGGGGCATTTTCTGCCCCTAAAGGTACTACCTTTAGAGGCATTTGGCAAAATGCCTCAGTATCTTTAGGGACGCTTGACAAAATGCCTCTAAAGATAGTATCTTTAGGGGCACTTTGAAGAAAATTCCTCTAAAGGTAGTACATTTAGGGGCATTTGGCAAAATGCCTCTAAAGCTAGTATCTTTAGGGGCACTTCGATGAAAATGCCTCTAAAGATAGTATCTTTAGGGGCATTTGGCAAAATGCCTCAATATCTTTAGTGGAACTTGCTAAAACGCCTCTAAAGCTAGTATCTTTAGGGGCACTTGACAAAATGCCTCTAAAGCTAGTATCTTTAGGGGCACTTTGATGAAAATGCCTCTAAAGGTACTATCATTAGGGGCACTTGGCAAAATGCCTCTAAAGGTAGTATCTTTAGAGGCACTTTGAAGAAAATGCCTCTAAAGGTAGTACATTTAGGGGCATTTGACAAAAATGCCCTAAACTAACACATTTAGAGGCATTTTCAGAAGTGCCCCTAGCCAAAGTGCCCCTAAAGGTGTACCGTGTACTAGTGGATGTCCGGTTCATCACCCAGTTTCAGAACACCCATGACTCATTGCCTCTGATTTCATTCGACCGATTAATCAAACACGCATGTTCTGCTCTCCGCGAACTAAACGTGGTGCCGTGCATCACGAACCCCGGACGCCTGGTGGTCATTGTACTATCGTCAGGCATCATGTACTGGGTGAAAACGAAGCGGGGTATTGCGGGATGATGCGGGTTGCCACATGTTGGGTTCGCAGCATAGAAAACAAAAAATTTCCTACGATGGGAACATATAAGTACCAAGATCTATCTATTAGATACAAGCAACGGGTGGATATACATCCATAGAATACATACCCTCGAAGACCGAATAGTGCTAACAAGATTGTACTCGTGGATGATGTAGACGAACGCTTGCCGATCTCAAGATCATGATGAAGTCCATCTGGTCCAGCCGGTCCAGCACCATCAAGTCCAGCACCGCAAAGCAGTGGTGCATCCGTGATCGCACACACGTACGGATACCCCGACAACCTCCGCACCCTCGCTCCAGCGAAGCAGCGGAAGCAACAAATCCTTCCAGAAAAATCCACCGGAAACATGTATCTCGCTGATCCGAGACCATGGGGAAATTCTAAAGAAGGGGAGAGATCCTTCGCGAGGAGGTGTGAATGACAAGTGAGAGGAGGGGTCCTTTTATAGGGGAGGGGGGCAGCCCAAGGGGGCATGGCCGCCGGACAAGGAGGGTGCCCCCACCTCTCCCTCATTCATGTGGTGGAAGCTCCACTCACATAAAAACATCTCCACTCACAATTCCACTCACATGCATTAATTTTCCACCAAAATTAATGCAAGCTCTCATTTAAATAAAACTCTTTTATTTATTTATTCAGAATTTTGTTAATTACTTTAATTAAACAATTCACATAAAACCCCTTCCTAGTAATCAATTTCACATGTAGAACCAGTTTCAGCAATTTCAACCGAAATAGTTCCGGTGTCTAGTGAAATAAATTCCTGCGCTTTCCTTTTATTTTTCTGACATATCATTTGCTCCGAATGGTGTTGGTATCCCTTAAGTGTGTCACCCTACGGTTCGCGAATAATGCAGACATGATCGAGACCCCTCTCCGATCAATAATCAGCAGCGGGACCTGGAGATCCGTACTAACTCCCACACATTCAACGATGACTTCTGTGATCGTGTGAACCTTTTACACTAGTATCTTAATACCTTTGTTTCATGATATATTACATGTCCGAGATTCTATCATCGGTATCTCCATACCTAGTTTGATCTCGTTACCGACATGCACTCTTTTTCTTGTTCCCATGATATAACATTCTAGTGATCAAATCACTTGCTTGCAAGCTAATCAATGTGATATCACCGATAGGGCCCAGAGCATATCTATCTGTCATCGGGATGAACAAATTCCACTCTTGATCCATGAACCTCAACATAACACTTTAGTAGTTCTGAAGCCATCTTTATAATCTCCCAGTTACGGTGTGACGTTTGATGTCATCGAGAAACTCTTTCGGTGTTAGTGATTGACATGATCTCATGGTCTAAGGATTAGGATCAATTCGTAAGTTGTTATAGCAATATAAACTCAATGAATTTGATCGTAATGCTATACTTTGGATGAATGTTCATCACATCATTACACTAATGTTGTGACCTCATTATTAATAACATCCAATGTCCATGATCATGAAACTTTGATCATCTTGTTAATCAACGAACTAGTTTATAAGAGAGGCAGAACTAGGAACTTCCTTTTTGTTTATTAAACACACATGTATTAGCGTTTCCGTATTAATACAATTATAGCATGCAAAATAAACATTTATCATAAATAAGGAATACGATAATAACCACTTTATTATTGCCTCTCGGGCATATTCCCTTCAGTCTCCCACTTGCACTAGAGACAATGATCTAGTTTGCAAACTTTGCGTATTTGAATACCTATGGATTTCTGGTGTTCCATATACGCAACTACAAGTGGTTAACATAATGATCTGACGCTTTCAGGTCCGTGTGTATTTGCATGTCTTTGCGTCTCCACGCATCACTCATTCTCTAATGAGATGGCATTGTATAAATTTGGTATTTTGGTGAGACCTTTAGTTCCTTGGGGTTAAATCATGTTGATACTATTGTCGTACAATATATATTTAGTGTTAGCCCGCTGGGAACCACACCTTAGTTTGATAACAAACTACTTGACACAAATTCCCTCCTTTTCTGCTACTATAGCAGTCATATACTTAGCCTTTTGTTGTAGTATCCATCACAATGTCTTAACTTTGGAATTCATCCAAATCCATCATGGGAACTTTCTTTACATTTCATTGTGCCACCCATAGTTTAAGTTGAGATAAACTTAATTTGTATCTTGTGATAAACTAGTATAAATGTAACGCTTTACAATGAACTATTTGTAATTGTTTGTCACCTCTACACAAATATATTCTTAGTTCTTCCAAAAGATCATAAGAATATCCTTACTATCGTCCAATGATCATTTTATGATTCATTCTGGTATATGCTCATAACACTTAGAGCATAGGACATATCTGGATGTGTACATATCATGGTATGATTGATTAAAACATTCTCGTGATTTCACTCTTCAAGTGTCAAAGCACTTGAATCTTGTCTCACTTATCAAGTGTCGATACACTTGAATCTTGATTCAATTCCTTTCCATGCGACAAGAACCTTTTCTTGTCGTTTATATATTGAACTCCTTCAATATACGTTTGGCACAACCATATTAGCGTCACAGTCTATCCACTATAGACATTCATGCTAAATATTCGGGTTTTGCCTAAGTCTTTCATCGAAATGAAATTCTTAACCTTTGTCAATAAAAATTACATCATTTCTAATCAACAAGATGTCCTCCACATAATGTATTAGAAATATTTCTTAGCGCTCCAACTTAATTTCTTGCAAATGCAAGAATCTTCATCGTCTCCTGATGAAAACTCCTTTTCATCATGGTGAAGATTCCAACTCCGCGATGCTTACTTCAACCATTGAAGTTTGCATGCCCTTTTTAGCATCCTTTGAATTAACAAAACCCTTTGGATCGTGTCATGTACACGTCCTAGGTAACCATTATATCAGAAGAACTTTGTTTTTTTTATTCATCTACCATATACCAAATTATATGTAGTGGTTGCTACTTTAATCCGTCCAGACTAAATATCGCTATGAAAGATCAAATCTTGCCATAGTCAACTCCTTGAATATTGTCGTAAAATACTTTACGACATGTCGACTACTTCATAGATGTGAACCATCCATGTCTGTTTCTTTACAGATCCAAATACGACTGACAGGTTTTTACACCTTTCCAGAGGGTCTTCCAAGTTCAAAACTTGATTTCTCGTGTATGGAACTATCACGGATTTTATGGCTTCAAGCCATTTGATGGAGTCAGGGCCCATCATCGCTTCTTTGTATGTGGTCGGTTCATCATTGTCAAACAATAATGATTTAGTCTCAAATCTCAGCATTTGATTTGTTTATCCGACCGACTTGGTTCAATAAGAACTTAGATCTCCGTGACCACAACCTTTGAGGGACATAAGCTATGAGCATTATGGCAGCCTCCGGAACCATTTCCGGCGCTGCGCAACTCAGCACATTTAGCTAAGGTTTGTTAACCTTCTCAAAGTTCTATTGTCCTCCCACTTAACTTTTGAGAAAAATTCCTTTTTCAAGAAACTTCACATTTCAAGCGCCAAACCCTTTTGTCCTTGGTGTTATGGAGGAATACCCAATTGTTATTCAAAACCTACAAAGACATGCTCATTCGACTTCGGTTGTAAACATCTTACTTATGTTTAGCATACCAAAATTTAAGAAATGCCAACTTGGGTTTTACCCCAAACCATAACTCATATGGTGTCTTTTCAACGGATCAAGATGAAGCTATTTTCAGTGTAAAAGCGGTAGTCTCTAAAGCTTTAATCTTTTAGAACATAATGGCAGTTTTATAAATAACACTTTTGATCCAACCATGTCACACAAGGTTTCATTACAAATCTCAAACACTCAATACTCCTATGGTGTTTCAGGAGATGTAAATCTAGGTGTTTTGCTAAACTTGTAACTCAAATAAATCCCTTTATGATAAATCATAATTCATTTATTTTTCTTGTTACACTTGTAACTCAAATAAATTCCTTATGATAAAATCATAAACCATTTTATTTTCTTGTTACAATTATTTTTCACTTCATCTTGAAAGTCTTTGAAACATTTTCAAATATTTAATACTTCTTTCTCATTAAGTGAATATTCACTCAAATTTCCAGAGAAAGTATATGAAGTTGAAACCCATCGTTTACGACTACACATAATGGACTACATACATCGATATGTATAAATTCCATTATTTTAGTCGTTCGTTCTTCTTTGGCCTTTGAACGAAGTTTTAATTATCCCTAGGAAAGTCTCACAAGCGTCACTTGATAAAATCAAAGACTCCAAAAATCCATAAAAATAGAGTTTCTTCATGTTTTATTTCCAATATAATTTAAACGGCGATGTCACTTCGTAAGTGATCTTTCAATCATTTGTCTAGCGACATTTTAGCATTAGGTTTTATGGATGTGATTTCTCCAACTAGATTTGTAAATCATCCATCTTATATGGAATACGGTAATTATTTGAACAACCTTTGTTCTCATAATACCTGATTTGAATAACTATTATTAGAACAAATCTTGAAGTCAAGCTTTGATGTCAACGAGAAATACAAACAACAGTTTGTTTGTTTTCGATGAACATCATCACATATTCTGTTGCTAGTTACTTAGGCCATTGTGGTTCATGAATTGCGTCGTTCTATATGAAATTTCATACCAACAATTCGGTATCCAATACCCAAGAACCACATTGTTTAACAAGCAAAGAATACAACCATAACATGTATATCATCCATATACCTAAATCGGATATTTCCAATCTTTTCTTTTCTGCCAAATATATTTTATAGCTTCTCTTTCATCATTTCCTTTTACTTTTTAAAAGAATCTATCAACATCAACAGTGGCGCCATATACATGACACATAGTCCAAAGCATGTATATTCAAATAATAATCCCTTTGGACCTGCACTTTGAAGTAGATCACCATCATCAAAATGATCGGCATTCTTTCAAAATCCATTCTTTAGTAATCTTTTAGTGTAGTAAACACTTTACATACATCTTCTATTCATCCTTATCATGACGAGTTTCATGATCAAGCTAATGTAGCTTATAAAGACAAATCGTGAGTATAACATTACTTTCCAAAACCCTTTTGGATGATTAGGATGTCTAGCATCTCCAACCTTCGCAAATGTCTCATCCAATATGGGAACATATATTATACTCTATCATATTGCAACCAAAACATTGTTTCAGATATCGTTATATCTGCTACACATGATGGTTTCTGAAACAATTATTTCAGCTCCTAGATAAACTTGATATTAAAAATTTCAAGAATCGTGGAGGCAAACATGATACTTAAGATACTAACACTGGAATTGTTACTCTCAATTTAATACCAATTATTAAATTTCATGGAGTAAACAGAGTTTGCTAAAAGTTTGCAATAGAACTTTAAACTTTAGATTGACACTCAACACAATACAATACCAGTTCATAAAGTAAATATCCAGAATTCTATAGTTCTATTATCTCAATTACAACTAAGCATAAAGTGGTGAACGAATGCCAATGACTATAACAAATTATGCAAATTCACTTTGATTTAATTTATGATAAATTGAGTTCTACTAATCCAAATTAGAAATGAACTCCCACTCAAAAACGACACCCCTCGTATCTTTTTGGTGATTACATGAACCAAATCTACTACACCAAGTCCGATCATCACGTGAGTCGGTGTAGCTTCAAAGGCGAGCATCAAATGGGCATCATATCTAACATATGACTCATGATTAACCTTTCGTTCCGTGTTCCGAGGCCATGTATGTACATGCTAGGATCGCCAAGTAAGAACCTTAGTATTCGCGTGTGTAACTGTCTTACACCCGAGATATGCTCGTGGATTCAAGTACACCCGATCATCACATGATGTCTTGAAGCGACGAAACATTGTCGGTGCATACTTAAGGAAGAACACATTTTTATCTTGATATCTAAATGACAGATCATCTTATTATGCTAATAAAATGCCAAACAAGCAATATAAGATGCAATCAAACATCACATGTTTGTAAGTGAAGTGATATGGTTCCCGCATATGATCTCCATCATGTGCACCGTGGTATGATCACTATCATACCTCTATGTGTAAGGCCAAGGTCTATGGAACTTACACGTTATGTGTGTTGTAAGAGTATCATCTCATACTTATACTTACAACATCACCATATCATAACACTAGCCCAGCAACAATCTAAACTAGACGCCTCTAATTTATCCATTACAAGTTTTACGTGGCTTATGGATTTCAAAGATAGAACCGTTCTTACCTACGAACATGAACCACAACGAGGATAACCAAATTGTTGACAACTCGTTGCAAATTAGATATTGACTATAGTAAGAGAGACAAACACCCGCTAGCCACTTATGCAAAACTAGTTGCATGTCAAGCGTGGAACAGGTCTCATGTGCGAGGACATGTAAAGTTTGCCCTGGCCGCTTCATCCCACTATGCCACCAATATACAAATTACAACTAAGAAGCAATAAAATGATCATCATCGCCCACATACTCATATGTGTACTACCCGTGTAAAGCATCTACCCATTTATCCGGATCTGATACCACTGTTGGGTTCGCAGCATAGAAAACAAAATTTTTCCTACGATGGGAACATCTAAGTACCAAGATCTATATACTAGACACAAGCAACGGGTGGATATACATCCATAGAATACATACCCTCAAAGACCGAATAGTGTTAACGAGGTTGTACTCGTGGATGATGTAGACGAACTCTTGCCGATCTCAAGATCGTGATGAAGTCCATCTGGTCCATCCGGTCCATCACCATCAAGTCCAGCACCGCAAAGCAATGGTGCATAGTGGGATGAAGCGGCCATCACGTACCCGTACGGGTACGTGTGATCACGTACCCGTACGTGATCACACACACGTACGGGTACCCCGACAACCTCCGCACCCTCGCTCCAGCGAAGCAGCGGAAGCAACAAATCCTTCTAGAAAAAGCTACCGGGAACATGTATCTCGCTGATCCGAGACCATGGGGAAATTCTAAAGGGGGAGGGAGATCCTTCGCGAGCAGGTGTGAGTGACAAGTGAGAGGAGGGGTCCTTTTATAGGGTAGGGGGCAGCCCAAGGGGGCATGTTCGCCGGCCAAGGAGGGTGCCCCCAACTCTCCCTCATTCATGTGGTGGAAGCTCCACTCACATACAAACATCTCCACACACAATTCCACTCACATGCATTAATTTTCCACCAAAATTAATGCAAGCTCTCATTTAAATAAAACTATTTTATTTATTTATTTATTCAGAATTTTGTTAATTACATTAATTAATAAACATTCACATAAAACCCCTTGCTAGTATTCAATTTCACATGCAGAACCCGTTTCAGCAATTTCAACCGAAACAGTTCCGGTGTCTAGTGAAATAAATTCCTGCGCTTTCCTTTTATTTTTCTGACATATCATTTGCTCTGAATGGTGTCGGTATCCCTTAAGTGTGTCACCCTACGATTCGCGAATAATGCAAACATGATCGAGACCCCTCTCTGATCAGTAATCAGCAGCGGGACCTGGAGATCTGTACTGACTCCCACACATTCAACGATGACTTCTGTGATCGTGTGAACCTTTTACGCTAGTATCTTAATCCCTTTGTTTCACGATACATTACATGTCCGAGATTCTATCATCGGTATCTCCATACCTAGTTTGATCTCATCACCGACATGCACTCTTTTTCTCGTTCCCGTGATATAACATTCTAGTGATCAAATCGCTTGCTTGCAAGCTAATCAATGTGATATCACCGAGAGGGCCCAGAGCATATCTATCCGTCATCGGGATGAACAAATTCCACTCTCAATCCATGAACCTCAACATAACACTTTAGTAGTTCTGAAGCCATCTTTATAATCTCCAAGTTACGGTGTGACGTTTGATGTTATAGAGAAACTCTTCCGGTGTTAGTGATTGACATGATCTCATGGTCTAAGGATTAGGATCACTTCGTAAGTTATTATAGCAATATAAACTCAATGACTTTGATCGTAATGCTATACTTTGGATGAATGTTCATCACATCATTACACTAATGTTGTGACCTTGTTATTAACAACATCCAATGTCCATGGTCAGGAAACTTTGATCATCTTGTTAATCAACGAGCTAGTTTATAAGAGAGCAATAACTAGGAACTTCCTTTTTGTTTATTAAACACACATGTATTAACGTTTCTGTATTAATACAATTATAGCATGCAAAATAAACATTTATCATAAATAAGGAATACGATAATAACCACTTTATTATTGCCTCTCGGGCATATTCCCTTCACCACAGTGTCCTCGCTTATTCTAGCGGTATGTGGCGGCAAGCCGCGAGCGTCCGCAGACCGGACGCTGTCCCGCTTCACTCTGTATCGGGAAACCGCAGCCCGCCCCGCCTGGAGCCTGACCTACCGCAAAAATGGATCTTAGATTATTCTATCTCCCATACTCATCTTGTTCATGTACACTTCTGGCGAGGCAGTCGACGTCCGGGTGGTGGTGCTTGCCGCTAAACCTGTGTATACACAGTTTGGTTGGTTTGGCCAGTTTGAGCTAGTTCCAAATTTTGTACTACATCCGAAATTTGGATTTCATTTGAAAAGAAAGTGAACTAGACGGTAACTTCAGTTTCACCAATTTAGCTTGTTTCAGTTTTTGCCCACCCTTACTTGCCGCAGAGGTCATTTCGGACGACACCACGACTGCCACGTCAGGTATGCGTGGTTTTTTGCAAAGCTCATCGGCCCACGCACACGATGGCGGCTAGCTAGCTCATACATGCCATGGCAGCTAGCTACACTACTAGGAAAACGCCTATTCGTGGCGCACTGCTGGAAATTTCTGTAGCGCACCTGCCAGTGTGTCACGGCTAAAAACGGCAATGTGCTATGGTTATGTTGCCTATGGCGCACATGACAGTGCGCCACTAATTGCTGGCATGTGCTTTAGTTGTAGTGCGCCACTAACGCCATGCCATGTGCGCCACATGCATCTTTTTTGTTTTTTTAATTTCTAAGCCAGATGATATACAATACATATTATATCTAATATTACAAGCAGATATACACACAGATATAAGATATATAGTTATATATATAAATACACAATTTGCAAAACAAGATTGAAAAATACATATAGATAAGTCCCATACATGAATACATAGTATAAGTTATATTGTTTGGATCAAGTTACAAAGTAGTTGGTGACATGCGAATACATGTGTCTCGAACAAGTTAGAGCTCAGAAGCTCGCCTAAACATCTAAACTAGCTAGGAACAAGAGCGGGATAAACAACCAACGACGATAAGCATCATCGCGACGAAGGTGTAGATCTTCATACGGTTCCTGGTCCTAACTCCCACTAGATAGCGCACGCATCTAGCTTCCGCCTCAGCCATAGTGTTGTACCCTTTGTAGCTATTGCCGCTGAAACGGTGCACCTGTCTCCGACAGTCTTCCCAATCATCGTAGACTCTAGGAACCCGTCCCTTGTACACGACGTACCACGTCATCTACACGTTGGCAATAATAATTAACCGGTGATTGAAAAAACATGTATAATTAAAGTCGCATATGAAGATACACTTATAGAAAGTACTCCCAACTCAAAAAGACCAAAATAACTCAAAAAGCATGCCTCATATATAACTAGGTCGTTGGACACATGAATATGCTATGAAGGAACTGTAAGCCAAATAGGATGCACAACATCCCGACTTGTGCATAACACAAGGCTTACAATCCCGTCACAACACATTCACATATATAACGTGCCATGACATTTAAATCATCGGCATTATTCTCGAAAAATACCAAAGTGACTCAAAAATAATACCTCATGTATATATACTTAGGTCGTTGGACACATGAATATGCTATGACGGAATAGTAATCCAAGTAGGATGCACAACACCTGAACTTGCGCATATCACAAGGCTCACTATCTTGTCGTAGCACATTCATATATATAGTGTGCCATGACATTTCAATCATCGCCATTCTCAAAAAAAGACTAATAAATTAAGGAAAAAAGAAGGACCAAAGTGAGCAAAGGACCAAAGAGTAAGCAAAAAAACCAATCATTGATTCATATATAATAATAAGAAAAATAAGTAAGCGATCATTCATAAACCTAATAAGATGAGTAGTAGCATGTACACTTCTCCACACACACAAAGGTCATCAATAGTTTGGAACTACAACTAGGATAACATCAAGCCTTTTGGCTCGGCTCAGGGAACGGGAGGACGCCTTGTCTCGTCATGAACTTCCTATAGTCACCCTGTATCTTTAGGCGATCTTCTATGTCATGGTTATTCGGGAGATTTCCTCCGCAGAAGATCCCCCCGAAGTCATGACATCACAAAAGATGATTGCCCCAAACTGCTGCTGGATGCGATACATCTCTTATCTAATATCTTAATCAGTAATCTTGGCCTTGGCTTCAGCCCACTATTTGAGATGATCTGGCAGCGTAGAATTCTGCTGGTCTAGTAGGAACTCCCTTATGTGATGGAGTGCATAGTAGGATTCCTTCTTACTACCTTCCGGCTGCTTCACGCAGGGGAACTCTGTTATGTGGTTGAAGACGTGCCTGCCGAACTTGACCTTATTACGCACGAAGGTGGTGCCTTCCGTCGAGGCATAGCCAGTGAGAGCATCATCCCGAACTTCCTTGATCTTGTCTTAGTTTTTCTTCTTTTCTAGAATCCCCGAGTCGAAATACGTGGCGTGTGAATGCTTCGGTGATAAGGAAATGAGCATGCAGTGTTCATCTCTGCGCAAAATTTTTCAAATGGAATGTGTTGGAAAAATAATTATGATAATCTAATAAAGCCAATCGATGGTGGCGAGTGAATAATGACTTAATCGCGAAAGTAAGGCACGAGAATGTATTCCTTTGTCTTGTTCGCCACGAAGATTCCTTTTAGGTACGAGGCCACGAAACGTCGTTCAATGGCGCTTCCCAAGCAACCATCACGTATGTAGTAGGGGTCCACTATAGCGATGCCCGGTGTGTTCTCTCTAATGATCTACATGGACAGGCTGAGAGAAAACAGGCGGACCATGGTATAGTGCAACGGGTACAGGTGGAACATATTGAAGATGTCATCAAACCGCAGAAAGAACAGATCTACGGGGGCATTGTCAACGAAGCCCAAGACTGGTGGCACCTTAACCACGAATACCGGGTGCAAGGGATCTTTATCCGCCAAAAGGCGTCTCTCTAGCGTCAGAACACCGTCATGCATACTCTTCAGTTCCAAACTGGCGAGCCTCCGCAAATTCTTTGGTAGCATGGGCTCACCAGCCACATGAATCCTCCACATAATACCCTCGGGTCTTGGTGGCCCGTCCCGAAACCTGATCGGATTCGCAGTTGACACCACCGGCTGGCTCGAGCTGCTAGATTTTCTTTTCCTGGACTTTTTTCCTTTTGGAGAGCGGGCAGGTGATGACCCACAAGTATAGGGGATCGCAACAGTCTTCGAGGGTAGTATTACCCAATTTATTGAGTCGACACAAGGGGAGCCAAAGAATACTTGCAAGCCTTAAAAACTAAGTTGTAAATTTAGCTCCACCTAGAAATAGTTCTTGCTCACAGAAGTTTATCAGTAGCAACAATTTGTAGTAGCAACAGCAAAGCAATAGCAGCAGTGAAACATGTGCAATAGTAACAGTAGTAACAAACAATAGGATAAGAGTGCGGTAGGCATAGGGATGGATAGACAGGCGTTGCATGGACGAGTCTAAACATGTAACTTCAAGATCTAGGGCATTGCAGATAAATAAGAATAAGCATCCAAGTACTAAACAATCATAGGCATGTGATCCATATATAGTCATGCGTGCTCGCAATGAGAACTTACACAACATCTTTTGTCCAGCCAGCCGTTGCAGCGGGGCCTCAAGGGAACTACTGGCAATTAAGGTGCTCCTTTTAATAGAGCACCGAAGCAAAGCATTAACACTCCGTGAACACATGTGATCCTCACATCACAGCCATCCCCTCCGGTTGTCCCAATTTCTGTCACTTCGGGGCCTTTGGATCCGGACAATGATACGTGTACACAACTTGCAGATAAGATCACAAACAATACTATCATAATGATTCAATAATAAGTTCAGATCTGATATCATGGCACTCGGGCCCTAGTGACAAGCATTAAGCACAAAAATCGCAACAAAGTCAAATAGCACTAATAGAGATACTAGGCACTATGCCCTAACAATCTTATTAGATTACATGATAGAACTCATCCAATCCGTACCATCCCCATAGCCTACAGCGGGGGATTACTCACTCATGGATGAGGGAAAGATGGATGGTTGATGGAGAGGCGTTGGTGACGACAATGGCGATGATCCGCCCCAAATTCCCCGTCCCGACAGGGTGCCAGAACAGAGTTTCTGGTTCCGAATCTAGGTTTCTGGTGGTGGCGGCGCAATGGAACTCTTTCTGGAAAAACGACGAACCCCCTCGGTTTTTAGGTCAAGAGGCTCCTTATAGGCGAAGATGGAGGCCGAGGGGGTGCCTGAGGTGGCCGCACCCTCCCTAGGCACGGCCATGCCTGGACCGTGCTTGGCAGGGGTGTGGGCCCCTCAGGCCTCCACTCCGTCTCGTACTCTAGCTCCGTGGATCTTCTGGTGAAATAGGATTTTTGGCATATTTTCTGGGATTTTTCCTGATAGTTGATTTCTGCACAAAAACTAGACACCAACGTAATTCTGCTGAAAACAACGTCAGTCCATGTTAGTCGTATCCAAATCACACAAGTTTAGAGGAGAAACAATAGCAAAAGTGTTCGGGAAAGTAGATACGTTTTGGATGTATCAGCAGGCACCGCAATCTGAGCACCGGCCGCCCTATCTAGTGTGTCAGGGCTTAGGATAAAGGGCCGGTTGGTTGTATCAGCTGGCTCGGTGAAGGCGCAAGCTGGAGGCGTCTCCTGAGAACCAAACAGACGCTTGGTGATAGTGGGTTTCTCTGTGGGGCCACCAACTAGTTCTTCGTTGCTAAACTGAGTGTTGAAGAACTGATCATCGAAGTCTTCGTCGTCCTCGGCCGGATCCTGCGCCATTTTCATATCATCAACATGATCATCCGACCCACCGCGTGGAGGTGACGGCGAAGGCGGTAAGGGGGCCTTGCCACCGCTAGCACGACAGGCGGTGCTGTTGTCTGTGGCATGATGGCCCCTGCCGTCCCCAAACGAATCATACTCTTTGTCCATTGCAAGAATAAGCCGAAGCAACTTTTGAGGACAACTGGCTCTTCTTCATTCGCTCCTGGGGGTTGAATGGGAGGTTCCAGGTCGTCGTAGCCCCTTAGCACCCGAATAATTTTAACCCCGTGCATGCTATCTAGCATCGGCCTTGAGTGGATCATGCGCTTCAAGGGTTGAATGATGGTACCCTTGGCAACATCCCTCAGCTTGTTGTTCACGTAGCATAAGAGAGTACAAGGAACATCCGTCGGAAAACATGTACAATGTCAGAGAGATACCATAAGAGTAATAGATGGCGTGAAAGGCGTAAAGCAATTTGTTTACCATGATGGTGTCGAGATCGGCTAATGTCGAGGCACTGCATACGATGACGGGCGTGCAAGAGACGGAGGGGCTGCTTGATGGCGCGGTGCCGGCTGCCGATGTATTCTCCCTACCGGGTGCTTGGAGATCCGATGCCGCCGCGACGATGGCAGGGGGAGTCACCAACATTTTCGGCGCCGCGGTGATGGCAGGGGGAGTCACCAACACTTCCGGCACCACGGTGCTAGCGGGCGGAGTCACGAACACATAATTCGCCTGATTCGTTGGCACCGAGTTGTTCGAGTGGCTGTTGACCATGCTTGGAATCGGGCACGGCCCTTGTCGACCACCCGCACTCCAGTTCGCTATTGACTCCACCAAGGTAGGCAGGATGGACGTGAGGGTGATTGCCAGGTTATCTTGAACGATCTGCAAGATTCGCGCCACTTGTTCCTTAAGTTGTTGTACCTCGCGGTTTTCCTCCTCGCTCCTTCCCGATGGCGCCACACGCGTCCTCAGTGTGGACCAAAATGATCCACCCAATTCTTACCCCCAAGGCCGGCCAGACGGCCAGCCAACGACGACTTCTTTGTAACCAGCGTGATTTTCTTGGCCTGGTTCATCGCCCTGTTAAAAGGGTTATCCCACCGGGTGGCCGCCATCTACCCCTGGGATGAGGAACCCTGGGATCCATGACTAGCAATAATTTCCTCCTCCTGTAGAAGAAGTAACAGTGAACCGTTTAGAAACTCGACTTCATCGATTAGAATGCAATCGAGTTGATCCGTGGTAATTAAATTACTTACCACAATTTCCTCGAATTCCTTCACCACAGGATCCGCGGTGAGTTGTTTGATTTTTGGGTCCACATGGTAATGGGCCCTGATGAAGTTTTGAAGCTGCCCCTTTTTGAATTTCGCAAAGGGATTAGCTATCCCCTTAGCTCTATACTCGTCGTCCTCATTATCCCATTTGGCCTCCATGGTTCTGTATCCACCAGATCCGAGATGGTGGTGACCTATATTCATCGCCTACAGCACCTTTCCCCGATTACTCGAGGCCTGGGCTCTTTTTTATTTGGACCTCTCCTTGAACTCCCGGTACTGATATTCGGTGATCTGCGGGTCAATCTTCTGGATCACCTCGAGACTTTTGCCTTCTTTATAGATCTTTTTATTTATCCAGGTTCTCCAGCTGGCCAAGGCTATGCTCATCTTGGTGAGGGCGGATTTGTTTACTTCATTCCCATGATAATTTGTGTTCCGATACTCAGTGGGGAGCTTGTATCTTGCATGCAGCTTCTCGAAGAGGAGTGTGCGCAAGTGGCCATTATATTTATGCCAGAGATTCTCGGTGTTGATCGAGATGTTTGTCTAGGTGATCGCCGCCACTTGCCCACCGTACCCTCTGACGACAAGGTCGGGCGCCAAAGGAACCCCTGTTGGGCTCACTTCGGTAATTTCTTCTCTAACGGTGCCGACCGTGTTCGGGTGCCGTTCCTTCGGCTTCTTCTTCTTAGGAGGATTGCTACCACTCCCTGTTCCCTCGCCATCAGTGGTTTCATCATCCGCCGTTCCTTCGTCTTCTTCCTCCGCGTCTTCCATCTCATCATCCTCGCTCTCTGAAGGATGGTATTCTTCATCGTATTCTAGCCGCTGGGCCGCCTACCAGAATGTCAATTGTTTATTCAGAGGTCTGACTTCTCCTTCAGCGCTGACGCGCTTAGAACAGCTAGCCTCGTTGTTGTCATACATGTTTGCACTAATAAAAATCAAATAATTGGTTAGTAATAAAGTGCACAGAAAAATCCGGCATGACCTTTGCTAATTTTCTTAAACTAGGAGTGCTCGATTTCTGCCGAAACGGAAGTTAATCAACATTCCGGCAAAAATCAGGACTCATTTCAGACAAGAACCTGCATACACTACATTATAAAGTGCTTCATACAAGCACAAGCACAATTTCAAGTGCTACAACAATAACAACAATCCTTGCTGTCATTTGCTTGCAATAAGAAAATGAGAATACACCATACACCATTATAAGCACAAGTTCTGCAAGCAAATGACATCAACAAAATTTTCAGTTCTGTGAACATATGACAGCAAATGGCAAGTATACACAGTTCAATTCAGTTCACCTTGGCAAGCACAAGCTCGACGGATCTTACCACAACATAATTTTCAGTTCAGCTTTGCACAATAGTATACATTAAATTGGCCTACTTCTAACTACTAACTGCTAACCTACTACTTACCTACAACATCTAACTTGACAACAACTAACTAAACCTAAAGCATTCGTTTCCTTCTTATTTTGCCAGAATTAATAAGATTCATAGCAATACAAAAAGCAATGTATACACAGCTTTGTAATTAACATATCTGAGCCACTGCAGGTGCAATGCATACTTGTTTTAATTTTGATGCAAGAAGTTACTGGACTTGATAAAATATGTAATTACCATATCTGAGCCACTGTAGATGCAAGAAGTTATTGGACTTGTCCTAGAATAGAAGTTACTGGCATGCAGATACAGGCATCACTGCCACCCCCAATTAGGGCAATCAGGGCACTCAAACTAGTACCATGTTTCATTGCAAATAACTACAGATAGGTCATTGTGAAAAAAGAATAGCGCAAAGGGGCACTGCATGTTGGCAACGGCTGACGGGAAACTACTCGATGCACTTTTCATTTTGACCAAAGTACAAAACTTATAAAGAGGGAAGAGAATTAGCTACTCCATCAAACTAAATCGTCAATGTTCCATAAATACTGTTGGCAAGTCTGTAATGAAAGAAAAAACAATTCAACACTTACATAGTCCACAGGTTTTTCCGAATCTGATCAACCAATGGCTCAGTCTCTCTGTCTATTATTACTGGACTTGATAAAATATGACCATCTACTGCTATATTCATCTACTAGACTTGTAAGAAGTTACTGGACTTGATGCGTGAGTGATGTTTTCTTTCATGCTTGGGTTAAAGAATATATGACCATCTACTGCTATATTCATCTACTGCACATATCTTTGTTCTACTACTGCATATTCATCTACTGAGTTTGATGCCTGAGTGACATATCTTTGTTCTACTACTGCATATTCATCTACTGCACATATGACCATCTACTGAAAATCATATTCATCTACTGAGTTTGATGCCTGAGTGACATATCTTTGTTCTACTACTGCATATTCATCTACTGCACATATGACCATCTACTGAAAAGCATATTCATCTACTACATCAAAATTATCCGAAAAGCATATTCATCTATTGCATCATACTAACCATCTCGGTGTTCAGTGTTCTAAACTGAGCTTCTTGTCGCCTGCAGAGTGAGGGGAGAGAGGGAGAGAGGGAGAGAGGGGAGGGGCGACGCTAGCTAACCTCTGAGACGAGGACGGCGATGGTGGGCGGACGGCGACGAGCGAACGCCGGCGGGCGGGCGATGGCGGCCTCCTCCTCCTCAGACACGGGCGGCCTCCTCCTCCTCCTCCTCGGACACGGGCGACCTCCTCCTCCTCGGACAAGGGCGGGCCTCCTCCTCCACGGCCTCCTCGAGAGCGGCGGATCGAGGGCGGCGGCGGCAGGGGGATCGGGCTCAGGCTGTGAGATGGGTGAGAGAGCGACGTGCCCGCGCACACGTGTGGATAAAACCCAGATAGGCATAGCGTACTCTGGCATATGTGCTACGGATATCTGTAGCGCACTCCGGGCTAGTGCGGTACGCCTATCGGCTTCTAACGACTCTATAACATTACTGCAACACTGCTTCTAACAGCTACACTAGCCTATCCCACTGGTTCCTTCCACTACTCTATTCTGAACCTATGAGCACCAAGGTTCGAATCCTGGTGCCCACCTTTTTTTATTTTTATTTTAAAAATACTTTTAAATGTTCCAAAAATGCCCAAAAGTGGTGATATATGCCATAAAAGTTTTGTTTTGTTTTTAAATAGTTTTTAATATTCCAAAAATGCCCAAAAGTGATAATATATGTCATAAAAGTGGTACAAATATGATTCAAAGTATAAATAAATTAAATAATAATTTGTCCATGAATATTACAATATTTTTTACCACACGTTTTACAATATTTTTTTGAGCTAGCATTTTACAATCTTTTTTCCCTTCTTTGTCGCGGTTGAATAATTTAGCCCCGGCACTTTAATATTTCTTCTTTCGAACGAGCTACCTTTTTTGGGTAGGATTGTCCTTTTTCTTCTTGTGATGTATGTTGCTGCATCGTAGTCGTCGTTGTTGGGAATATGCCCTAGATGCAATCATGTATGATGATATTTCCCATTGTATTCATAAAGATATTAAGTTGTCCTTGTATAAACATCCGATGTGTATCATTGAATATGTGATTCAGTTGTGGAACTATGCATTCATGTTGTTTATACTAAATGTCCTTGGTCATTGAGGTTGTGCTGGACACACAACTTAGACCAAATGTGAAAGTCGGCTTGATGACTCGGTTCCACTTGTCATGTGAATGGGGATGCCATTCCGACTTACACAGATTCGGCTAAAGAGTTTAGCGAGTCGGATTGACCCATATTGAGTTACAACGAACAAGTTGTCATTTGTATATCTCAATCAATGTAATCCTTAGACCTGAGATTGTTGCACTGTCCGAGTTGAGGATCACCGACTTAGGTTCTGTCAAACGTTGATCCGTAATTGGGCTGTTATAAAGGCAGAATTCGGGTCGACTGATAATCAAGCTGCGTGATGTGAATAACCCAGATGGGATTTTGCCCCTCTAGTTGGAGAGATATTCTCTGGGCCCTCTCGGATGATATGATTTGGAAAGCATGGCCATGTACGACTCGTTTAAGTGTTAACCGAGGCGATCGACTAAGAGTTAGTCGGGTGAATCACTTATTTCGGATCGAGAAGAGAGTCAGACTATTTAAGGGATGACAAGTATTCGCCTATAGTTTGACAAGGTATATCGTGAGGCAAAATGGACTCGGACGTAAGTCACATCGGAAAGGCAAGTCGTTATGACTCATTGGTACTTGGGAGTTGGCAAGTTCTACCACGAGCCGCTACCGACTGATCGATTGAGAGTTGGACTCCAATCGTGTCCAAGTAGCCATGAGCCTGCGGGGTCACACACTTAAGAGCGGGAGAAAGTTTGGATTGGATCTAAATTAGAAATCTGGTTGGGTTGGACCCGAGCCGGATTTGGACTGAGTCAGTGAGTCGGACTCACGGTGACGGGTATTATATGGGCTTTAGTGAATTGGAGACGTGAGTGGGGCCCATGTTCACTTCCTATATATAGTGGAGCACAGTAACCCAGAAGGGTTAATTGTTGATCGATTAGGTCATTCCATGAGTTGAAAACCCTAGCTCCACAGTAGTCCTGCCGTCGTAACGAACCTAGCAGTTCACCGTCGGTGCTTCTCCTCGTACGTGTGGACACCAGTAGAGGTGATGTACGATCAGCACCAGGACGATCATGACCGGATCAGATCGTGAGGACTACACTGCATTCAACAGACGTGCTTCTTCAGTAATCCGCAACTGCGCGTCTAGTGGTAAACCTCGTGGCCTTCTACCTCAGCTAGATCTTGGGATCACCAAGTTAGAGGGAAAAAGTTTTTTTATCTCTACCTGGCCCAACAGTCGTCATCTTCAATCTTTGGATCGCCGTACTGGTCGAAGTCTTGCTCGTTGGCGACTCCATCCATTCCTATGATGTTTATTTTTCCTCTCCTCACGACAACACGGCTAGGATTTGTCAGGTCGGTAATGAAAAAAATTGGTTCACTTTGCTAGCCAGTACCCACGGTTCATTTTCGTGGCCACGTTCGCACCGACGGCCTTGGATTTGGTTGCGTCGAGTATAACCATGGTTGTGAAATACCGATATTCTCTTTCGATGCTCTTTTCCCATCTGACACGGAACATCGACACCTTTTTTCCACAGTAGTCGAGCTCCCAGATCTCCTCGATCCTTTCGTAGAATTTTTCCTTCACGTTGTCATCGGTGTAGAATTCCGACGTTACGCCTGAGTTTTAATAATCACACTTGTTGTCCTTTTCCTCCGTGTATAATGTGTAGCCGTTGATATCATACGTCTGATAGGTCACTAGGTTTTGCATGGGTCCCTGCAACAAGATGAATATGATCATTTTCGTGTCAGAAGAATGCGATCGCAGGGAATTATCAAGGAGTGTCTGCCTAAACTAACGCGTGAAATCTGAGTTGTGCTCTTTGATTATTTCTCCCTATGTCCTCTGTATGCCCCGGTCACTATACTTCTTCTCGATTAACCTTTTGTGCTTCTATACCCAAGGATCGACCAGTTCTAAATGATGTAGCGTGATAAGGTTTGCTCGATCAAAGTCTGCGCATCGATAATCGAAGTCTGCATGCAGTACGCGATGACCCTCTCGGTGACCAGATCCGTCGAGCTTGCCAAGGTGCCTGTTGACGGGAAGACTGACAGGGTTCTCGATGTCTAGATAGTTTGTGTAGAAAGAGATGCACTCTTCATCCAGAAAGCCCTTGGCTATGCTTCCATCTTGATAGGACCTGTTGCGAACATATCCTTTGATGTGTCCGTTCATCCTTTCGAACACCATCATGCTGCGGAGGAACATCAGCCCGAGTTGGACGATGTCCTCCACGACATGGACCAGCAGATGCACCATAATGTCGAAGAATGCGGGTGGGAAGTAGACCTCAAGCTCGCATAGTATCACCATGATCTCCTCATGTAGCCTCCCGAGTTGATTCACGCCAATCTACTTTCTAGAGATGACGTCGAAAAACCTGAAGAGGCCAAACAACATTTCACGAACGTGCTCGTCCATTATCCCTCTTAGTGCAACCGGAAGTACCTGCGTCATTATCACGGCACAGTCATGAGACTTCATGCCACTGAACCTCTGCTTCGCCTCGTCTAGGTATCTTCTTATCTTGCCCGTGTAGCCGTAAGGAAATTTGACTCCTAGAAGGCACTTGAAAAACTGTTTGATCTCATCCTGGCTTAGAGTGAAGCAAGAAGGAGGGCAATAATATTCGTTCTTCTTGAACTTTTTACCCTTCCGACAACCTTGTGTCGCCTCCGACTCATGATCATCGTCATCTTCCTGATCATCAGGAGTAGTGCATCCTCCGTGAAGCTCCTTCCGGATGCCCATGAATATCAGGTCGTTCCTTGCTTTAAGACCATCTTTCGTCCTATCTGGCATGTTGATTATGGTGGCGACCAGACTCTCGCACACGTTTTTCGTGATATGCATGATGTTAAGGCTATGAGGCGTGCGGAGAAACTTCCAGTATGGCAACTCCCAGAAAACAGACCTTGTTTTCCATACCTTCAGCAGCGGCTTGTCTTGCTGCCTCTTTTGCTTCTTTCCAGGCTTAGGAAAATCTTTCCAGTTTTCAGCAATTCTTCCACTTCTTCGCTGCTCCTCCGCTCTGGGATTCCTCGGGTCTCGGATTTGCCATCGAACAGATCTCCATGTTTTCTCCATGGATCATTCTTGCCGAGCCACCTCCGGTGCGTCATGAACACGGTTTTCGAAGATCCTGGATCTTTCTCTAGTTGGAGATAGCTTGTGTTATCCATGCACCTAACGCATGCGGAGAATCCTTGGATACCCTGCCCCGAGATATACCCACAACCTAGATAGTCTTGCACCGTAGCGACCAACGCGGCTCTCATAGTGAAATAATCTTGTGCGACGGAGTCGTAAGTATTGGCTCCAGATTCCCATAACGTGGCTAGCTCCTCTTTCAACAGCCCGAGATACAGATTGATGTCGATACCAGGTTGTTTCGGCCCTTGAATTAGCATACTCATTTGTATGTACTTCTTCTTCATGCAGATCCATGGAGGGAGGTTGTACATCCATATAAACACAGGCTAAGTGCTGTGCGTGCTGCTCTGTCTACCGAAAAGATTGAGTCCATCGATGCTCACAACAAGCCCGATGTTCCTCGAATCTCCACCAAATTCTGGGAATTCAAGGTCCAATGCTTTCCACTGGCTAGCATCTGAAGGGTGCGTCAGTAGCTCGTCCTTTTCGGGTTCATCATCATCTCCTGGCTTCTTCCTTTCCGCATGCCATCGCATGAGCTTCGCTTCCTTAGGGTCCGCGAAATAGCGCTGCAGGCGAGGAGTGATAGGAAAGTACTGATACGTCCAAAACGTATCTACTTTCCCGAACACTTATGCTATTGTTTATTCTCTAAACTTGTGTGATTTGGATACAACTAACACGGACTAACGCTGTTTTCAGCAGAATTACCTTGGTGTCTAGTTTTTGTACAGAAAATCAACTATTAGGAAAAATCCCAGAAAATATGCCAAAAATTATATTTTACCAGAAGATCCATGGAGACAGAAGACGAAACGGAGTGGAGGCCTGGGGGGCCCACACCCCTACCAGGCGCGGGTGGGCCCTGCTCGCGCCTAGGGGGTGCTACCACCCCAGGCATCCCCTCGGGCTCCCTCGGCGCCTATAAGTTGCCCCTTGACCTAAAAACCCAGGGGGGTTCGACGTTTTCCAGAGAAGAGTTCCGCTGCGCTGCCACCACCAGAGACAAGATTCGGAACCAGAAACTCCGTTCTAGCACCCTGTCGGGACGGGGTATTTGGGGAGGATCATCGCCATCGTCATCACCAACGCATCTCCATAAACCATCGATGTTTCCCTCATCCATGAGTGAGTAATCCCCCGCTGTAGGCTTGGGGATGGTACGGATTGGATGAGTTATATCATGTAATCGAATAAGATTGTTAGGGCATAGTGCCTAATATCTCTATTAGTGCTATTTGCCTTTGTTGCAACTTGTTGTGATTAATGTTTGTCACTAGGGCCCGAGTGCCATGATCTCATATCTGAGCTTATTATTGAATCATTATGATAGTATTGTTTGTGATCTTATCTGCAAGTTGTGTACACATATCATTGTCCGGATCCAAAGGCCCCAAAGTGACAATAATTGGGACAACCGGCGGGGATGGCTGTGGTGTGAGGATCACATGTGTTCACGGAGTGTTAATGCTTTGCTCCGGTGCTCTATTAAAAGGAGCACCTTAATTGCCAGTAGTTCCCTAGAGGCCCCGCTGCCACGGGCTGGCTGGACAGAAGATGTTGTGCAAGTTCTCATTACGAGCACGTATGACTATGGCCCCCTTCTTTTCAGCTTCTTGGCCAGCTTCTCCCAGAAGCTACCCTCGACCAGCTTCTCCCAGAATCTCATCTGCCAAAATCGTTTATACTTTTAAATTGACATTGAAACTACTAGTTAAGAAGTTTGAACGAATTTTGAAGATGAGATTCTGGGAGAAGCTGGTCGAGGATAGCTTCTGGAAGAAGCTGGCCAAGAAGCTGAAAAGAAGGGGGCCTATATATGGAGCACATGCCTAGGATTGTTTAGTACTTGGATGCTTGTTATTATTTATCTGCAATGTCCTAGATCTTGAAGTTACCTGTTTAGACTCGTCCATGCAATGCCCATCCATCCATCCCTATGTCTGCCGCACTTGAATCCCACTGTTTACCGTTATTGTTACTATTGCTCATGTTCTACTGTTACTGTTGCTTTGTTGTTACTACTACCAAACTATTGCTACTGATAAACTTCTGTGAGCAAGAACTATTTTGAGGTGCAGCTGAATTGACAACTCAGTTGTTAAGGCTTGCAAGTATTCTTTGGATCCCCTTGTGTCGAATCAATAAATTGGGTAATACTACCCGCGAAGACTGTTGCGATCCCCTATACATGTGGGTCATCAAGACTATTTTGTAGCGCCGTTGCCGGGGAGCATAGCTTTATTTGTAAGTTCACTTGGATCTATTTTTGTTCACTGCTACTCCTTTCATCATGGGGAAGTCTCGTTATGGAAAGTTTCCTATTTTACCATCCACTACAAGAAGAGGTACTGTCCTAAACACCTCTTTTGCTCTTGATTCACCGTCTGTTATAAGTAAGCTTATTACACCACCACCACATACACATGCTACACACACTGCTACTACTGCTGAGTCTGAAACTGCTTTTGATACTCATGATGTTACTTCTACTGTGCTTGATGCGAGTGGTTCATTAGGTCCTTTTCTAGATGCTACTATGGCTAGTCTAGGAAATACCAAAACTCCTAGTGAAGACACTGTTACACCTGTTAGCTCACCTGAGTCTAGTGAGAGTTATGATATTAATGCTGGTTACATTGAGTTCACTGATGATTTTCTTGAAGAGTGCCGAAACACACATGATACTAGTGCTATTAAGAGTCTCCTTTCTAGACGTTCTATTATTCCTAAGTTGTCTTCTGATCCTAAGTTTTCCACCTCTCCCATAGATATTGAAGATAAAGATTATGATTTCTATCTTGATTTATCTTATTTAGATATTGTTGAGAAAGAACCTATTTGTGGGACTGAAAATGAGAGTGCTGTGGCTCATATGAATGATCTTTATACTATGAGTGCTTCATTCTCTAATGATTTTAAGATGCGCAAGTACTTCGTTACTAAGATCTTCCCTTTTTCACTAAAAGGAGAAGCTAGGACTTGGTTTAATAGATTACCTCCTGGTTCCATTGATAGCCCTGATTGTTTGATTGCTTCTTTCTTCCAGAAATATTTTCCTCCCAGTGCTAGACATGCTGCTTTGCAGAGACTTTTTGATTTTAAACAGGGAGAAGAAGAGAAATTGCTTGAGTCTTGGACAAGGTTCTGTGCCTTGATTCATGCACATCCTGGATGTCCATTACCTAAGAATGAGCTTCTTGATATTTACTATAATGGACTAACTGATGATTCTTGGACATACCTAGATAGCTTTGCTAATTGTGTTTTCAGGAAAAGAACTCCTACAGATGCTGAAGAATTAATGGCTAAGATAAGCAAGAATTATGATGATTAGACTTCAATTGAGCTAAATACTTTTGAGACTATTACTCCTGAACTAGATGTGCCTAAACCAGTTCCAACACCAACACCAAATAAGATGGGAGTTATTGCATTAAATGATGAAGTGATGAAGGAAGCTAAGAAGTGTCTAAAGGAGAAAGGTATTAGAGCTGAAGATGTGAAGAATCTACCTCCTATAGAAGAATTATGTAAGCCAATTCCCCACTCATCTACTATTGAGATACACTCTCTCCAACACTTTGATGTAGGTGATATTCCTTATGGTAAGCCTCCTGATCAATGCTTAGAGGAACTTGACTTTTTTATTGTTAAGCAAGGTAATTTTAATAAACAAGTTCAGAATCATTTATTGGAAAACTATAGAGCTATCAATGAGTTGAAAGATATTATGGAAAGAACTTCTAATGATATTAAAATGCTTTGTAAACACTTTCAAATGGTCCAAACCCAACTTGATCAACTTGCTAAGGTACAAAAGGATATGCTAGTTAATGCGTCAGGAGATAAATAGGCTTATGGAATTAGAACTAGGAGTTGAATAGCTACCCAAGATCCTTTATATCCTGAAGGACATCCTAAAAGAATTGAGCAGGATTCCCAACAAGGTGATAGCAGTGGTAGTCCTCGTAAGAGAAAGAAAAAGAGACATATAATAGTTGAGGAACCACTTGAACCTGCTGTAGATCCTAATAGTATATCTATCTCTGATGCTAAAACTGAGAGTGGTGATGATAAAAATGATGCTCCTAATAAGGAGGAAGTTGAGGAAGAACCTAAGAAGCACAGTAAGAACACTAGGTACACTAAGGAAGATTTTGTTGCTAATAAACATGGTAAAGAGAGAGAACTTTGGGTGCATAAACCTATGCCTTCTCCAGGTAAGAAACACAAGTCAAAGGAGGAAGAACACTACAACAAGTTTTGTGAGTGGACGAAACCTTTATTTTTGCAAATTCCTTTGACTGATGCTATTAAGTTGCCTCCTTATTCAAAGTATATGAAGGATATTGTCTCTAATAAAAGGAAGATTCCTAATGAGTAGATTTCTACTTTGCTTGCTAATTACTCCTTCAATGGTAAGGTTCCAAAGAAACTTGGTGATCCATGTATACCAACAATTCCATGCTTTATTAAGAATAATTATGTTAGAACTACTTTATGTGATTTGGGAGCTGGAGTTATTGTTATGCCTTTTTCTCTCTACAAGAAACTCCAGCTAGAAAAGTTGATACCAACTGATATAGCTTTGCAAATGGCTGATAAGTCAACTACTATTCCTGTTGGTATATGTGAGGATGTTCCTGTTCAAGTGGCTCATAATTGCTTGGTTCTAACTGATTTTTTTTTGTGTTTGAAATGCCTGAAGATGATAATATGTCCATTATTCTTGGGAGACCTTTTCTTAATACTGCAGGTGCTGTCATCAATTGTAATCAAAGAAAAGTAACATTCAATATTAATGACAAAGAGCATACTATCTATTTCCCCAAAAAAGTTGCTAAGAGCTATTGTCTGAATTCTATTGAAAATATTGAGAGCATCAAGGTTGGAGAAATATATTGTCCATTCCATAAGAAAATTTTGAAACTATTATGATTGGGACCATTGCTATCAAGTATGAGGTAACATAATCACCTTGTGGATTGCAAAGTTTTGTTTCATATAAGATTGTTTTGGTAACAAGACTTGATCAACCTTGTTAACAAAAGGATTTTTAAGAACAAAATAATGTTTTCACTGTGGTTATTCTTGCTTTCCTTTACTTTTCTCCTTCCTAGTCTTTGCTCTTTCTCTTGTTATCTTTAGTTTTGCTAGTTGTTTGCTTGTTAGAGTGTCTTAGAACTTCTGTAGTTTGGATTTTTTGTTTGCTTTTGTTTCTTCTAGAAAAAAACCGTTTCTGCTAGAAAATCAATTTTCATACCCTGAAAATTGGCCAAAATAAAGTTTCCCGAAAAATCCCAGAAAATTCAAAATAAAATTTTCCTAGAAAAAAGGGGAGAGGGACACCTGGAGTGACCCAGGGGGGCACCCCGCGCCCACACCCCAGGTAGGCGCAACCTACCCATGGGTGGCGCCTAGGGGGGGGGGGGGTCTGGCCCACCTGGTCCCCTCCAAGGTGCCCCTTCACAGCCATCTTCTTTCTCTATCCCGAAAAAACACCGGAAAACTTGCTCAAGCTCCAGTTATTGTTGTTCTTTCTCGCGATTTTCGATCTCCTTGCTCATCCCGTCTTTGCTGCTGATTTTTGGAGGGATTGATCCTTGGTATGTGCCTCCTCCACTTGTCCAATTAGATTTGTGATTGGTAGATTGTATCTTGAGTATTTTGCTGCTATAGGTGTCAGGTTGTGTGAGCTTGCATGCTTGTTCTATGCTTAGAAATTTCATTTTGATGCATGTGTAGCCAAATAGCAAATTCCTATAGTATTTGCTCATCATTTATCAACTTGGAAATCACTTGGTTTGATGTTTGTCTAAAAATTTCAGCAAGGAAGATGAGTGCATATCCACTGAATCAATATGACTTGATGGTACCTGTGCCAATGAAAGTTCATCGTGAGGAAGGAGTCTTCCCTTCCATATATCCATGCCATGAATTTATGAGAACCGCGGGAATCCTCCAGGATTTCGAAACTATGATTACCAATGCAGGGTTGGAACACTTTGTTGAAGGTGAACCATTTCAATTTGTTAAGCTAACCATGGCTTTTGTGCAGGACTTCCGGTTTACTTGGTCTTCATCTAATCCCATGGTCCATTACAAAATATACAATATACCTATCGACTTGCCTTTTGCTGATTTCTGTGCAGCAATTAGAGTACCTCAGTGGGGATCTTGTGAGAAGATCAAGGAGAGACCCAAGTCGCTTATGGATTTATATGCTGAGATTTGCCAAGGTTTCGACTTCTCAAAGAAAAGCGGTAGAATTCGGAACGTTCAGTTCCTAGCCATTAGATATTTTGCCTATTTCATTACCAAGTGTGTTCTTGCTAGAAAGATGGGTAGGAAGCTATCTTATTTTGATCTAGCTTTTATCGCAGCTGCTTTGAATAGGAATAGATCTTATAACCTGTGTGCTTCGATAGCTTACCGTCTCACCACCAACCGCGAGAAGGGTAGAATTTGTGGAGGTCTCATTGCTTCTAGGTTGCTAGCTTTCCACGGTTTAGAGCCTCACCATTCAGATTATCGGTTCCCCATAGAGAGGCTTGATATTGAGTCCATGATTCAGCACGGTTTTGTTTCCTTGGGATCTAATGTGAGACGTTTACCGTTTGAATTATCTTTTTCCAAGCATGGTTGGAGAGGGGGTAGGACTGAGAAAATAGTTTATTTGCCTACACCTGATTTGTTTAATTTTGATAACAGGCAAGGATGGTCGCTCACGGAGGAGGAGGTTGACACATATGTGGCGGAGCTCTCCCAGCAAGAGGAGAATGTTGGAGTGGATGCCGAAGATGATTCGTTTTATCCCTCCAACTTGGAGAGTCTTCATACCAGCAACCCGCATTTGATTGGGCCGCGTCTTCTTCTTCACCGCAAGCACCTGACTATGATCATTCCTATGATGACCAACCATCTTGGGGTTACTACCCGCACTATTGAGCCCCACTTAGGCCAAAAGCCTAAGCTTGGGGGGAGGTATACCGGCATCACACTCATCTATATATCATGTTCGGTCGGTTCTTTGTATATCCATTGTTTCACTTTGTTTTTGGTTCTTGTTGCTGCTTTCTCAAAAATACCAAAAATATTTTCGTTGTTTCTCTTGGTTTGTTTCTTTGCTTTGGTTTGCCTTAAAAGAAAAATCCAAAAAGATTTTGCTTTGTTTGCTTCTTGTTTGGTTTGCCTTTTCTTTGTTTGGTTTTGCTTTGTTTGCTTTTTTTAAAAAAATCGAAAACACCAAAATATTTGTTGTTCTTCTTTGGTTTTGTGAGTTCTTTGCAGGGTTCAGCCGTCCTTAGTGGATTTTGGTTTCATGTTACTATTCAAGTCACACAAGTGAAGGGCAATAATGAAGATTAAGACAACTTGAGGTGTGGTAAGAGGCTGGTAATGAACTCTATTTGTTTCATTTTTGTACATATACTCATAATTGGGAGCATGCTTAGTCCGTTCATGTAAGGTGTATGTTATTATGAATGCTTAGTAGTTCTTGCTTGTTTGTGATTATCCCCGTCTTGCTAATAGTTTGTAGCATGTCATATGAATGTTTGCTTGCATTGTTTTATTCATACTTTGGTATGATATTGTGGTATCCTCCTCTGAAAGTTTCATGTGAATCGACTTGGCACATGCTCACGCATGCATATGACTAAACAATAGTCAGTAAGCCTCGATGATTTATTTTGCCTCAGAGTTCTTGTATCACTTTTATGCCATAATTAGTCCCGTTTTGTTGCAAGCATGATTATGACAATTATTGCTCTCTCGTTTGTCGCTCCCTCTCTATTGCTAGCCTTCACTTGCACTGAGTATGAGCTCTACCTGTGCTTCCAACTCCCCAGAACCAACATTGCCAACTGTGTCCACCATACCTACCTATTAGCATAATTTGCTATTTCAGTGCATATTCTATATGCCTTGTTTTCTTCCAAATAAAATGTTTGTCTGTTTTGAGAAAGTTAGTTAGTAAAGCTCTCATGAACTTGATGGCACACTTTATTCCTTGCGCTTAATAATCTTGAACCATTGTGACTTGTCCATGAAAGTTATATGCTAGGAGTTAGCAGAACCGTGCTGTCACAGGGAACGCTTTCAACACTTTTTGGATACATATCCAGTTGACACCTTGCTCTTTTGTTTGCGGATGTCGTCAATGTGAAATAAAAAGGGAGCTTGTGAGTTCATAGAGTCTATACATTGTATTAGAGAAACGCCTGAGTCGCTAGCCTAAGCCATGCCTAATCATGATGGAAACTTGCAACATCACTATAATGAGCATTTATGAAGCATCCTCAATAAAAAGCTATGCACATAGTAAATAAAAAGATCGATGATATGCTCATTGTCTGCTTGCCTTGTCATTTTGATCACGGGATAGCTCCTGTAGCATGTGCAAGGGGTACCCCGTTGGCGGTTCTCTATGATATGCATGTATTTACAATGACAAGAACTTACAGGTAACCAAAGTTGAGTAGCATGCGGTGCGACCCTCGTACTCAAGGGACTTGGGATTTCCAGTTTATGGTCTGTCAAGCATATAACTAAGATTGGACCTCACTTTCACCTTAACCATATGAAGATGCCTATGATAGGGGCAATGAGAGCTCAAAGATAATGAGTACCTTCCTTTCAGCATTTGGAAGCCTTTCAAACTTTTCAAAACATTTTCACAACCTTCTTGAGTCACCACTTATTCTATGAGAACCTTCTTGAGAGCATAGTTGTCATTCTTGTGTTTGTTCCAAAACTTGGTTAATTATGTCATGACTTTGATGCTTGTATCTCTGATATTTTTATCTCTAGTCTTCACCTGAACTTCAGAGGTGTCGTGGCATTTATATTGTGCTCTTCAAAAAAGGCAAGCGAGATACCACTCTATCATACCTTATTATGAGCATTGCAATGTTGCTTATGTTTATATTTCATGCTACTTATTATTGAGTTGGTTTCTCTTCATAGCTTGCAATGACTATTGAGTAGACTTAGTTGTATACTTCTTATTATAAATGGTTTAAGCATCTACTCCTGTGCTGAGAATATATACATCATGTGAAGCAAATGTGTTCATGAAAGTTCTTTTATCGCACTCAGTTTTCAACTGACTTGCTTGAGGACAAGCAATAAGCTAAGCTTGGGGGGAGTTGATACGTCCAAAACGTATCTACTTTCCCGAACACGTTTTCTATTGTTTCTCCTCTAAACTTGTGTGATTTGGATACAACTATGGACTGATGTTTTTTTCAGCAAAATTACCTTGATGTCTATTTTTTGTGCAGAAAATCAACTATCAGAAAAAATTTCGGAAAATATGCCAAAAATTATATTTCACCAGAAGATCCACGGAGCTAGAAGACGAAACGGAGTGGAGGCCTGGGGCCCCACACCCCTGCCAGGCGCGGGTGGGCCTTGCCCGCGCCTAGGGGGTGCGGCCACCCCAGGCACCCCCTCGGGCTCCCTCGGCGCCCCACAGGCACCCCATCGGGCTCCCTCGGCGCCTATAAGTTACCCCTTGACCTAAAAACCCAGGGGGTCGACGTTTTCCAGAGAATAGTTCCGCTGCGCCGCGACCACCAGAGATAAGATTCGGAACCAGAAACTCCGTTCTGGCACCCTGCCGGGACGGGGAATTTAGGGAGGATCATCGCCATCGTCATCACCAACTCACCTCCATTAACCACCGATGTTTCCCTCATCCATGAGTCAGTAATCCCCTGTTGTAGGCTTGGGGATGGTAGGGATTGGATGATTTCTATCATGTAATCGAATAAGATTGTTAGGGCATAGTGCCTAGTATCTCTATTAGTGCTATTTGAATTTGTTGCAACTTGTTGTGCTTAATGCTTGTCACTAGGGCCCGAGTGCCATGATCTTAGATCTGAGCTTATTATTGAATCATTATGATAGTATTGTTTGTGATCTTATCTGCAAGTTGTGTACACATATCATTGTCCGGATCCAAAGGCCCCAAAGTGACAATAATTGGGACAACCGGAGGGGATGGATGTGGTGTGAGGATCACATGTGTTCATGGAGTGTTAATGCTTTGATCCGGTGCTCTATTAAAAGGAGCACCTTAATTGCCAGTAGTTCTCTAGAGGCCCCGCTGCCACGGGCTGGCTGGACAGAAGATGTTGTGCAAGTTCTCATTGCAAGCACGTATGACTATATATGGAGCACATGCCTAGGATTGTTTAGTACTTGGATGCTTGTTATTATTTATCTGCAATGCCCTAGATATTGAAGTTACATGTTTAGACTCGTCCATGCAACGCCCGTCCATCCATCCCTATGCCTGCCGCACTCGAATGCCACTATTTACCGTTACTGTTACTATTGCTCCTGTTCTACTGTTACTGTTGCTTTGCTGTTACTACTACCAAACTATTGTTGCTAATAAACTTCTGTGAGCAAGAACTATTTCTAGGTGTAGCTGAATTGATAACTCAGTTGTTAAGGCTTGCAAGTATTCTTTGTCTCCCCTTGTGTCGAATCAATAAATTGGATAATACTACCCACGAAGACTGTTGCGATTCCCTATACTTGTGGGTCATCAAGTACCATACCACTTTTCGAGGTGCTTTCTTCCCTTTTTTGTATCGACTCACACCGCACACCAGACATGTGGTTTTCTCCGCGTCCTCGCCCCAATAAATGATGCAATCATTGATGCATACGTGGTATCTAACGTGCGATAGATCGAGAGGACAGACGATTTTCTTGGCGTCCTCGATTCTAGTTGGACACGTGTTCCCCTTCGGGAGACGATCGTGCCAGAATGCCATCATATCGTTGAAGCTTGCATCGCTCAATTTGTGTTTTGCCTTCATCTCCATAGCCTTCAACGTTACATTCAACTGGGTATCATCGGGCCTGCATCCTTCATACAATAGAGTAACCGCGTCTTTCTCAAGTTGCGCAAGCTTGGATTTCTCTCTAGTGGCAGCCCTGGCATTACTCGTGTGCTTGAGAAGTAGCTCTTGCACATAAGGGTCCCACACCCAGCCTGACATTGTTCCATCGTCGTCTGCTCCTCCGGCATCTAGATCATCATCATCCCGGTCTGCTTCCGCAGCTTCACCATCTCCAGGAAACTCTTCATCATATCATCCTTCCTCGCCGTGATGATCATCGTCATGTTTCCCACCTTCACCGTCTCCATCATCTTCGTCATCGCTTATCCAATGAGTGTATCCATCCATGAAACCATGGCGGAGCAGGTGCGCATGCAGATGCCCGGAATCTGGGTTGATCAACCAGTTGAGTTTGCATCTTCTGCACGGACATCTTATCTCCGTCTTGTTATTTTGTATCATGTCGTCCGTTGCGCATTTCAAAAATCTAGCCACAATGCCTTCGCTCATTATGCGGACCATGGTTGCCTGGGCGGTGTACACGATACAATTAGAAGTTTATTAGAGCCACATAATCAATGCATGCATGCAATGGTCGATAGAGAATTTCGATATGACCTATCCTAAATTAAGGACCTTTGTGAAATGCCAAAGTATTGCCAAAATGGAAATGTATCACCATTTTGGCAAAACAAATGGCAACTCATTCACACACAAACACAAGAGATATACCGATCCATACACATGAACACAACATCCTCTCCATACACACATGCATGAGCATCGATCCTCTCCATATACACGCACATAAGCATCGATCCTCTCCATACACACATGAGCATCGATCCTCTACATACATATGAGCATATCATCCATATACACATGAACACATCCTTACATGGACAACTTACCGAGATGAGAAACCGATCGAGAAGATGGAAAGGAGAGGTGCGCGCGAGATCGACCGAGAGGATGGCGTGTCCAGAAGGAGAGCTTCCTCTGTTATGTATGTAGCATCCAAGGTAAATTCTACATGCTAAAAATGGTGAATGAGTAGAGAAATTGAGGTGGGAAGGAGGAGGATCCCGACTAGATCTAAGGAGAAAGAAGGAGGGAAAAGTGAAGTGTGGGTGTGGTAGTGGATAGTCACATGTGCAAAGTGGAGCTGCAAAAAAAATGGTCGACACATCCGTGGAGCACATGGCCCTAGTGCGCCATAGGGACTAATCACAACCGTGGCGCATATGCCAGGAGTGTGCCACGTATGTGTGTGCCCATTTATAGAGCAGAGGGGCCTTCGCTTAGGCGTAGCGCACGCCCCTCATGTGCTCCACGGCTAACCCTAACAACCGTAGCACACATACCCCATGTGCGCTACGGGTATGTGGCATGCGGCCAGCAGGCCCTTGGCCCACACATATCTGTGGCGCACTATCACTACGTGCGTCACGGTTGTTCTAGTTACTAGTAGCGCACTGTCCACAGGTGAGCCACGCCTGTTTTACCCGTGGGGCACTTCAACCACATGAGCCACCGATGTGTGGATTACCTATAGCCCTTTTCTAGTAGTGCTACAACACAAATCCATCAGCGATTATGCATACTAGACAAAAACGCGAGCTTCGCCTTGCCGTCTGCACTTCGTTCTCGTCAAGTGTGACAGCATTGCACACATTTTGGTCTACAAACTGACTAAATCATTAATATGTAGCATGAAAGCCCTCAGAGCGTTCGCAAGCACCCATACATGTGCCTCTAGCTTCTCTAAAAAAAATGTGCCTCTAGCTTAATCTAAAAGCCGTCAGAGTATTAAAAAACTTTATTCGTCGATGCCAAAATAAAAATATAAAATTATAAACTCAATTGTTACATAGTTAAATATATGAATGGTACTTGATGCACACGATATTTCAGAATCCGAGCTTTCTAGAATTCTTTGTTAGGAACTGAGGATCGAAATTCAGAACAGATTGTAGTCTGCAACTACGATAGTAAAAATCCTCCAAATTCATATCATGGTGGCTCCATGATACTATTATTTCTTATTTGATTAAACATGGCATAAGGTTCTTCAAATGCAGGCATCGGCTCGGCACCACCCAAGCATTCATTAGCCTAATAAATTCACTGCTCTAGTAAATTCAGTCTATGGAAGGGACCACGATCACGATGCAAGCTTTTCATTTAGACATTAAGAGATGATTGGTATAGCCTATTTAACAAAGTTTCCTTCTCCAACAATCTGTAATAACATATCATGAGATTATTAAACCTTAGAATGACAAGTTTTATGGTGGGAGAAAATTGAGAACAAAATGTAATTTGTCCTATCATGCATCTAAAATTACAATCACAATTATATGGTTTTAAGAAACAATGGAGTCCAGATAGTTTCCCCCACAAAAGCATCCATCGGATAAAAGTCTTAATTAATGTTATTGTTTCAGAAGTCAAGCCTATTTGAGGAAGATGAATCGGGAACTATCAGAGAACACCTAGAATATAGTTAGTTGGACAATGCATCAGATTAAAGCTATCATATATAAGTTTAGCAACCAGAAAAGTATCCAAAGAAATGCATAGATGCAACCAGCCTACTACAACAATTCTTGAGCGGGACATGTCCTTGGAATCAGGGCGGTCAGTCAACGGAATTGTGGGGGCTCAGAGGAAAGGTTAAAGGTCATCGAGGAAACCAGATGAGGCATCACCCACTATATTGTAAGAGGAGCATAACATTCATCGGTTTGATTTGTTTGTAATCATAAGCTTCTTGTTATTGTTTGCATCTAAGAATATTCAGGTTTGTCCAGGAAACAAATTCACTCTTTTTCTGTATTAAGCAACTAATTATCATTATACATCGACGTGCATTACCGCTAACTAGTTAAATACCCGACGTTGCTATGGAACACCAATATTAACAATTAACTCTGTCTGTGGTGCTAACATACTCTTACAATCTTTAGCTTCTTGTTTTTTATTCAATTGGGAAATGGCTCATTTTAATGTAGATTTATCATCATTCTATTAAATTAAATTCAATTGAGATGGTAGAAACATTAGCTTGTGATATAACTACACCCGACCTAAAATATAGTAAAAGAAACTCTTGTCATTTAAAATGAGCCGCTCATCCTATTTCATCATTTTCACCTAATTTTTTTATTAAAACATATTTTTATTGCTAAAGTTACTCCCACATTTTATTTCAAATTAAAACACTTATTTTTTATTATTTTACAATCTAAAAATATTTTGAAAATGGATATAATAAAATGGAAATAATAAAAGGAAAATGCATAGTGTTTTGATTTGTTTATAAACTTGTGGTTGAATTATAATTCAATAAAATTGCATTTAAAATGTGTCGAATCATTCACTTCATATTATAAATATTGAAGACTAATACTATTTATTAGACTCAGTTGGCTAATTTTAGAAATATTAGAAATTTTTATTTACCCTTATATGAATTATTCATTAAAGAAATAGTTTTAAATTCAAGTTATGAAAGTGTTTAACTTTTTATTTAACTCAAAAGTGTAATATTATATTTTTAATATGTAGATATTATTTTTGTGATCATTTTGATATATTACATTTATTTTTGTGATTTATAAATCATAAGATATGATTTTTATATGGTTTATTACTTTATAAATACTTAATAATTAAAAAATATTTAATTAAGTGAAATAATAATGTATGATTATAGTTTTAAAGTATTGTTTTATTTTTCCAAGATTATTGGTATTTTATTTATATTTTTAATATTTATCAATATTTAAATTATGAATTATCTAAGTTTTACTACTTATAAAACCTTTATTAAATAATATTAATTGAAATAATTAGCATAATAATATTTGATAATAGTTTTAAGTTGTAGATTTTATTTTTCTGAAAATTTTCATATACTAAACATACTTTTCTGAATTATAAAACAAAAGTTATTAAATTTTCAAGATTAAATCATTTTCTAATTAAATTCTAAATATTATTACAAACTGGAAATTACTTTACTTACCTAGACCTAATCTACCCTAGTCACTGACCTATGGGGTACTGGCCACGTTGGATGACACCTAGGTAATGGACTAGTCAAAAGTGGACTCGGTCAAAAGATGACGCAGGCGTGATGCCACGATGACATCAACACAAACATGTAATCTTTTTACACCCTGAACTAACCTAGCTAGAGACATGAACATGTGGGACCGTGGCCACATCACCTGCCACATGTGCTCGTCAGAGCCTCACCAGAGTTGTACTCGGGAACGATGGCAGAGAGATTTCTGGGATGCGTGACTAGGGGTGTTTGATGCAGGGAAGTAAAGGGGATCCTTATGAGGTAACGCCACTCAGTTTTGGTCACCGGAGCTACTCCGGTGACCCTTAACTACGGTGGTCAGAGGCAGTACACGGTGGAACGACAGTACACAACGAGAGGGAGAGATTAGAGAGCATGGGAAGACGTGTACACTCACCCAGACGTCGTTGTGGTAGTCAAAAAGGACGGCGGCGCCCCGAGTGAGCTATTCTTCGCGAATTCCGACGATAACAGGAGAAATGGAATGGCTCGATTGCATCGATTTGGAACTCCCCTGACTCGATTGAGCATCCTAAGATGGAGAGGGTGACGCGACGCTTCTCCTCGACCATGCCACGGACTCCAGAACGACCCCCACCGCCGACGATGATTAGTTTAGTGAGCTAGGGTTTTGAGACAGAGAGGAAACTCAGGAGGAAGAGGAAAGAAATGGGGATAAGGATGTGCGAGGTGTCTTCGTGTCCTTCTTGTCCTCTCCTGGTGTCGGCAGCCTCGGCACGAATCATGGCGACCACGGTGGACGGCGGAGCTCGAGCCAGGCAGCTGCTTGCCGGCGAGTCCTTCTGTCGAGAGGAAGAAGAAAAGAATCAGATCGAAAGGGTACGCGGGCTGCTATTGGGAGGAAGTGGGCTGAAGCGGATCAAGCGGCTGGCGGCTGCTGCTGCACGCGGGGCGACGTTTAGTTCCGTGAGGAAATGGGTCATGGGCCAGATTTGGTGCTTCTTCTGTTTTTGCTGGTTCTATCACTTTTCTATATTCTGTTTTGTTTTTAGCTTTGAATTTGCACAAATGATTTGAGTTTTCTTTGTAGAATTAATTTGTTAAACAATTGCAGCAACAATGAATGTATTTAAAGTCATTTTGTGAACTTTTATTATATATTGTTTAAAGTTTCTTTATTTTCTTTATATAGATACTTTTCCTATTATTATCTGTGAGGGCCTTTGATATGAATTTAATTGGGCTGAAATTCATAAACTTATTATAGAATGCATTACTAATAACTAATGAGATTTTGTTCTCATTAACTCACAATATTTAGGAGATTTTTGTATGGTGATCCTTTATTTTTATTTGATAAATAGAGTTCTAGTGAGTTAATATGATTAATATTATTCCCATTAATTTAGGAAATAGCAATGGATATATTTTAGTATAACTAATATAGAAGTTAGGGTTTGAATTGCAAATGCTTACCCTAGTGTTTAGGGTTCTTAATATACTTATATCCTTCTGTTGATAGGAATAAAGATTAATGGATAAACATATTATCTTTATGTTTGTGATCTTTAATGCTATCACCATTTAAAGTAAAATAGTGGGATTGTTTTTCTAGGCTAACTTATGAGAAAGAATTGATAAACATAACTCATAAGCACATATGGTTATGATAATTAGGTGACAAAGATGTTCTTAAGTAATTTGCTATAGGAAAATATTCCTATAGGACATTGTGGAAATAGGATGATAGATCACTCAGATGAAATGGATTTTATGTTTGGTTCTAGATTTAGGGTTTAGAGTTTACCAAGAATTCTTATCTTCCATAATTTACAATCTTGGACTTCTAATTAAGGAATTCCTTTCCTAGATATACTACTTCTTCATATCCATCACCATGATCTAACATGATGAGCTTTACTTCACAAAAATATCCTATCAATAATTTCTCCTCCTAAATCCATTTGTAAATCAATGATCTTGACACTAAAGATTTTCATAATCTTCTCATATCCATACTTGGTCAAATCAACTATTCTACTGCTGATAATCTCCAATCCAACAAGTAGTTACTTCTAACTCCACTCATACCTTTCCTTAGTCATCCACCTTAATAATACTCCATTATCATATACTAGGGTTCAATCATGTTCTATCCACCAATCTCACTTATACTTGATATAATCATTCAATCTTGGTGACAAAAGCATGATCATTAGAATCCTTCGATCATTTATGGCTTAGGTTTCCAGTTGGATAATCAAGGCTTCCATCCATACAACATACAGTTGTATTATAATTATCTTATTTTTAGCTCTATTGGATTAAGAGATATAATTCATTGACTATACCTACTTTATTCAATAGGATTACTCCTATTAACTATCTTCAATATTCATCCTTGTAATCTTTACCTCAGATACTCTTCTATTATTTCAGGAGTGAGTTAACTCCATCAGCTATCACATTGATCTTATTCTCTTCAATCACCCCATCATATAGATGATATTTAAATCTAGCATTACTATTTACCCCTTCTTACTTATTTCTTTATAGGCCTTAAGTGAATGCTATGATATGGTCAAGAGTTGATAGATCAAGAATTGATAGATTAAGAATTGGTGAATCAATAGTTGATTACTCAACATTGATGAACAACAGATATTGAGATAGGATTCCATAAGGATGGATATGGAAATAAAAATATATGGTGAATGATCTTGACTTGGTTTCTTTCCTACTCAATCTCACTAAAGAGTTACGGTTTAGATATTACCATGATCCTCATGGTATAAGCAGATGAGATTAAGATATAGTTGTTACATTCTTATTATTTGTGTTATATCCTTAACTTGGTATTCATGAGTTGTATAATGAATACTAGGGTATGATTACTTAAGGATCAAATATAAATCATTAAGTAATGTATTAGGGTTTAACATTTATTACATTTGATCTACCCTTAGATCAAATCTCCCTTACCCAAAATTAGGTTTTAACAAAGGTCATATTGAAACTTATCATAGTCAACTTGATGATCTACTTCAATTCCATCAGGTTAAGAGAAGTTTCAATCACTTTGATAAGTTTTTTATTTAAAAGCGCGAAAATTATTCGGATTTTCTATGCATGAATGCAATGCACACATCTATGTTCAGTTTATTTCTAAGCTCTAATGCTAGGTTACAGTAATTAGCCGTCGTTCCAGACGCCTTCCATTGTGACACTGCGCCGAGCTCCCGTCCCTTGATCTCACCCCCTCCCGGCGTTTCCTCCTCTCGAGAGTACACAACCTCGCCCTGCACCGCAATGCCTCACCACCGCAACACACTTCAACCTTCTCCTCTGATTCCTCCGGACAGCTTCGTGTGCCACATGTCCTCTTTGCTCTATTGGGCGCTAGACTTGCGCACGTCACCCTTTTTTTGGACTACGGGTTGATATCCAATTCGTCAAGGGGGTATATTGAAAAATTGTTGATGGACAAAAAGTCGTGGTTTACCACTAACCCGCGGGTTCCTTTCAATAATAAATATTGATTTTTATGAGTTAGCTGGAGAATCGATTGGAGCAAGAACATTCACCTTGTTGCATGCGATGATATCTTAGCACTGTTGATCATCATCAACCAGAAGACTAAATCAGTTTATCCGATTCTCGCGCATGTATCTGTTCATGTCTGTCGACAAACCATAGCTGGCCACATCGCATCGTGTCTTTGTCGTCATCGTCGAGCCACCTCTAACTGCATCGAGTCTCGTCTTCGGCGTCGAGTGGACGTTGTGGCATGTATTTCATCTCCTTCATCGTGGCGACCGGCTCTAAAAATCTAGATTGGTAGGAATCGATAACATAGAATTTAGATCAAAGTTGTGTATGTATAATTTTCTTACATCTCTCGCCTAGATCTTGAGATCGGAAACTACAAACCTACCAGGTGCAACGACATTGAAGAAATGATCGGCCGGTATCCCCTTCTCTTCCTCTTCATCATTGAGCCGCTGTCGTCCAAATATCTTCTCCGTCCTTGTTGAGTTGCCATCGTACGTCACCCGTGTATGGTCTCCATCGCCGTGAAACCGCCTTCGTCCAACTTTGTTCTCCACCGTCGTTGTCACGTAGTCGTGGTCTCCGGTCGCATCTCGCCTCTATGGTCGCCGGTCAGGACATCTTGTGAAGCCACTCCGTTGGGCATATGCATCATCACACATCAACAATGGCATGTCGCCCCCTTGACCTGGTATTAATACAAGTACATGCTTAAAAATCTCTGATAACATGGAATGTTTTTTCGAATTAATCGCTATTCGCTAGGTAAGGTCATTTGTTAATTGGTGATTGAATTCAATTAATGCTGAGCGTCCATCGGAGGATGCAAAACTCCCAACCTCTGGCTCCTGTAGTTGACACGTGTCTAGCCAGGGGCCACCACTTGCGTACACACGGGAAAAAAATCCCCAATGCTCCAGAGAAAAGACAAAGGGCGAGCGTGTGCGTCCTCGCTCAGAGCCCCGCCCGTCGCCGGAGATGAAGACGCCACAGCTTCGCCGTCAGGTCGTAGCAGCGCCGGCACCCGCCCAGAGCACTGTCGTTGGTCCAGTAGCAACTCCGGAGAATCTCAGAAAAGCTGCCGTTTGCAGCACCGTCCGTGGCGTTTGCAGATCCGGCGAGAGGTCTCGCCGACCACCTTATTGGGCCGTTTGCAGCACTGTTTGTGGCGTTTGTAGCTCCGGCGAGAGGTCTCGCCGACCACCTTGTTGCATCCTCAACTCTGGCTTGCAACCTTCCCACCCACACCTGACAACATCACCAACCACCTTTGGTAGTGGTTGGTAGCAACATCGGTCGCCGTTGGTAGAAGCTCCTGCCGCCATCTGTAGCAGCTTTTCCCATCTTAGGTAGCAGTACAGACCACAGTCAATAGCATCTTCCGCCGCCATAGGTAGCAGCGCCCGCAACCTTTGGTAGCAGCTAGGCAGCAGCTTCCACTGCGGTAGGTAGCAGCGGCCGCGACAACCGTTGGTGCATCACCCGCTGCTGTTGGTAGCATCTCCTACAGCCGTAGGTAGCATTGGCCCAAGCCGTTGGTAGCATCACCCCGCGATCGTAGGTAGCATCATCTGCCATCGCTGGTAGCAGCGCCCACAACCTTTGATAGCAGCTTCAGTTGCGGTAGGCAGCAACTTCCACCGTGGTAGATAGCAGCGTCTGCGACGACCGTTGGTAGCATCGCCCGCTGCTGCAGGTAGCATCGGCCCAAGCCATTGGTAGCATTGCCCGTAGCCGGAGGTAGCAACTTGTGTCGCCGCTAGTAGCAGCTACGATCGCCGTTGTAGCAAAGCCGACCGTGTGTTGTAGAAAAGCTCAGTCGCCCTTGTAGCAAGGGCTGCGTGGTGGACCAACGAGGAGGGTCAGGAAGGAGGCCAGGGTAGAGATGTGGCGTCGCTCGAACGACGTCCGACGAGAGATAAGCTGTAGCCGCGACGCTTGGGTGGAAGAAGAGCGAGAATGAGGACAAGGCGGCCGGCAGCAACGCTTGGGTAGGCTGGCGGCCGGCAGCGAGAGAAGCTGCACCCGGAGGATTTCTAGGAGTGGAGACGCATTGGTAGAAGATGAAAGGATAAGGAAGAAAAACATGTGATGAGACCTGCAGTTTGTGGCCACGTCGGGGACGTGTCGCGAGCGACCTGGAGGCTGGCAACATCCGAAGGAGTACAAGCGTTTTTCTTAAGTAAAATCTTAAACGGGTCCGCATGCATGTCTGATCCGGCTAGCACGTACGCATGAGTTGCATGGTTTTTCTTCTTCTCGTTAGTTGTTGAGAAAAATAGGAGAATTTGTTTTGGTCGTGGAGCTTGACGTGCAAAATATAAAGGAATATGAGAGTTTGTTTTGATGGTTAGAAGATAGGAGCTAAAAAGTAGGGATGTTTTGTTTTTGCTGTGGCATTTTCCTAATAATTTTGTTAAAATGTGACACCACCACTTTTGCTTTTAGTAGTAAAGATATACCTCACCAAAGAAACACTCTGATGCCAGATGATCTTACCTGTAGGTGTAGGGAGGCCACGCCATGTGCATGTTGATGATACATAGGGGAAGCCCAGGGAAGCCGTGAGTCGGGGCAGGGGCACCGTCAGGACGCGGTGGGCAGGAGCAGGCACAGGGAAATAGGGATGCAAACCGGGGAGCCGCACCGGCGATGCCAACAGCTAGCAGAAGCCACGCCGACGACTCCGTCCATAGCTAGGGTTCGATGCGAGAGTACGTAAGTGGGCATAAAGCAACGGCTACGGCGGGTATCAGCGGAGAGACTAAGGAGAACTCGTGCCGGTGAGGAGCTGCACCAGGAGGTCGCAGAGGCGGCCAGAGTTGACGGCCCAGGCGGCGGCAATTTGGGGGAGAGAGAGGGGCAAGCGATGAGCGTGTGTGAGTTTTTTTTTCAGGGTGCGCGTGCTGCGTGAGTAGCTCTAAGCTTGTCGACCTGGTCCCACAAAGCAGAGGCAGACCCAGCGGCAAGTGGAAGGCAAGTGGCCTCAAAACAGTCGCTGGCCACCACGCTTAACTCTAGGAAACTGCTAGGCGTCCCCGGACGATGGAAGCTTTCCCATCGTCCTGCTTCCCGTGCTGACACGTGTCCATTTGCTGCAAAACATCCCACGTTTGCTATATATGTCCCCGCTTTTGCTTCCGAAGCAAAAAAAAAACGGTTCGTTTTAGAAATAGAACGTCTCGCCGGAGACCTCGCCGGAGACCATGCAACAAAAAATTGTGCTAATGCAGCAAAACCGTCTTCGCCGGAGACCATGCAGCAAAAAAGTTTCCGGCGAAGTCGGTTTTGCTGCATTAGCACAATTTTTTTGCTGCATAATCTCCGGCGAGGTCTCCGGCGAAACGTTCTATTTTTAAAACGAACCGTTTTTTTCTTCGGAAGCAAAAGCGGGGACATATGTAGCAAAAACGGGCCGTTTGCAGCAAAAATGAAATTTGGGGCGATTTTGGGGGGAGGACGACGATGGGAACCCCTCCATCGTCCGGGGGATCCATATCATTTTCCTTAACTCTATAAAGAATGAGTCATCCAGCTAGCGGGCGTGTAGGGAGACGTCACTCAGCACGGTGCAGAGAGAGGAATGGGTAAATATGGTCGGAGTTGGACGGATTTCGGCCAGGTCAGCGCCCTTCTGGTGACGATTGACCCGAAATTCCTCCTGCCGGTTTTCAGTACACCTCAAAAATCGACTCGAAAACTGGATGTTTGTGGTTCATAGGGGTTGATATGAAGGGACGTGGAAAAAATTATTATCATTTTACAGGATTTATTCGGTATGGATTTTTCAACTAGAATTATAAAATTCAATATTTTTATGAATTTGACCCGTTTTACAGGATCTGCTAGGGTTGTTGTTAATACTCTGATCTAACTACTTATCGCCAAGCAAAGTACAATAGCTATCAAGCTATGAAGACCCGAATCCGATATGGTTCGAATCTCTACGCTTACATTGCTAGTCCTTGAATAGAATAACTAGCACATATGGTTAAGATGTAATTTAAGAAGCAAATAGCAATATTAGCACGTTGCATGATATAGAACACAACTACTTATTACAATTGCATAGCCATTGGCTAGTTCAAATACAAAATAGCAGTGGAATTAATCACATAGTAGCACAAAGTCCCTTCTTCATCATACGCCACATTCGAGCATGTTGGTGGGATAATCGTAACCCTACCATTGTTATTTCAAACTTCTGGAGAAACCCCACAACATAAAACATTGCAGCCACAGAGGGTTAATATATTTTATTTCTACACATATACTTGGCCAAATGGAGTTTTGACTAGTCTTAGCAAAAAACAAGGTTTTCTCCTATTTTTTTCACAAAACCTTTTTCCAATCTAAATATGGTTGTACCACTGATAAAAATCAGTGAATCTGGGTTACTGTTGCCTTTTAAGTGGCCCCGCCCGTCCGCCACTGATACACCCAGACCTCGCATACTTGTCACCAGAGCAGTCCTGACGTAGCTCGTGCTCCGGCCGCCGTGTGACCATGTTGCAGCCAGTGGATACAGAGTACGTCCGGTCTCCTTGTGTCGCGCCTGAAAAAAGATCACGGGCTCGCATCAATCACCGAGCCGTCACAACCAAGCTTACCATCTCAATCAAAACCTAACCTTTTTTCAGTCCAACCTAAAAATCCCAACTCATAATCCGTAAGTATTTACCGACATAATCGAAAATTCCATTGGAGAAAAACTAGTACGAACCTGTACCGATCGTGGTACCGCCCTCGAATCATCAACTCCACCCTCCGATCATCCGCCCAGATCGTTGACGAGCGAGAAGAGAAGTTGCGACAGAGAGAGGACGAGCACATCAATTCGGTCGAGACTACGAGAGAGGCGGCGCACGATCAACTGGCTGGACCAGAGCAGGTGTGCTAGATGGGATCAATTGGCTCGACCAAACCAGGTGCTTGCATGGCAAACCAGGACTGTCCAGTTCGACCAAAACCAGAGCTAAAACATCCATCAGCGTCGTAAACTACCCTGGGGTATAATTTTCCTGGTTTTGGATAGTTAGGGAGGTGATTTCTCCCACTTAAAACATAAAGGGGGGGGGGGGTATTGGCCGCGACACGATACTTGTGGGGGTGATCTAGACTTCTTTCTTCCCTATTCTATATAGGAGTCATAGCATAGAATAATAATATAGTAGTTATATCGTGCATACTACAAAATTACACTAAGTATAATAAAAGTAGTAGGTCTCGATGATAGTTCCACTTTCCTTTTGTTAGTTGCTGCTCACACACTCTTCACAAACATAATTGTTGCACTTCTAGCACTCTACGGATACATAAATTCAATAAGCATCCAAGCAATCACTAAAAACATGCAATGAATGTATGAATGCAAATAGTCACTTCACTTGGGATATTTACTTTCAATCCTTACTATATGCATGATGCCCACCAAGCATTGTGTTGATCCAACTTGTATAAATTTATTTTTAGCACTCTGATCAGCTCTTCATAAGGGATATAGAATTTACTTTCCTTAAACTGTTTTGAAACCTCATATATAGTCTCTCGTACCAATTTAGTGTTGAAATGATAAAATAGTTAGAAAATGTTTTGGTTCTGGTTATAATGGGTAGATGCCTCAGTTTGCAACAAATAGCAAAAAGATTAACTCAAAAATACTTTATACAACTACTTTTATAAACATAATGCCCGATGAAGCATTATATAATTTAAACTATTTTATATGTTGTAAATATGTAATATTAAGAGTTCAATGTACTCTCCGTTTCACAATATAAGATGTTTTAGCTTTGTGAAGCTAATAAATCTAGACCCCTTTTAGTGTGTAGGTTCACTCCAAACTTCTCTGAGCCTATATACTAAAAGAGGTCTAGATACATTAGCTTCACAAAGCTAAAACATCTTATATTTTGAAACGAAGGGAGTATTCTTTATCATTTTTGTGAGTTCAAGGGTATATTATTTGCAAGGATTGGGATTTTGGTTGAAAAGGTATGGTTTTCGAAGCTTTGGACAAAAGAGTTTTACAATTTCTTAATCCTTAGTTTGTATTTTAAATGGGTTAAAAATTCTCACTTGTTCTATTGTAAAGCGTCCAGGTGTCTGAAAATCGGATTTTGATTGCGAGTACAAATGCTCCCGTTATCCATGCCGGTCAGTTTTATCAGGATTCGGAAATGGTATTGTATCCACTACTATATGCGCCATTTTCTATTCAGCTTTCCTAACAACAGTGCTCACACATAGGTCCCAATTAATAATGGCTCGGCCGTTGTAGTACAGACAGGGCAAACGTTTTGAACCGTGACTGTTTTATGCATGGGCAAACAACTCTTCGGATCTCCCCCTAGCCCGAAGGGAAAAAAAAGTGTCGCACCTAGTTGTAGCTTGCTCCATGAGGGACTTGTATAAATATTGGCCGGAGTACTATTTATATCTGCAACAATCCGGATACAGACCCTTGTTCTCCATCAGCTACCTGATTGCATAAGGAAATATCAGACACTAGCATGATTTTGTCTTGCTAATGAATGAGATCATGGGCCGACGGTACATGACGTTCTGGCTCGGTTCAGCACCAAGGCACACCCTGCACTAACGTTGCAACCCAACACCACCTGCATTAAATGCATGTTATTATGACAGGCCTGTCCGATGGATATACCGTGTGCAGATGAGCCCGAGAGCCAAATCGCCTCGTCCCCATGTGCCTTCTTATTCTGTTCATTGCCTTACATTTTGCACGGCCTTAACTTTGCACGGCCTTAACGTCTTTCACTCGTACAACGGCTTCTTCTTAGCCCGTTCGTTTGTTTATAGTTTGCATATCTTATGAACGGCTTTCGCTTGTAGACGACATCACTTTTCAATGTGTTTTGATTCGCTGCTAAATGTATTTGATTTGGAAGATTTCGCAATGTTGTTTATGAATGTCATAGCTTCCAGCGGTTTTTCGATTTCGACGATTTGAGATTACAGCAGATCTTCCTTGGTATGGAAAAGCAAGATGAAGGAGGAAGAGGTGTACTAACCTAGAGAACTATACTATACATCTAACTGGTCGTAAAGAAGGTCCAGCCTACGACCGTACTGAGGTGTGAGAACCAGGGCCGGCTTAGGCATATGGCGACCTTGTACAATGGCCAAAGGCCTATGCCAAGTAGGGGTCATGTCTACATATTCCTATATACTCTATGCCCTATACTTCTAAATAAAGATTAAATTAAAGGCCTAGTCTATAGCTAGCAATTGCCGATTGATCTTTTAATCACACGCAAACGCGGTTCTGATCCCTGCTGATCGATATTTCATCTATGCTGCGGTGCTGCCGATCAGTAATCGCCAACGCCAATAGTCGCAGTCGCTGCAGCCTTAGAGCATCTCTAGTGACTCGTCTATATGGTCGTCTAAATAAATTTAGAGTATCGTGAGCCTAAAAAACATCCCCAGTGGCTGGTCTATAACATCCTCTAAATTTAGACGACCTTCAAATTCCGCTACACATCGTCCATACATAGACGACGAAGCCACGACGTCCAAAGCCAACCGCTTGCTCTCGAGGCTTCCCTCCCGCGTGACCACGCCCCTGCCCGCCGCCCACCCCACAAGATCGCCATCCGGCTCCCGTCCGCTGGCCCGAGCTATGATTCTGCTGACTTTTTTCGGAGATAGAGGGATTGAGAAAGATTGAGCAGAAGATCTAGATCCTGCTGTCGATTGCGGCCGGCCGCCACCGTGCTGGTGGGGGAGAGACGGGGCGGCGTCGGGGTGGGCAACCATGGCTGGGGTGGGGTGTGGGAGGGGGCGATGGCGTGGTTGGTCAACGGTAGCAAGGGACGTCGTGGAGGTGAAGCTTGGCTAGGCTGGGGCAGACGGAGGCTGTCGCGGTGCTCGCGATGCGTGGGGATGCATTGCTTGCAGGTCGCTGGTTGCAGCTTTGCTCTCAGGCTGCTATTTGTGTGCCTGGGATTTTGGAATCGATTGCAATGAGTTGAGAAGATATGTACTGGATTTTTGTTGTAGGTTGACGTGGCTGGGATGTACTGAATTTTGGCAGAGACACAAAGAATTGGTTGTACTGATTTTTTACCTATTGTTTATTTATACCTATTGTTTATTTATACTGAGACATGCTGCTTTTTTTTGTGCTATTGAAAATTGCAAAGTGATCATTGTTCATTGTGTGATCCGGCACGATAACTTGGAAATATTGCAGTGTTGAACCCAAATGGTAGTTATAAGATATTATTAAAATATATGAGAGAGAATATAGACGTCCAAGATATAGACCTTCCGCTGAAAAACTGCGAAGGTCTAAAAATGAATCTCTTTAGACGGTCGTCTATATGGAGATATAGAGGACCAAATTTAGACCTTCCACTAGAGATGCTCTTAGTCGCTCCATGTTGTAGAGGCCTGACACACGGCCTCACCTGGCCCTTCCTAGAAACCTAGCAATTGTCTGGTAAATTTAATCTTTAATCTAACCTTTGTCTGGTTCTGGTTGTTTCTTGCACTTTATTCCTAGATATTTAATTCATGAATCATATAGTGCATATATTTCACTAATTGCATCTGCTGTAATAATTTTTAGACGGTAGGCTTGAGAAGAGCCTGACTTTAACTTAATAAAACCACAATATATATAACACACAACAAATCCAGAGGAGTCACACTCCCCTCGTTCTCAACAGTACAACACACACGGGTAAGACCCAGGAACATGCTCCTCAACACACACCTAGATAGATATAACCTCCGAATATAAGAAGGAAAAGCAAAGGTGTCTAGACTAGTTCGGCACCCCACGAATGATCCCATGAAGATGGCGAATCCTTCCAATCGTCAACTCCACAGCTTTCTGGTCCTTTCTTCTAGCCACTGGATTCCACGCCTACATGAATGAAGTCATTTTGTATAGCACATCAGGTGGCTGAGACGGAAAGGTACCCTCTATTAAGAACTTGTTCCTAGTGGTCCAGAGGGACCACAACAACGACGCGCAACATATCCAGAACACACGCTTGGTTTTCCCAATCTAGGACTATATGAGCCTGCACACGTCGGCGAAGGAGGAAGGGTTCCAGGAACAGGAGAGCAATTCCCTAACTGCGCTCCACATGAACATGGCTATGGGACATGCGAAGAAAATATGATTCACATCCTCCAACTCGCAGCACAGGGCACAATAGCCATTAGAAGTTCCCTTTCTACACTTGATGTTAACCATGATAGGGAGGCTATTGTGGGTGAGCTGCCACACGAAGATCCGAATCTTCAGTGGCACCTGAATCCGCCAGATGTCGCTGAAGTTTTTCCTTGGTGTGACCCGACACATCTTTGAGTACATGGATTGAACCGAGAACTTCCCGGAAGGTTCCAAGGCCCAACTTATCTAGTCATTCCCCTTCGAAAGGTGCATTCCCTCCAATTCCCTAAGGAGGTTAGCACAGTCGATACAGTCCGAGGTGTCCAGCGTCCTATGGAAGGATGCTTGCCACACCAAAGTAATATGCATTTGGGCAACCGACGCGTCAGGCTCGGCGGTGATGGCATAGAGAGTAGGGAATCTGGCTCTCAGGGGCCCCGACCCCTACCACAAGTCTAACCAAAACTTAGTGGATTTCCCACTGAACACCTCGTGTTTTGCCCCCAAGTGAAAGAGGTGTTTAAGCTTCTGGATGGCCTTTCAAAATGGAGATCCCTGGTGGAGGCTCATCCACCAAAAGGTCCTTGTTGTGAAGGTATTTTTCCCCCAGTGATTTCTTCCCACAGGCCCTGCCCCCCGCGTAGATCTTCCAGATCCACTTTATCATGAGGCATGCATTCATGATTCTTGTGTCGATAATGCCAAGAGCCCCCAAGGCCTTAGGTTTGCACATAGTTTCCCACCTCACCCATTGGTACTTCTTCCTGGGGCCATTTTCCTCCCAAAATAAGCACGGGCAAGGTTTGTCCATTTCCTTATGGATGCCCTCTCCCAGAAGGCACACCCCCATGGCATGAATCGGGAGTATCAAGACACACACGTTGATCAGCATTAGGCGAGCCATATAAGACATGAATTTCCCCATCCATGGGTCTGCATGACTCGCCACTTTCGTCGTCAGCGGATCCCAGTCCGTTGCCGTGAGCACCCGGTCACTAATCGGGAGACCCAGATAAGTGAACGGGAATGACCCGAGTTTGTAGTTAAGCATGTTCACAATCCTGGTGTCCTTAGAGTCAGTAGTTCCTAGGACCATGACCTCACTCTTGTGGAAGTTGATCTTGAGGCCAGCTAGGCACTCAAAACACAGGAGGAGGAACTTGAGGTTAGCAATCGCTAGATCACCATTCTCAATCATGATTGATGGTGTTGTCCACAGTATTGAAGATGTGTCACCCCCCATGAATAAGGTGCTAGATCACTCCCAAAATGTGCCTCGTGTGGCAGCCCGCCTCGAGGGTGGCCGCCAACGCCTCGACCACAAAGTCAAAGAGGAGCAATGAGAGCAGGTCCTCCTATCTCAACCCCTATCCCATTACGGAAGAAGTTCCCTACTTCTCCATTGATAGTATTCTCTGTTTGTCCTTCCTTGACCAAGATCATGGCTATGTGAACCCATCCAGGATCAAAGCCTTTCCTAAGCAGGATCTCTCCGAGGAAGGCCCAGTTAACTCGGTCATAGGTTTTTTAAAGTCTAGCTTAAAGAAGATGCCCTTGTTCTTCTTGGACTTAGTTTCATGCATGATTTGTTATAGGGAGATCACCCCCCTCATGAATGTGTCTACCCTTAATAAACGCAAACTGAGTCCTACTATGATCAAGTACCCTTTTCCTAGGATCAATGATCTATTTGATCAGCTAGAAGGAGCCCGAGTGTTCTAAAAAATTGATCTTTGATCAGGCTACTTTCAGCTAAAGATTAGAGAGAAAGACATACCTAAGACTGATTTTACCACTAGGTATGGATTGTATGAGTACACTGTGATGCCATTTGGATTGACCAATGCACCATCTTATTTCATGAACATGATGAACCAGGTGTTCATGGAGTTTCTTGATAAGTTTTTTATCGTATTCATCGATGACATTTTGATCTATTCCAAGAGCAAGGAAGAACATGAAGAACATTTGCGTTTGATTCTTGAGAAACTCAGGGAGCATAAGTTGTATGCCAAGTTCAGTAAGTGTGAATTTTGGTTGAATGAAGTTGGATTTCTTGGACATATTGTGTCTGGAGATGGTATAGCTATCGATCCCGCAAAAGTGTCAGCTGTAACTGAGTGGGAATCTCCCAAGTCAGTTAAGGAAGTTCGTAGTTTCCTAGGCTTGGCAGGATACTATAGAAGGTTCATTGAGAATTTATCAAAAGTAGCTAAGCCAATGACGGAGTTACTTAAGAAAGAGCAAAAGTTTGATGGGACTGAAGGGTGTGAAATCAGTTTCCAAGAATTGAAGAAGAGACTAGTGTCAGCACCAGTCTTATGTCTGTCAGATTTGGAGAAGGATTTCCAAGTCTATTGTGATGCATCTCACCAAGGATTGGGTGGAGTATTGATGCAAGAAGGGAAAGTTGTGGCTTATGCCTCGAGACAACTCAAAAATCATGAAGTGAATTATCCTACTCATGACTTAGAGTTAGCCTCTTTTGTCCATGAACTCAAAACATGGAGACACTACCTTTTGGGAAAGCGTTGTGAAGTGTTCACAGATCACAAGAGTTTGAAATATATTTTCACTTAGAAGGAACTCAATATGAGACAAAGAAGGTGGCCAGAGCTCATCAAATACTATGACTTGAGTTTACAATACCATCCCGGTAAAGCAAATGTTGTAGCGGATTCTTTAAGCCGCAAGGTTTATGTGAATGGTATCACTAAAGAGGAATTGCCAGGTGATTTGTGTGCTCAATTCAAAGAGCTAAGACTGGAGATAGTGCCTGAAGGATATCTCATGTCAACATTAAGAGTAAAATTAGCAAAGGAAAGGCTAAAGGATTCCATGAAGATGAACAAGGAACTTTATGGTATGGGAAGCGTATCTGCATTCCGCAAGATCCGGAACTTCGGAAATTGATTATGCAAGAAGCACACAATTCACCATATTCTATTCATCCGGGTAACACCAAAATGTACATGGATGTGAAGGAAAGATTTTGGTGGAACAATCTCAAGAAAGACATTGCGGAACATATTGCCTTGTGTGATGTGTGTAGTCGAGTAAAGGCGGAACATCAGAAACCGACAGGACTATTGCAACCACTACCTATACCTGATTGGAAGTGGGATAAGATTGACAAGGATTTTATCACCGGATTTCCAAGGACTAGATCTGGATATGATTCTATTTGGGTTGTTGTGGATCGCCTAACTAAAGTGGCTCATTTCATACCCGTGAAGACTACTTATACAAGTGATAAATTGGCCAAGATCTATATGAATAGTGTCGTGGTATTGCCGACAAGTACGCTATGGAGGGGTCCTCACAGTGCGTGTTTAGAGACATGGGGGAAGGCGGACGGTTGGCGGGTATGAGGTAACACAGTTTACCCAGGTTCATATCCCACAACTGTGGCGGAATCCTACTCCTGCTACAAATCACTATAAGGTCAATACGCCGAGTTACAGGGATTGGTTCGCTGTTTGAGGTGCGTCGTAGTCGACACTAGGTTGTCTGAGATTTTGCCCTAAAGGCTCCCATAGGCCCGACTTATATAGTCGACAGGTCCTAGGGTTACAGGGAAAAGTCCTAGCCGAACAGGTTATAGAGTCCTACACTGCTTACAACTAGTGTAGCGTGTCTTGCACTCCAAGGCTCCGGGTACGTCGATGACTCCTCCGTAGCCTTCCCTTATCCTGCATGGGCCTCCCTTATGGATACATCTAACTGGGCCGTCCAGCAGGCCATGGGCCATGCTACCAACTGTGGGCCACCCGGGTTATCCGGATAGAGGACATGCTATGAGGATACCCACATAGCATATCCCCAACAGTAGCCCCCGGAGAACTCCGAGATCTTGTGCCATCTTGCCTCTTCACGTTGAATGCTCCGTCTAGATGGATGTCGGCAAATCATCAAGCAATATCTTGTAGTCCTCCCAAAGAACCCTGCAAAGTTTTCTCCGTCTTCAACTTGTAAGTCAGAGAATTGTTGAATCTTCCATCGTACTCTTCCATAGCCGGACTGGATCCGTCCATGCCGGAATCTTCCAATGTGATTGTTCATCTGCTAGTGACATCTAGGGCGACGTAGACATAGGTCATCAACGACTCGTAACTCACACATGCAGAGAACGCAATCATGTCCGTTTTTACCGCGCGAGCGATACGAACCGTTGGCGGCGACGGTTGGCAACGTGGCGAAATTTCCGCACACGCTCCCGCACACATCGTCCACGCGTCAACCATTCGATCATTTTGCACGAATATTTATGCCAGAGGTTATAAATTTTAACAACGGTGGAAATTTTACTTTTCACCTCATTCTCCTCTCCATCGTCTTCTTCCTCTAGCGAGCACCTCCTCGAGCTCTCCGCGCACTCCATGGAAAAACCCTAGCTCCTCGACCTTTCCCAATCACCACCGTAACCTCCCAATGGCCAGCAGTAGTTCCTCCCCTTCCATGGCGGCGTTCGGCGATGCCGCGGCGAAGCCAGCGAGCACCATCATCGTGCCCCCAGAGGGCCTGGTGATCCCCAAATCCGCGATGGTCAAAACCACCGGCGGTGACCATAACCCAGCGGCGCTGGAGCTGCTAGAAGAGGTATACGACTCCCACAAGGGCGACTGGCGCGGTTCGGATAACACAGACCGCGACATCAAGGAGCTAATCATCGAGGGCTCCCTCCCTGCGACGGAGGGGCTCGCTTGGTGCGCGGAGCCGGCCGGCGAGGTCACTCCTTCTCCCCAAGCCGGAGAAAAGGTGTACCTCAAAGCCCAAATGGTACGCGGCGTCTCCCTGCCCATCTCCAATTTCCTCCTAGCTGTCCTTAACCATTACCGAGTACAGCCTCAGAACCTCTCCCCCAATAGAATCCTCGCGCTTAGCAACTACGCGGCGCTTTGTGAGGGTTACTTAGGGCTAGATCTTTTTATCTACTTTTTCACCGTCAAGCGGGAAGCCGGAGCCGGCAAGGACGAGCTCAGGAAATGTGGCACTATTAGTTTTAAGATCCGGCCTGGCCGGCGGTTCCCTGACAATGTCGGTCATGAGTCCTGTAAGAACTGGCAACTGACATACTTCTACGGCCCAAATATCCCTCTGGCTGGCCGAGAAGTGACGTACCCGGACTTTGTTGATGGAGCTTCCGCCGAAGCCTCGACATGGAGATCCCAGGCCCCCCTTCCCTCCGACATTGACGCTTCCCGTGCTATAAGGTGGATAGAGTGGTTCGTAGAGACGGGTCTGACTGGGTTGGACCTGGCCATGTGCTGGTTCGTCAGGCGGATCCAGCCTCTGCAACACCGCTCGAAGTTGATGCATGAGTATACCAAGGAGAGGAAGGATAACCTCCACATATCCGAGGACAAATTTTCCAGCGACTCCGTCAAGCTCCGCCTCAAGGACATCGTCAAGGTGAAGGATAGGAAGCGAGGCTTCACCATCACCTACGACATGTTCGAGGAGAGCAAGTTCCCAAAGGTACCTATTTATTTTCCGTGTATGACATATACTCCAGTTCTTCCGTCTAGCCATTACCATCTCATCTAACACTGTGGGTTTTCACTTAACAGCTCAGCGATCTAGAGAAGGATAGCATGGCTGTCCAAATCTATGATCCAAAGATGAAGGAAGTCACCATCGTGTCCGACGACGATGTCCCGTTAGCGCGAAAGCGGAAGAGCTCCACCTCTGACACTGCAGACGGAGGCAAGAAGAAGAAGATGGAGGGTGGAGCCTCCAAGAAGACTACCGCCGCCGTGGAGGCGGAGAAAAGAAATATTACCGGGATCCCCTTTGCCAAAGCACCCCCTCTTGTGTAAGCTTCTTTCTCTCCGACATTGTCCATTGCTTGTCTTATTCCTGTACTTATACTTTTCACACGTTTCAGGAAGAAGGCCACTACTAGTTTGAAGAAGACCGCCAAAACTTTGGGGGCTTCTAGAAAAATTAAGGATATGTTGCACCGTGACGTTTCTCCCCACGAATCTCCCACCATCTCCCCTGTCACTCCTAGAGTCCAGCCTATGTCCGCTCCGACAAGCTGACGGGCCAAAGATGCATCTGGCCCTTCCGCCATGGAAGTGGACTCAGGTGCCTCCACGGAGCTTGCCGTTGTCGGCGAACAGGCGACGCAAGAAAGTGCCACAACCCAAATGGCTGAAGCTCCGCCTAAGGATGCCATCGGTAGCGGTAAGGCGGTGGTGGAGAGTGGTACGTCTGCCGAAGGCGGCGCCTCCGCACCCAAGAAAGCCATAGAGTTCCCGAAGATAGTCTACCCGATACTTACGCCGGGTAGCTCCGCTATGGTTCCTGGAGCGACACCGACATCTCCAACATGCGGTCTTGAGGAGCTTATCCGGCAAGCAGAAATCTTGCAAGGAAACAGTTTATCCTTCGGCAAGTTGCTTGCTGAGAGTGCTACAAACCTCAAGATCATCACACTTGTAAGTTTTATTTGTCTCTTTCATTTCATATGAGTATCCCACTGTAGCCCTCGAGGATTTAGACAGAAAACCGTAGGTCTTTGCATCTGAATGCTCTAAGAGTGACTAAGCTAGAAAACTTCTCACTGTAGCCCCCAAGCATATAGTTTGAATGAATTATTCCGACTAGATGCTTTCAGAGTAGCATACGCAGTGTTTATAAATTTCAATACTGTAGCCCCCAAGCTCCGAGTTGTAACTGAATTAGTTCCGACTAGGTGCTTAAAGAGAAACTAAGCATATCACTGAGTTAAAACTTTATACTGTAGCCCCCAAGCTTCTAGTTGAAAACTGAATTAGTTCCGACTAGATGCTTAAAGAAAGACTAAGCATATTGCTAAGTTAAAAACTCTCACTGTAGCCCCCAAGCCTCTAGGTGGATATTTATCCGGCTAGATGCTCCAAGTAGACTAAATAGCGTTAAAATTTTTCTTTCCATAGAATGAGAATGCTCGGAGGGGAGTGGCCAATGAAAAGTACCAGAAGATGCGCTTGGACTTGGAAGTCGAATAGGGTAAAACTGCCTTCTTGAAGGAACAAATCACCAAGAGCAAGCGTCTGTTTTTCCTTTATTTTTCGTATTTCGACTTGGTCTTGTGCCAACATTCTCCGAGTACTCACTGTGCACTGTTTTTTCTCCCACTTGCAGAAGCCATTTCCAAGGCTAAGTATATTGTTGAGCAATCCAAGCATATCCAATAGCTGGATAGCAAAAACAAGATCCTTAAGCAGGAGAGGAAGGATATGCTGAAGATGCAAGAGGATTCCATGAAAGTTCTACAGGACTCCGCCAACGAGGAGATGAACCGCTTGAAGGAGGAAATCGTGATCCTGAAAAAGCAGAAGAAAGCTGCCGATGAGCAAAATCAGCGCCATCTGGACGCGTACAGGATCCTCCGACAAGAACGGGACTCCATGGCGGAAACTCTTCAGCAGACTGAGATTAGCATCTTCAGTAAGTGATTCTTCGTCTTGTACTTCTGTAAGCTAGTTACTCAGAACTTTTGTGTTATTGAACTCATGTGTTCCTTTCTAGGAAATTTGTAGCTCCTATGGGGTTAACCCGGTTGCCTCCTGCACCAAAGGAATGCATGGTCCTTGCCAGCAACTTTATCAACACCGCCATCAAGCGGACCAAAGAGATAGCCAAGCCCCTCCAGATTAACATCAAGGCAGTGGACTCTATGGCGAAGTTCTCGGAGATCTTGCGTCGAGCCCCCGAGCGTATTTCTAGCTAGAAAGCTTCATGTACACGGGACGGCGGAAGGGTGGCACTGTCAATGGTCAAGGCACACTACGAAGATGCCAACATCGACACGGTGACCTCCAGTATCCCCGACGTAGACTACGAAGGCCAAAAGATAGATCACGAGGCTATCTTGGCATCGCTCGCGGGTTTTGACACCAGAGTCACCGAGTTGGTCGACCCTAACGTCTTTGTGCCCATGAAAACCATTGACGGTGGCAACCAAAGCTCCTCCGAGTCCCTCAACACTGCCGACTTCAAGGAAGGTGACTCTCCTGCTACTGACGATGCTGCGTCCAAGTCGCCTGCGCCAGAGGAATGAAAAACAATTATGTAATATTTGTTTCCTCTGTAATGTGTATGCGGAAAAAACTACGCGTTAACTTAAGGCGGAAAACAATGGTTGTTATTTCCTGCTACTTCAGAACTGGTTCTAGCATGTATATTTTTTTTAAGCAAGTGTTGGCTTATCCATTACTTTGGTTTTTATGCTTGACTTTTCGTGAGTCGGAAGACTCGTTGTCGGAACTACGCGCTCAGGCGATGATGCCCAATGGCACCGTCAAGAACCTAAGCACAAAATCGTCGACAATAAGTGCCGAAAGTCACTACTCCAGAATCCACATAGAAACAACAAAGAACGTGTAGACCAGAAAACTTAAGCTAACGCCCGTAGACGGAATTTTCACTAGTGCAATCACAAAGCTTGTGCATAAAGCTTTTATACGATCCAAAAATGAACACTAAAGGAGGTAAAAGACTCAGAAATATGAGTGAACCAGAGAGCTTTATTTCATTGATCATATAAGAGGTACACAACAGATAAAAAATGCTAAGTGTAGAAAGGACGTAGTTGTGCTATGTTCCATGGCCGATCAAGCTCCGGGTAGTCATCATCCGGGTCACGTCGCTTACGCTTATGATCCTCGTTGGGTCTATCCTTCAGTTCACGATTGTCAACGAGGTAGTAAGACCCATTGAGCAGAGCCTTGCTTATGATGAACGGTCCTTCCCATGGCGGGGATAATTTATTTGACTTCTTCTGCTTAAGTCGGAGCACCAAATCCCCCTCTTTAAACGAGCGATGCCGAACGTGGCGACTATGGTAGCTGCGTAGCTTCTGCTGGTAGATGGCAGATCTTCGGCATGCCAAAATACGCTCCTCCTCGAGAAGGTCCACATCTAGGCGTCTGGATTCTTCAGCGTCATCTTCGTCGTAGGCGGCAACTCTTAGTGCATCGTGAAGGATGTCGAAAGGCAGGATGGCTTCTGCTCCATATACCATGAAGGGGTGTAGCCGGTGGATCTATTGGGTGTAGTTCGTAAACTCCACAACACAGATGGCAATTCTTCCACCCAGGCTCCAGCTGCTCTATGTAGCGGTGCCTCAAGACGTGGCTTGATTCCCTGCAGAATTAATCCATTGGCTATGTCAACCTGACCATTGGACTGTGGATGTGCCACAAATGCAAGATCTATTCGGATGCCCTTCTCCCAACAATAAGCTTCCACTTCTCCGAGTGACAAGTTTCTGCCATTGTCGGTGATAATGCTATGTGGGAGACCAAATTTCACCACTAGATCTCGGACAAACCTAAGGGCAGTTGCCCCATCGAGCTTTCTAATGGGTTTAACTTCTATCCATTTGGTGAATTTATCAACTGCTACTAGCAGATGCGTAAACCCACAAGGTGTCGTCTGCAACGAACCAACCATGTCCAGCCCCCAGACTGCAAACAACCAAGTTATTGGTATTTTTCGCAATTCTTCAGCAGGAACATGTGGTTTTCGGGAATAGTACTGGCATCCCATGCATGTCTCAACCATCTTGTCGGCGTCCTCCTTCGTGGTTAGCCAGTAGAATCCTTGCCGGAAAGCTTTAGTGACCAACGATCAGGGAGTGGCGTGATGCCCGCAATCTCCGAGATGGATTTCACGTAGGATTTCAATACCTTCTTGATGGGAAACACATTTAAGGTATACACCAGTAGTGCTTATTTTGTAGAGCTTTCCATTGATTATGGTATAGCCCTTTGCTCGACGTATTATTTGCCGTCTTTCGACTTTGTCGTTGGGCAAAGTTCCGTGTTCTAGATACTCCATGAATGATTTTGTCCAAGCCGAAGGGACCTTTGTCACCATGTGAACGAGAGAGTCAACTTTGTCCTGGTTGTCGATGTCTGCTCCCTTAACGGATGGTGTCCGTAGATGCTCCAGGAAAACTCCAGGAGGAATTCGTTTGCACCCTGATCCAAGCTTAGACAGCAGATCGGCCGCCTCGTTTTGCTCCCTAGGTACATACTTGACATCGTAGCCCAAGAAGCTCTAGGCTATCTCGTCCACTTTGTCTCGATATGCCGCCATCATAGGGTTCCGCGCATTCCAGGTGCCAGCCACCTGCTGGGCAACCAAGTCAGAATCTCCACAGCAAACTATGCGCTTGATGTCAATATCCTTGGCTACACGTAATCCGTGAATGAGTTCTTCATACTCCACCATGTTGTTTGTAGCCTCGAAGTGGATCTGCAGAACACAGTGTAGCTTGTCGCCAGTTGGTGACTGTAGCAGTACACCAGCCCCCGAGCCGTTGAGCAGCTTTGATCTGTCAAAGTGCATCACCCAGTATTCTGGCTCCGGCATTGGGGTAGCATCTTGCATCTCCGTCCAATCTGTAATAAAATCTGCCAAGGCTTGTGACTTGATAGCGTCGCGTCTCTTGTAGGTGATCTCGAAGGCGGCAAGTTCAATGCCCCACTTCACGACCCTTTGTTGGGGATATGGTATATGGGTATCCTCATAGCATGTCACTTATCCGAATAACCCGGGTGGACCATAGTTGGTAGCATGGCCTATGGCCTGCTGGGCGGCCCACTTAGATGGATCCAGAAGGGAGGCCCATGCCGGATAAAAGGAAGGCTACGGTGGAGTCACCAGCGTACCTGGAGCCTTGGATTGCAAGATACACAAGACTAGTAATAGACGGTGTAGGACTCTGTAACCTTTCCGGCAAGGACCTTTCCCTGTAACCCTAGGACCTGGCGACTATATAAGTCGGGCCTATGGGAGCCTTTAGGGCACAACCTAGTATCCATTCATACAACCTAGTATCGATTCATACAACCTCGCACAATGAACCTATCTCTGCAACTCGGCGTATTGCCCTTATAATGATTTATAGCGGGAGTAGGATTCCGCCACCGTTGTGGGATCTGAACCTAGGTAAGCTGTGTTACCTCGTACCCGTCAACCGTCCGCCTTACCCCACGTCTCTAAACACACATTGTGAGGACCCCTCCATGGCGTACTCGTCGGCAATACCACGACAGTTGGCGTCCACCGTGGGGCAAGAGGCGCTTCAGGCTCTTTAGAGGGCGAGGACCAAGATCTTCGCGGGAATCGGCGAAACCGTAGCAACCGGCCGTGTTCTCTTCTCCGACAACGTTCCGATCGTCCCTCCTGACGAGTTCTGGATCCCGGCGAAGACGAACCCTACGCGGTGTTCAATCATTCCTATCGGAGACATCCACCTCTTCATCGGCGAAACCGACTCGGGCACTAGTTCCCTGGGAGTCGGAGGAGCATCAATGTCCTGCACGAACCGCCTACGGGCTGGATACGTTCGCGGAAGGATCAATGTCGGATCTCTCTTCAGAGTTTGCCGGCAAAGATCAGAAAGCATCAAGGCCCGCACGGACCGCCTACGGGCAGGATACGTTCGTGGAAGGATCGATGTTGGATCTCTCCTCGGAGTTTGCCGGCAAAGATCGTAAAAATCCAAGGCCCACCCAAACCGCCCCTATGCAGGATATAAAGGTGGAAGATCACTGTAAATCCGCCGGCTTCCCCCGTGCGTCTGGACAACAGAGATCCATGTTCGTCGGCGTGGTTACCATCTTCGACCTGGCGCGCTGCGTTCAGAGAGAAGGCAAAAACCCCCGTGATTACCTGGCCAGGTGGATCCGTATACGAGCCGATCTGGCCCACTACCCCGATGATAACACTTTATATCACTTCGTGGAAGGACTGGACCGTGGCACGCTTCTCCGACATTCTTTAAGATGGCAGCAGGCAACAGGGCGTCTTACCCTCAAAGAGATGGTGAGCACCATCAACAACTACGCGAAAGCTGAAGCAGCAGCCCAGATGGCGCTTGCGCTCAGGGATAGAGAACCTCCGATTCAGCAACCGCCACCACAGCCTCCCGCCTCCATCGTCACAGCAGCACCACCACCTCCAGTCATCGTCGAAGTCGTTGCACCTCCACCGCCCGTCATCGAGGAATTCCTGGCACCCTCTGACTCTGTCATTGACGCGCTCTATGCTGATTTCAGTGCAGATTCAGAGGAGATAGATTTCAGTCCAGAAGAGCTAGACTCTACTATGCAGGAGATGGAGGAGGAGTACTCGCCCGATGAGAAAGCCAACAATGCCATCACGTCTCGAGGGGTGTTCGTCACCATTGGGACGACGATGGATGAAGATCAACCCGGACGAGCTCCACCTATAGTGCTGGAAAAGGGGAAGGGGCCACTCATTGCTGCTGACGATGATCGCGCAAAAGTCATGCCTCCTCCGCCTAATCCAGTGTAGCAGCCACAGGAACTCAGCACCGGTCCGAGCAACAACAACACCGCAAACTTGCTGCCTCCAGCATCTACGTCTGTAGCAGCCCAAGTTACTCCAGCTGATAGAGTGATGTACGACAATCTCCTCGTTGAGCCATTGATCGTTGCTCATATCCGGAACGTGACCCAGCTTGACGAGAAACGCCAGTAGCTGCTGGAGGAAGCGCAAGCCATCGCGGAGCAAGGAGCAAATCTAGATCGAGATCTAGTCAACGCACAGAAGTCCATAGAGAAATCTAGAGCAATGGAGGCCGAGTACAAGACTTTACTGCAGCAGCAGAAGGCTAAGAAAGCTCCGGCTCGCGTCATCAATGATCCTGGTGTGCAGCGTAACCTAGGATGGCCCCCCTCAAAGCCGGCACAAGCCAAGCCATACATTGATAGTGAAGGCAAGCAGGTGATGCCCACCCCACTCCTTAACCTCGCCGTCGCCAAGACCTTTCTGGAGCAGGATAGATCGCCTGAAGCAGTGGAACAGGTCTATGACCTAGTGGCCAAGGCGGTGAAGCAATAGGAAAAGGCCACCTCTCAGAGGCTTGAGTCTGACCCAGCGCTCTGCCAATCTAGCCAGTACAAGCCGCCAAGGGATAGATCTCCTCTTGATGTCGGGTCCCAGACGGGTTCATCAGAACGAAGATGGAGGGATGCACGCAACAGCAAGGATGCTATCCCCATATCCTCCGACCACGGAGAAAAGGCCCGACCTCGTTGCCCATCGCCACCACCCCGATCCCCCCGACATCGCGAAGATTACAAGCCTCACCATCGCACGGATATGCTCCCACCAAAGCAGTGCGACATCGTCATCCGCGACAACGCAGAGCAGACCCGTCATGACGGAGAGCGCAACCAAGGACACAAGAGCAGGTCACGCCATGACCCCCCGCGTACCACAAGCAACCGTGACAGGCGTGAGGCGTCGCAAGAGGGTAACATCAAGAAGGCTAACCCACCGCCACCTCCGCCTCCATCACCACCAAGCAGTCACCATGGCGGAGGAGGCCCACGTCGTTCACGCAGCCCATCCCCTGTTGACAAGAAGAAGAACCGGAGCCGTACGACGCACGTTCGCGGATCGATAAGATCCACGAGGCCCGGGAAGGACCATACCTGGGACCACGGTTCTTTGGACCTACAATACGGTCTGCAACTTACCCCAAAGGTTTTCGGATTGACAAGACCATCAAGCCCTATGACGGAACCGCCAAGCCAGCCACATGGTTGCAGGACTACGGCAACGCGGTAGAGATTGCCGGAGGCAACCCCAACGTTTCCGTCAAGTACCTCCCATTAATGTTGGCGGGCACGACCCGTCAATGGATCGATGACCTGCCAGAGAAATCCATCTACAACTGGCTGGACATGCAAGAAGCATTCACGAAGAACTTTGAGGGTACATACAAGCGTCCCTGCACTGTGGGCGATCTACAGCGGTGCGTGAAAGAGAAAGACGAGACATCTCGCGCCTACCTCTCTCGCTGGCTGGATATGAAGAATTCCTGCGTAGGAGTGCATGCTCAGACTGCCATGTCCGCCTTCATCGACGGGTTGGAAAGAGGCACGTTGCTCCGACATAAGCTGAAGCGCTTGTAGGACAATCACCAGCTTGACTTGAACCAGATGATTCAGTTGGCTAGTGAGTTCGCAGCCGCCGACGATGATGCTCGCGGCTCCTTGCCGGCAACAGCCGTTCCAACTCAAGCTCGTAGGAACAGCAGTACAAAGCAGAAAACCACTCCAGAAGAAAAGCATTCTACCGATATGGTCGCTATGACTTTTGTAGGACGAGGTGATGGCGGACAACGTGGCCGAGGAAGGGGAGCTGGCCGTGGGCAGCACCGAGGCAGCAAAACAACCTCGGCGCCACTTCGTGTTCCCCAAACCTACGAGGAGTACCACGATATGCCGTGCCTCGTACACCTCGACGCCAACGGCAAGGCCACCCATACCAATCGACACTGCAAGTTCGTCAACGACCTCAAGGAAGACCTGGAGTCCGGCTACAAGCGAAGTCGAAAGAACAGACTGCGAGGCAAGGGCAAGGGGAATAAGAAGGAGGAAGAGTCCAAGGATTCGAGTGACATGGACGAAGACGTTGACCCCAAGCTCGCCGCCAAGAGCGACGACAAGGGCAAGAACCCCTTCGCAAAGAAGGCTCCAGTCTACCACACTTTCCTTGGCACCCCCACCGTCCGACAACAGAAGACCTCTCTGAGGATCCTGATGGCTACTCTCCCCCCCAGTTCCCCAGTACCTGCGCTGGTCGGAAGTTCCAATCACTTGGGACAGGATGGACCACTCAGACCTTATACCTATGGAGAACCAGTACGCCATGGTCATCAACCCCTTGATTGACGGCGTGGAGTTGACCAAGTGTATGGTGGATAATGGAAGCAGCATCGACATCATGTACCTGGATACATAGCAGAAGATGAACTTGACAGAGGAAAACCTAAGGCGGACCAACACCATCTTCCATGGCGTAGTTCCTGGTCGGGAGGCCCGATCCCTTGGGTGCATTACACTTCAGGTTGCCTTTGGCGATGTTAATAATTACCGCCAAGAGCGCATGACCTTCGAGGTGGTCCCCTTCAAGATCGTGTACCGCGTCATATTCGGCCGCGACATATTCCACACGTTCATGGCCAAGCCATGCTTTGTCTACAACAAACTCAAGATACCCGGACCAAACGGTTTCATCACCGTATCCGGAAGCTTTACCAAGGCAAGGGACCGCGAGATCAACGAAGCAGCCGTTGCAGAAGCTGTCCTCTACAGCGAAGAATTCAAAGAGATCCAGAGCAAGGTCAATGACTCAGAGATGCCCGCGTCGAAGAAGCAGATCTCCGACTCCGCTCCTGCATTCAAGGCCGCCATCGAGACCAAGCCGGTGGAACTTGTGGTAGGCGATGCCTCCAAGGTCACCGCCATTGGGACGAACTTGGATCCCAAATAGGAAAGCGCGCTCGTTGAGTTCCTCCGTGAGAATAAGGACATCTTTGCCTGGCATCCTGCCGACATGAAAGGTGTACCTAGGGAACATGCCGAGAACAGCTTAAACATTGATCCAAAATGTAAACCAGCGAAACAACCTCTACGACACTTTTGAGATGAGAAGAGACGCGCCATTGGCAAAGAGATAGCTAGGTTACTTAAGGCTAGATTTATCCGAGAAGTCCTTCACACCCAATGGGTGGCCAATCATGTACTTGTCCCCAAAAAGGGAACCAATGAATTAAGAATGTGCGTTGATTACACCGGCTTGAACAAAGCATGTCCCAAAGATCCGTTTGCTTTGCCTCGCATTGACCAAGTCATTGACTCGACGGCTGGCTCGGAACTTTTGTGTTTTCTCGATGCATACTCAGGATACCACCAGATCAAGATGAGGAAGTCGGACCAATTGGCCACTTCGTTCACTACCCCATATGGCAAGTTTTGCTATGTCACGATGCCCTTTGGGCTGAAAAACGCAGGTGCCACATACCAGCGGACAATGCAACGTTGCCTCCACGACCAAATTGGTCGGAACGTTCACGCCTATGTGGACGATATCGCGGTGATGTCTAAAAAGTCAAATGACTTAATCTCCGACTTAAAAGAAACCTTTGATAATCTCCGGAAATACAACATGATCCTTAACCCTAAGAAGTGCGTCTTCGGGGTTCCAGCCGGCAAATTGTTGGGATTCATCGTTTCCCAACGCGGAATCGAGGTCAACCCGGAGAAAATCGAGGCCATCTTAAACATAAACCATCTGACATGCCTAAAGGACATTCAACGACTAGCAGGTTGTGTTGCAGCAGTTAGTCGGTTCGTCAGCCGACTTGGAGAGAAGGCCCTGCCGCTGTACAAGTTGCTGAAGAAGGCGGAAAAATTCACGTGGACAGACGAAGAAGATGCAACATTGAAGCAGGTCAAGGAGATTCTTTCCTCAGCGCCCATCCTTGCAGCACCCGAACCTGGAGAGCCCCTGTTAATCTACATGGCAGCAACCAACCGGGTAATCAGCATCATCGTCATGGTAGAGCGGTAGGAACCAGGCTATGAGCACGGAGTTCAACGACCAGTTTACTATGTGAGCGAGGTCTTGACAGAGTCCAAGCAGCGTTACCCACACTACCAGAAGATAGCTTATGGAGTATTCCTTGCTTCTCGGAAGCTGAGGCATTACTTTCAGGATCACCCAATCATAGTGGTGAGCAAGACTCCACTGTCCGATATTATCAATAACAGCGACGCTACAAAGGGTCGCGAAGTGGGGCATTGAGCTTGCCGCCTTCGAGATCACCTACAAGATATGAGTCACAAGCCTTGGCGGATTTTGTTGCAGATTGGACGGGGATGCCAGATGCTACTCCGTTGCCGGAACCAGAGTATTGGGTGATGCACTTTAACGGATCAAAGCTGCTCAATAGCTCGGAGGCTGGTGTATTGCTACAGTCACCAACATGAGACAAGCTACACTATGTTCTGCAGATCCACTTCGAGGCTACAAACAACATGGCGGAGTATGAAGCACTCATTCACGGATTACACGTAGCCAAGGATATTGGAATCAAGCACATAGTTTGCTGTGGAGATTCTGACTTGGTTGCCCAGCAGGTGGCTGGCACTGGAATGCATGGAACCCTATGATGGCGGCATATCGAGACGAAGTGGACGAGATAGCCAAGAGCTTCTTGGGCTACGAAGTCAAGTATGTACCTAGGGAACAAAACGAGGCGGCTGATCTGCTGTCTAAGCTTGGATCAGGGCGCAAGCAAATTCCACCAGGAGTTTTCCTAGAGCACCTACGCACACCATCTGTGAAGGGAGCCGACATCGACAACCCGGATAGAGCTGACTCTTTCGTCAACATAGTGACAAAGGTCCCTCCGGCTTGGACAAAACCGTTCATGGAATATCTCGAACATGGAACTTTGCCTGACGACGAAGTCGAAAGACGGCAAATAGTACGACGAGCAAAGGTTTATACCATAATTAATGGGCAACTCTACAAAAGGAGCACTACTGGTGTATACCTAAAGTGTGTTTCCCAGCTAGAAGGTATGGAAATCCTATGCGAAATCCATCTTAGAGATTGCGGGCATCACGCCGCTCCTCGATCGTTGGTCGTGAAAGCCTTCCGGCAAGGATTCTACTGGCTGACCGCGAAGGAGAACGCCGACAAGTTGGTTGAGACATGCATGGGATGCCAGTATGATGCCCGACAACCACATGTTCCCGCTGAAGAACTGCGAACAATACGAATAACTTAGATGTTTGCAGTCTGGGGGCTAGACATGGTGGGACCATTACAGACGGCACCTTGTTGGTTTACGCATCTGCTCGTAGCAGTTGACAAATTCACTAAATGGATAGAAGCTAAACCCATTAGAAAGCTTGATGGGGAAACTGCCCTCAGGTTTATCCGGGATCTAGTCGTGAGATTTGGTCTCCCACACAACATTATCACCGACAACGGCAGCAATTTATCACTCGGAGAAGTGGAGGATTATTGCCGGGAGATAGGCATCCGACTTGACCTTGCATCTGTGGCACACCTGCAATCCAATGGTCAGGTTGAGTGAGCCAATGGATTAATTCTGCAGGGAATCAAGCCATGTCTTGAGGCACCGCTACATAGAGCAGCTGGAGCCTGGGAGGAAGAATTGCCTTCTGTGCTGTGGAGTTTATGAACTACACCCAACAGATCCACCGGCTACACCCCTTATTTCATTGTGTATGGAGCAGAAGCCATCCTGCCTTCCGGCATCCTTCACGATGCACCAAGAGTTGCCGCCTACGACGAAGATGACGCTGAAGAATCCAGACGCCTAGATGTGGACCTTCTCGAGGAGGAGCGCGTTTTGGCATGCCAAAGATCCACCATCTACCAGTAGAAGCTACGCAGCTACCATAGTTGCCGCGTTCGGCATCACTCGTTTAAAGAGGGGGATTTGGGGCTCCGACTTAAGCAGAAGAAGTCACACAAATTATCCCCGCCATGGGAAGGACCGTTCATCATAAGCAAGGCACTACTCGATGGGTCTTACTAACTTGTTGATAATTGTGAACTGAAGGATAGACCCAACGAGGATCATAAGCGTAAGCGACGTGACCCAGATGATGACTACCCGGAGCTTGATCGGCCATGGAACATAGCACAGCTACGTCCTTTTTACACTTAGCATTTTTTATCTAATTGTGTCCTTCTTATATGATCAATGAAACAAAGCTCTCTGGTTCACTCATATTTCTGAGTCTTTTACCTCCTTTAGTGTTCATTTTTGGATCATGTAAAACCCTTGTGCACAAGCTTTGAGTTTGCACTTGTGAAAATTCCGCCCCCGTGTGTTAGCTTAAGTTTTCTGGTCTACACGTTCTTTGTTGTTTTTATGTGGATTCTGGAGTAGTGACTTTTGGCACTTATTGTTGAAGATTTTGTGCTCAGGTTATTGACAGTTCCATTGGGCATCATCACCTAAGTGCATGGTTCCGACAATAAGTCTTTCGACTCACGAAAATTCAAGCATAAGAACCAAAGTAATGGATAAGCCAGCACTTGCTTAAAAAATATATACATGCTGGAAGTTAGTTCTTAAGAAGCAGGAAATAGACAACCTTTGTTTTCCGCCTTAAGTTACATCAACAAGTTTTTTCCGCATATACACCAAAGGTGAAACAAATATTACAAAGTTGTTTTTCACTCCTTTGGCGTAGGCGACTTGGAGGCAGCATCGTCACCAACCGGAGAGCCACCCTCGAAGTAGGCGCTGTGGTGGGTCTCAGAAGAATCTTGGTTGCCGCTGTCGATGATGTTCATGGGCACGAAGACGTCGATGTCCACCAAATCGGCAACTCTGGTGTCATAGCCCGCGAGTGACGATAAGATGGCTTCGTGATTAATCTCTTTACCATCATCGTCAACGTCGGGGATGCCAGAGGTCACCGTGTCGATGTCGGTACCTTTGTAGTGTGACTTCACCATTGATAGCGCCGTCCTCGCGCCAGCCCGTGCACACGAAGCTTTCCAGCTTGTGATACGCTCGGGGGATCGGCGTAGAATCTCTGAGTACTTCTCCACAGAGTCTAATGCCTTGATGTTGGAGGGGCTTGGCAATCTCCTTGGCTTGGGTGATGGCGGTGTTGATGAAGTTGCCGACAAGAACCATGCATTCCTTGGTCGGAGGAGGTGATCGGGTTAAACCCATTGGACCTGAAAATTCTGACAAGGAGCGCATGAGTTCAATAAATCAAAGTATCCAGACCGCAGAAATCCAAGACGAGAAAACTTACTGAAGATGCTGTCCTCAGCTTGCCAGAGGGTGTCCGCCAAGGATTGTTTCTCTTGTTGGAGGAGCTTGTACGCCTCGCTATGGCGGTGATTCTGCTCATTGGCAGCTCGCTTCTGATCTTTTAAGATCGCGATCTCCTCCTTCAAGCGGTTGATTTCCTTGGTGGCAGAGTCCTGCAAGGCCTTCATCGACTCATGCATTTTCAGCATGTCCTTCCTCTCCTACTTAGGAATCTTGTTTTCGCTATCCAGCTCTTGAATGTGCTTGGATTGCTCAACAATATTCTTGGCCTTGGTGATGGTTTCTGCATGTCAGAGAAAGAAAAGTACACAGTGAGTACTTGGAGAATATAGGCACAAAACCAAGTCGAATGCACATTAGAAAACAGACGCTTGCTCTTGGTGATCTGTTCCTTCAAGAAGGCAGTTTTACCCTTTTCGGCTTCAAGATCAGCGCGCATCTTCTGGTACTGGTCATTTGCCATGCCCCTCCGAGCATTCTTGTTCTGTGGAAAAAAGGACAAAGTTAACCGTTGTTTAGTCTTCTTGGAGCATCTAGTCGGAAATTTTCCACCTAGACGCTCGGGGGCTACATCGAGAGTTACTAACATAGCAATATGCTTAGCTTTTCTTTAAGCATCTAGTCAGAACTAATTCAGTTCTCAATTAGAAGCTTGGGGGCTATAGTATAAAGTTTTAACTCGGATATCTGCTTAGCTTTTCTTTAAGCATCTAGTCGGAGCTAATTCAGTTACAACTAGAGGCTTGGGGGCTACAGTATTGAAATTTATAAACACTGCGTATGCTACTCTTAAAGCATCTAGTCGGGATAGTTCATTCCATCTAAATGCTTGGGGGCTACAATGAGAGGTTTTCTAACTTAGTCACTCTTAGAGAATATAGATGCAAAACCTATGGTTTTCCGTCTACATCCTCGGGGGCTACAGTGGGATACTCATATGAAATGAAAAATGCAAAGAGAACTTACAAGTGCGATGATCTTGAGGTTCGTAGCACTCTCGGCCAGTAGCTTGGCAAAGGATTCGCTATTTCCTTGCAAGATTTCTGCTTGCCGGCGGAGCTCCTCTAGACCGCACGTCGGAGATGTCGGCGCCGCACCAGGAACCAAAGTAGTGCTACTCGGTGTAAGTACCAGATAGACTATCTTCGGATAGACTATGGTTTTCTTGGGTGCGGGGGCGCCGCCAACGGTAGAAGTACCAGCTTCCACCACCGCCTTGCCGCCACCGATGGCATCCTTAGCCGGATCTTAAGCCATTTGTTGAGCGATGCTCTCCTGCGTTGCCTGATCGCCGACAACAGCGAGTTCGGTAGAGGCGCCAGAATCCACTTCCATGGCGGAAGGGCCTGATGCCTCCTTAGCTTGTGAGCTTGTCGGGGCAGACGTGGGCTTGACGGTAGGAGTAGCAGGGGCGATGGCCGGGGAGGTGTCGCGATGCAGCATGTCCTTGATATTTCGAGAATCCCCCGATGTTTTGGAGGTCTTCTTGAGGCTGGTCGTGGCTTTCTTCCTAAAACGTGCGAAATGCATAAGTACAGGAGCAAGACAGATAAATAGACAATGTCGGAAAATGAGAAGCTTATACAAGTGGGGGTGCTTTGGCAAAGGGGATCACAGTAACTTTTCTCTTTTCCGCCTCCAGGGTGGCGGTAGTCTTCTTGGAGGCTCCACCCTCCGTCTTCTTCTTCTTGCCTCCGTCGGCAGCGTCAGAGGTGGAGCTCTTCCGCTTCTGCGCCAATGGAACATCGTCATTGGACACGACCGTGACTTCCTTCATCTTTGGATCGTAGATTTGGGCAGCCAGGTTGCCTTCCTATAGATCGCTAAGCTGTTAAGTGAGAAACACCGTGTTAGATAAGATGATATTTGCAAGATAGAAGAACTGGAGTATATGTCGTACACGGAAAATAAATACCTACCTTTGGGCACTTGCCGTCTACGAACATGTCGTATGAAGCCACGCTTCTTATCGTTCACCTTGACGATGTCCTTAAGGCGGAGCTTGACGGAGTCGCTCGAGAAGTTGTCCATGGAGATGTGGAGACTATCCCTTCTGTCGCTGGTATACTCGTGCATGAGCTTCGCTTGGTGCTGCAGAGGTTGGATTCGCCTGATGAACCAGCACATGGCTAGGTCCAAGCCGGTCAGACCCGTCTCTACGAACCACTCGTTCCGCCTTATGGACCGAGAAGCGTCGAGGTCGGAGGGAAGAGGCTTGGGATATCCATAACGAGGCTTCAGCGGCGACTCCGTCAATGAAGTCCGGGTACATAACTTGTCGGCCAGCCAGAGGGATGTCTGGGCCGTAAAAGTACGTCCGTTGCCAATTCTTTCAGGACTCGTGGCCGACGATGTTGGGGAACCGCCGGCCAGGTCGAATCTTGAAGCTTATGGTGCCACAGTTCCTAAGCTCTTCCTTGCTATGTACGGCTTCACGTTTGACGTTGAAGAAGAACACAAAAGGTCTAACCTAGGCCTTATCCCTAGATATCCCTCACAAAGTGCTGCGTAGTTGCTAAGCACTAAGATACTATTGGAGGAAAGGTTCTGGGGCTGGACCCTATAATGGTTTAAGACAGAGAGGAAGAAGTTGGAGATGGGCAGGGAGACGCCGCGTACCAGTTGAGATTTTAGGTACACATTTTCTCCGGCTTGGGGAGTAGGTGTCACCTCGCCAGCAAGCCCCTCCGTCGCGAGGAGGTAGCCCTTGGCGATCATCTCTTGGATGTCACGGTCGGTGATATCCGATCCACGCCAGTCGCCCTTGTGCGAGTCTGGTTCCTCGTCCAATGGCTCCAGCGCCGCCAGATTAAGGTCGCCGCAGGTGGTATCGATAACCACCGATGCGGGAATGATTAGGCCCTCTGGAGGCATGACGATGGAGCTCGCCGGCTTCGCCGTGGCTTCGCTCGACGCCGCCATTGATGGAGAAGTGCTACTGCTAGCCATGGAATGAGGATTGGGTGCGACTGGTGCAGATTGGAAGCTAGGGTTTTTTCGAGAGTTCTCGCGGAGAGCTCGAGGAAACACGCGACTGGAAGAAGAAGATGATGCGAGGAGAATGAGGTAAAAAGTGGAAATTTCCCCATGGTTACTATTTATCATCCTCCGCGTCAAGATTCGTGCAGCTTGATCGGATGGTTGCCGCGTAGACGACATGTTCGTGAACATGCGCAGAAATTTCGCCACTTCTCCAACCGTCGCCGCCAATGGTTCGTATCGCTTGCGTGGGAAAATCGGACATGATTGCGTTCTCTGCATGTATGAGTTACGAGGCGTCGCTGAACTAAGCCTACACCGTCCTAGCTGATGTGGGTAGATGAGCCGTCACATCGAAGATTCTGACATAGACGGATCTAATCCGACTACGGAAGTGTACGATGGAAGATTCAGAATTTCTCCGGCTTACAAGTTGAAGACGGAGAAAGTTTTGCAGGGTTCTTTGGGAGGATTACAAGATATTGCTTTACGATTTGCCGACATCCAACTATACGTAGCATTCATCTGAAAAGGCAAGACAGTGCAAGATCTCGGAGTTCTCCGGGGGCTACTGTTGGGGATATGCTATATGGGTATCCTGATAGCATGTCACTTATCCGGATAACCCGGGTGGCCCATAGTTGGTAGCATGGACTATGGCCTGATGGGCGGCCCAGTTAGATGGATCTAGAAGGGAGGCCCATGCCGGATAAAGGAAGGCTACGGTGGAGTCACCAGCGTACCCGGAGCCTTGGAGTTCAAGATACACAAGACTAGTAATAGACGGTGTAGGACTCTGTAACCTGTCCGGCTAGGACTTTTCTCTGTAACCCTAGGACCTGGCGACTATATAAGTCGGGCCTATGGGAGCCTTTAGGGCAAAACCTAGTATCGACAACCTAGTATCGATTCATACAACCTCGCACAGCGAACCTATCCTTTAACTCGGCGTATTTACCTTATAATGATTTATAGCAGGAGTACGATTCCGCCACCATTGTGGGATCTGAACCTGGGTAAGCTGTGTTACCTCGTACCCGTCAACCGTCCGCCTTACCCCACGTCTCTAAACACGCACTGTGAGGACCCCTCTATGGCGTACTCGTCGGCAATACCACGACACCCTTCCTGTAGTGTCGCTGTTGTTGGTAATGTTGGACAACGGAGTCTTTCTCACCACTGTGATGGGGTTCTCCTGGAAATAGTGCCTCAACTTCCGAGAAGCAAGGAATACTCCATAACCTATCTTTTGGTAGTACGGGTAACGCTGCTTGGACTCCGTAAATACCTCGCTTACATAGTAAACTGGTCGTTGAACTCCGTACTCATGCCCTGATTCCTTCTGCTCTACCACGACGACGATGCTGATTACCCGGTTGATGGCCGCCATGTAAATTAACATGGGTTCTCCAGGCTCGGGTGCTGCAAGGATAGGTGCTGAGGAAAGAATCTCCTTGAGCTGCTTCAATGCTACATATGCTTCGTCCGTCCACGTGAATTTGTCCGCCTTCTTCAGTAACTTGTACAACGACAGAGCCTTCTCTCCAAGTAGGCTGACGAACCGACTAACTACTGCAACACAACCTGTTAGTCGTTGTATGTCCTTTAGGCATATCGGACGATTTATGTTTAAGATGGCCTTGATATTCTCCGGGTTGACCTCGATTCCACGTTGGGAAACGATGAAGCCCAACAATTTTCCGGCTGGAACCCCGAAGACGCACTTCTTAGGGTTAAGCATCATGTTGTATTTCCGGAGATTATCAAAGGTTTCTTTTAAGTCGGAGATTAAATCGTTTGATTTCTTAGACATTACCGCTATATCGTCCACATAGGCGTGAACATTCTGACCAATTTGATCATGTAGGCAACGTTGCATTGTCCACTGGTACGTAGCACCTGTGTTTTTCAGCCCAAAGGGCATCATGACATAGCAAAACGTGCCGTAGGGTGTAGTGAACGAAGTGGCCAATTGGTCCGACTTCCTCATCTTGATCTGGTGGTATCCTGAGTATGCATCGAGAAACACACAAAAGCTCCGAGCCAGCCATCGAGTCAATGACTTCGTCAATGTGCGGCAAAGCAAACGGATCTTTGGGACAAGCTTTGTTCAAGCCGGTGTAATCAACGCACATTCTTAATTCTTTGGTTCCCTTTTTGGGGACAAGTACAGGATTGGACACCCATTGAGTGTGAAGGACTTCTCGGAGAAAACTAGCCTTAAGTAACCTAGCTATCTCTTTGCCTATGGCGCGTACCTTCTCATCTCCAAAGTGTCGTAGAGGTTGTTTCACTAGTTTACATTTTGGATCAATATTCAAGCTTTCCTCGACAAGTTCCCTACGTACACCTTTCATGTCGGCAGGTTGCCAGGCAAAGATGTACCTATTCTCACGGAGGAACTCGACGAGCGTGCTTTCCTATTTGGGATCCAGGTTCGTCCCAATGGCGGTGGTCTTGGAGGCATCGCCTACCACAAGTTCCACCGGCTTGGTGTCGATGGCGGCCTTGAATGCTGGGGAGGAGTCAGAAATCTGCTTCTTCGACACGGGCATCTCTGAGGCATCAACCTTGCTCTGGATCTCCTTGAATTCTTTGCTGTAGAGGACAGCTTCCGCGTAGGCTGCTTCTCCAATCTCGCAGTCCCTTGCTTTGGTAAAGCTTCCGGATACGGTGATGACACCGTTTGGAATGGGTATCTTGAGTTTGTTGTAGACGAAGCATGGCTTGTCCATGAAGGTGTGGACTATGTCACGACCGAATATGACATGGTACACACTCTTGAAGGGGGCCACCTCAAAGGTCATGCGTTCTTGGCGGTAATTATTAACATCACCGAAAGCGACCTGAAGTGTGATGCACCCAAGGGACCGAGCCTCCCGACCAGGAACTATGCCATGGAAGATGGTGTTGGTCCGCCTTAGGTTTGCCTCCGTCAAGTTCATCTTCTGCAGTGTATCTAGGTACATGATGTTGATGCTGCTTCCACTATCCACCATACATTTGGTGAACTCATTGCCGTCAATCAGGAGGTTTATGACCATGGCGTATTGGTTCTCCGTAGGGATGAGGTCTGGGTGATCCTTCCTGTCCCAAGTAATTGGAATCTCCGACCAGCGCAGGAATTGGGTAAATGGGGGTAGAGTGGCCATCAGTATCCTCATGGAAGTCTTCTGTTTTCGGACGGTGGGTGTGCCAAGGAAAGTGTGGAAAACTGCCGCCTTCTTCTCGAAGGGGTTCTTGCCCTTGTCGTCGCTCTTGGCGATGTGCTTAGGGTCAAAATCCTTGTCCATGTCACTTGAATCCTTGGACTCCTCCTCCTTCTACGTCCCTTTGCCCTTTCCTCGCGGTCTGTTCTTCCAACTTTGCTTGTAGCCGGACTCCGGGTCCTCCTTGAGGTCGTTAATGAACTTGAAGTGGCGATTGGTGTGGGTGGCCTTGCCGTTGGGGAACGCGGAGTGCTGTCGAGGTAGTTTCACTTCCTCGCTGCTGCCCACGGCTAGCTCTCCGGCCTCGGCCACGCTGTCCGCCATCACCTCGTCCTGCGAAAGTCATATCGACCATGTCGGGGGTTTGCTTTTATTCTGGTGCGGATTTCCGCTTTGTGCTGTTGTTCCTCCGAGCTTGAGTTGGAACGGCCGTTGCCGGCAGAGAGCCGCGAGCATCATCGTCGGCAGCTGCGAACTCACTGGACAACTGAATCATCTGTTTCAAGTCTAGCTAGTGATTGTCCTGCAAGCTCTTCAGCTTATGTTGGAGAAACGTTCCCCTTTTCAACCCATCGATGAAGGTGGCCATGGCAGTATGAGCATGAACTCCTGTGCAGGAATTCTTCATATCCAGCCAGCGGGAGAGGTAGGCGTGAGATGTCTCGTCTTTCTCTTGCATGCACTGTTGTAGATCGCCAACAGTGCACGGACGTTTGTACGTACCCTCGAAGTTCTTGGTGAACGCTTCTTGCATGTCCAACCAATTGCAGATGGATCTTTCCAGCAAGTAATAAATCCATTGATGGGCCATGCCCGCCAACATCAATGGGAGGTACTTGACGGCAACGTTGGGGTTACCCCCGGCGATCTCCACCGCGTTACCGTAGTCCTGCAACCATGTGGATGGCTTGGCGGTGCCGTCATAGGGCTTGATGGTCTTGTCTATCCGGAAACATTTGGGGTAAGTTGCGGACCGTACTACAGGTCCAAACCAACGTGGTCCCAGGTATGGCCCTTCCCGGGCCTCGTGGATCTTTTCTAGGCAAGACGTGCATCGTATGGATCAGGCCTTCTTTTCTTCTTTTTGCCATCAGGGGATGGGCTGCGTGAACGACGCGGGCCTCCTCCGCCATGGTGGCTGCTAGGTGGCGACGGAGGCGGCGGTGGTGGTGGATTAACTTTCTTGCTGTTACCCTCCCGCGACGCCTCACGCTTGTCGCGGTTGCTTGTCGGGCGCGGAGGGTCATGGCACGACCTGCTCTTGTGTCCTTGGTTGCGCTCTCCGTCATGACGGGTCTGCTCCGTGTTATTGCGGATGATGATGCCGCTCTGCCTTGGTGGAGGCATATCCGTACGACAGTGAGGCTTGGTGTCTTCGCGATGTCAGGGTGAGGGAGGAAGTGGCGATGGGCGACGAGGTTGGACCTTACCTCCGTGGTCGGAGGATATGGGAATGGCATCCTTCATGTTGCGCACATCCCTCCGTCTTTGTTCTGACGAACCCATCTGAGACCCGACATCAAGGGGAGATCTGTCCCTTGGCGGCTTATGCTGGCTAGACTGGCAAAATGCCGGGTCAGACTCAAGCCTCTGAGAGGTGGCCTTTTCCTGCTGTTTCACCGCCTTGGCCACTAGGTCATAGACCTGGTCCACCGCTTCAGGTGATCTATCCTGCTCAAAAAGGGTCTTGGCGACGACGAGGTTGAGGAAAGGAGTGGGCATCACCTACCTGCCTTCACTGTCAATGTATGGCTCGGCTTGTGCCGGCTTCGGCGGAGCCCATCCTAGGTTTCCCTGCACACCAGGATCGTTGATGACGCAAGCCGGGGCTTTCTTGGCCTTATGCTGCTGCAGCAGAGTCTTGTACTCGGCCTCCATTGCTCTAGCTTTCTCTATTGACTTCTGCGCGTTGGCCAGATCTTAATCTAGCTTTGTGCCTTGCTCCACGATGGCCTGCGCTTCCTCCAGAAGTTGCTGGCACTTCTCGTCAAGCTGGACTACATTGCAAATATGAGCCACGGTCATAGGCTCGGCGAGGAGATTGCCGTACATCACTCTATCAGCTGGAGTAACTTGGGAAGTAGCAGACGTAGATGCCAGAGGAGGCGGGTTTGCGGTGTTGTTGTTGCTCGGTCCGGTGCCGAGTTCCTGCAGCTGTTGCACTGGGTTAGGGGGAGGGGGCATGTCCTTTGCGCGATCATTGTCGGCGGCAACAGGTGGTCCCTTCCCCTTGTCCAGCGTTGTAGGCGGAGCTCTCCCGGGTTGATCTTCATCCATCGCCGTTCCAATGGTGACGAACACCTCTTGGTACGTGACGACGTTGTTGGCCTGTTCATCGCGCGTGTACAACTCCTCCATCTCCTGCATGGCAGAGTCTAGCTCCTCCGGTCTGGAATTTATTTCCTCCAAGTCTGCACTGAATTCGGCGTAGAGCACGTCAATCACAGAGTCGGACGGTGCCGGGGCTTCCTCGATGACGGGGGGGGGGGGGGGGGTGGAGGTGCATCAGCAGCAACGACGACTGGAGGCGGTGGTGCAGCTGTGGCGATGGCGGCGGGAGGCGGTGGTGGAGGTGGCTGAATCGGAGGGGCTCCGTCAATGAGCGGAAGCACTGTCTGAGCTGCCTCCTCGGCCTCCGCTTAGTTGTTGACGATGTTCACCATGCTTTCGAAGGTGAGACGTCCCGAAGCCTCCTGCCGCCTTAGAGAATGCCGGAGAAGCGTACCTTGGTCCAGTCCTTCCACAAAGTGATACATGGAATCATCATTGGGGTAATTCGCCAGATCGTCTCGTATACGGAGCCACCTGACAAGGTAATCGCGTGGGTTTTCGCCCTCTCTCTGAATGCAGCGCGCCAGATCAAAGATGGTAACCACTCCGATGAACTTGGATCTCTGCTGTCTAGACGCGCGGACGAAGCCGACAGACTTGTAGTGATCTTCCACCATTATATCCTCACAGGGGCGGTTTGGGTGGGCCTTGAATTTTTCCGATCTTTGCCGGCAAACTCCGAGGAGAGATCTGACATCGATCCTTCCGCGAACGTATCCTGCTCGTAGGCGGTCCATGCGGGTCTTGATGCTCCTCCGACTCCCAGGGAACTAGTGCCCAAGTCGGTTTCGCCGATGAAGAGGTGGATATCTCCGATGGGGACGATCGAGCACCGCGTAGGGTTCGTTTTCGCCGGGATCCAGAACTCGTCGGGAGGGACGATCGGAACGTTGCCGAAGAAGAGAACATGACCGATGGCTACGGTTTCACCGATTCCCATGAAGATCTTGGTCCTCGCTCGCTGAAGAGCTTGAAGTGCCTCTTTCCCCACGGTGGGCGCCAACTGTCGTGGTATTGCCGACGAGTATGCCATGGAGGGGTCCTCACAGTGCGTGTTTAGAGACGTGGGGGAAGGCGGTTGACGGGTACGAGGTAACATAGCTTACCCAGGTTCAGATCCCACAACGATGGCGGAATCCTACTCCTGCTATAAATCACTATAAGGGCAATACGCCGAGTTACAAGGATTGGTTCGCTGTGCGAGGTGCGTCGTAGTAGACACTAGGTTCTCTGAGATTGTGCCCTAAAGGCTCCCATAGGCCCAACTTATATAGTCGCCAGGTCCTAGGGTTAAAGGGAAAAGTCCTAGCCGGACAGGTTACAGAGTCCTACATTGCTTACAACTAGTCTAGCGTGTCTTGCACTCCAAGGCTCCGGGTACATCGGTGACTCCTCCGTAGCCTTCCTTTATCCGGTATGGGACTCCCTTCTGGATCCATCTAATTGGGCCGTCCAGCAGGCTATGGGCCATGCTACCAACTGTGGGCCACCCGGGTTATCTGGATAGAGGACATGCTATGAGGATACCCATATAGCTTATCCCCAACAAATAGGATACCCATATACCCATATTGCATTCATACCATCATAGCATTTTGAGCTTGCATAAATTTTTTCAAAGTTTGAAACCAAATAGAACCATATTTATCCCATTTTTGTTTCATACATATGGGGCTTGGTTTTATTTTATTTTATAACCTCAAAAGGTATTTGAGTGAATAGATGTGTTTAGCACACTTTTTGACACTAGGATCATAGTACAAAAACTTGGTGAAGTTTAAATTCAAACAGATTTGAATTGGGGTTTCAAAACCATTTCTAAAAATCAAATCAGAAAATAAAAAGGAGAAACAAAAAATAAAACCTAGAGCTACCTATCTAGCCTAACCCCACATGCGGCTCAGTAAGCCCACCCGGGAATCCCCTCCTCTCTCACACTCTCTCCCGCACGCGCCTCACCCTCACTCGCTGACCACTGGGCCCGATGCCACCTCATCTCTTCGTCCCTAGACCCCGCACCCGCAGACCACACCGCCGCTGCCCGTTTCTTCCCCTTTTCAAAGACAATTCAAATGTGCTCAATTGGCGTTTATTTCTCACGAGATTCTCGCACCAGTCCTGGCTAATTAATCTGCACCCCTCTGCGCCACCAGGCTCTGCAAATTTTCCCATGCGCCACCGCAACACCGAGCAGCTCAGGCGATGCATTCCGGTGAGCTTCATGTTTGTTCCGTCTCTCGTTCACGCAAGTGTATTCCTATCACTCTTACGTGTCTAATCATACCTCTGGTTCGTCCCATATCGCCCCAGGTCGCCGTCCCCGTCAACCCCTGTGGACAACCGAGGCGCCGCTCGACTCCGACGAGCAATTACGGTAATCTCCGATCGCCCCTTGACCTCTGCCCCATACAACTAGGTTCGTCGTGTCTTTGCGCAGTAACTGATGCCTCACGTTTGCCCTGTGGTGACCTAGGTTGTCACCTTTGTCTCCGCTAGCATGCACCCGACACCAGTGAGGTCTCTGACGAGCTCCTACGCCCGTGTCCGTGCACCCCTGTGAAAAGCAAGTGCACGTTGAGCTTCCTAGCATCTTCGCGACTCTGGTAATCATCAGATCCCTTCCCCTAAACCCCTAGCCTCGCCGGCGAGTCACCAGCAGTAGCGCCGCCACCGCCAGTGCCATTTGCGCTGCTCGTTTTTGGTTAGAGCAACGTGGTCCACTGGATCTAGATCCAGTGGCTTAGATTAGATCGCCAGGGCAAAGCGGTATCATCAGATCTAGATCGCAGGATCTAACTTAGATCTAACAGCCCACGCGTGTGATCCGCTCGAAGCGACATGGGCCAAGTGGAACACGCCGCGTGTCTGGATTTTTGTTTTAAAATCCAAATTTGAATCTATTAGATTAATTAACTTGTAAATTTCATAACTTTTGATCTGTTTGTCCAAAAATTGCAAATAATATATCATTGGATTCAGAAAATTAAGCCCTACACATCTATGGCCTTGAAATAGTCATTTTATTCTAAAAAAGTTGGATTTATTGCAGAAGCATTTGTAGGCCTATTTTGCATATAAAAATTATTTGGAAAATTGTTTTAAAGTATTTTTGAGTTTATTTATACTTTAGAAAGTTTAATTTGTGTTCAATACTGTTTAGTTTGACTTGTTTAGTGTAGAAATCATTCCATTGTATTTGCATGCATTCATATGTATTTTTTGTTTGATTATTGAATGTGAATTTGGTGTTATGATTTTATGTGTAGATTTTGGTGATTGTGATTGTGAGGATTGTTCCTACTCCCCCAACTATCAAGGCAAGTGATGCTTCATATTTTTGTCCTATTATTTTATATATGCATTAGTGATATTTTGAGTAGGATTTTCATGGATATTTTTCTAAGTATATGCTATGCCATGGGAAATCCTATATATGTTGTCTTAGTAGTTTTCCCTAAGATAAGAAACTTGCTATACTAGTATAAAACAAGGGTGGAATATTCATACTATGTTGTTATGAAAACTCTATGACTTTGTTTTTGAATAATAAAACAACATGTGAAGGAATCACCTGGGTGGAATGGAAATATTGGTTTGTGTTGAGTGGTTACACAAGGCCCATGTCTATGGTTTAGCTTGTGTATCACACTTGTGGATGGCCACCCAGGAACAAAGGCATTTGGGATATTTAGTGTTGAGAAGCTTCTAGTGCAACCACATGGCATATGGGCTCTGCCTTGACCAAATAGGTTGCAAGAACTTAGCTAGATGGACAGTTGGTGGTAGGGTTGATAGGATGGAACACGTCCATGGTGGTCTAAAGGAAAGCTTATGAAAAGTCTCGTCTCGATGCATGTCGAGTCTTGTGGGGAAAGTGCACCACCTCTCGAGAGGGTAAAACCTAAGTACTTAGCCGTGTCCCCGGGAACGGACAATTTGAGCATCAAATACATTGAAGTGATCAAGAATCTCCTCATCCCAATTTCTCTAAGTTAAAACTTGTGGTTGAACAAGGGTAAAGGTTCAAAAATGTCTATTGGTGGTTCCTTGGGTGTTTTTGTCAAACAAAAACTTAGAGTTTTCAACTAATAAGATAAACCTTATTTTGAGCAAAGCCAGCCTGAACAACACTTAGCCAAATTCATATAGTTATTAGATATTTCTGTACTACATTGGTATCACTTTCCAATACAATTCCAAATGTATTGACCCTCTGTGGCTGTAACTTATGATGTTACAGGTTACTCTAATGGAGACTAGGGTTGTGAGTCTACACTCAACATGTTTGCCTGTGGCACATGAAGATGAAGACATTTATTTATCTACTTATGTATGAACTCTATGTATTCGCCTTGGGCTAATGAGTTGTAAAGACTATGTTATCTCTAGAATGACGATGTAATAATGACCTTTGTGTCTGTGTACTTCATCTGAAACTATGGATGCTAGAAATTCAATCCAGGGTCTAGCATTGCAATCACAGGGGCCTCTACCTTAAAAGGTGGGGTCTTACAACAAGGCAAGCAGACAATGAGCATCTCAGCAATCTTATTATTTACCATGGGAAAATGGTGCTTTTTCTCTCTTTCCTCTTTTCCCATATTTTTTTCTCAATCTCTTTTTTCTATCTTTTTTTATAAGAAGAATGCTTCATAGATTGCTCACTATGGTGATGCTGCAAGTTTCCACCATGATTAGGCATGGCTTAGGCTAGCGGCCCAAGGGTTTCTCTAACACACATACATAACTCCATGGACTTACAAGCTCACCTTTCATTTCACACCGACGACATCCATAGACAAAAGAGCATGATATCAACTGGGTAGATATTTATAGGTGTTGAAAGCGTTCCCCATGACAGCACGGTTCTGCTAATCCCAACGTATAAGTGCAAGCATATACAACACATATGACACAATGGTTCAAGTTTATTAGGGGCAAGAAAAATAAAGTGTGCCATCAAGTTCGTGAGAGCTTTAATCACTAAGTTTTCACATAACAAAGAGACTTTTTAATTGGAAGATAGATGAAAACAAGAATATACTTGGAATGGTGTAACACACCATGCATAGGAGTTTATAGTGGACACTTTGGAATAACTTGGTTTCTTGGGAGTTGGATGCATGGGTAGAGCTTACTCATACAAGTGGAGGCTAGCAAAAGACTGGGAGCGACCAAATAAGAGAGCAATAATGGCCATAATCATGCAGAGCGACAAAACATTACTAATAAAAGCATAAAGTGGTACCACAAGTCAAAAACTAAATGATCATAGAGGCTAAGGTGATTGGTTCGTAGTCATAACATGGTGTGAGCATGTGCCAAGTCAACCCAAACAAAGCATCAAAGGAGAATACCACTATACTATGCTTTTGTATGCTAAAACAACGCATGATTCTTTCAAGGCACATTAAGCAATTCTAATTGTTTGGAACAATTCATGCTATAGCAATAATCACTAAGCATAAGGTCAAAACAATATCTAGCATGCCATGATAAATTCTAAGTCATAGTCAAAGCAAGCTCCTCTTATAGTACTAAGCAAGAACTTTCTACTCCTCTCCAACACCAATCAACTTATTTGAAAGAACACATCGAGAATGGGCGTCCAAACTACTTTATTCAAGAAAACAAAGCAAACAAAAAAACAAAAAAAACAAGACTCTCCAAGAACAACACAAATGTGCATGAAACAATAAAAACAAAGTGTCTAGAAAGACTTGAGATTTTTATTGATGAAGAAGGGGATGCCTTGGACATCCCCAAGCTTTGATGCTTGTACCTCTTGAATATTTCTTGGGGTGACAAAGGGTGGCATCCCCAAGATTGAGCTTTTGTCCATTCTTCATCTCATTACATCATTGTTTCCTTACACCTGAAAATTTTCCTTCATACAAAACTTCACACAATCTTCGTTAGCAACATTAGTGTATTCAAAAGATAATAGACCTTGGATTTTAGTTTTAAAACAGCAAAACTTTCACTAAAACACAAGATACTATAGAAATTCCTTCAAAAATCTCAATTTTCCAAAGAGAACTCAAAAAGAAATCAATAAAGAAGCAAATACAAATAATGGCAGAAATCTGTCAAAACAGACTAGCAGGTGAAAACCGATTTTTTCGAAGACCTTCTGTTCCTCAAATCAAAAAGTGTTAAACTAACAAAAGTTAGATAACAACCTGGGGGATTTATTCAACAAATTATAGCACAATACGACATACAGAGATTTTTCACGATTTTTACAGTGAAGCACAAAAATCTGTTTCGGGACAGCAACTTCCCAAATCTTACTTCCCTCTCATTAGAGGTTATTCTTGGCACAAAAAGCAAATAAAAAGGATAAGGAGTGGTTATTACAGCGTTAATAACTTCCAAGACTCAAAAAAACTATTGGGTTATCTCCCAAGAAATACTTTTCTTTAACGCCTTTAAGTTAGGCTTGATAGTTTGAGAATATGCTCACATAAGAAATATGAATTGATGTAAAAGAGAGCATCAAGAAGAAAATTCAAAACACATTTAAGTCTAAACCACTTCCCATTGCCTTGCCCGCAAGCCTTCGCGGTTCAAGGGAGGGACAACTGGATCCTCGCCAAGGACCAAGTGACGGAGATCATGGCAACACTCTATCCTGACTCCGAGGAAGATGAAGAAGGAGAGCAGCAGGATGAGTAGGAGCAGTAGCATGAGCAAGAATACAATCCTGCTTGGGAGGGACAGTGGCAGTAGTAGCAAGAGGGACATTGGGACCCATGGCCCAATCAGTAGTAACAACAGCAGGGGTTCAACAATGTCCCCTATCAAGATTTTTTGCAGCTCAACCAGCGCGTTGGGGAGATCGACCAGACTCTACATGGAGTGAGTGAAGATGTGAGGGCCTTAACTCACAACTTTAGTCATTTCATGAACAACTTTCCCGACTACTACCAGCAGAACCCGTACCCACCGCTGAACGATGACAACAACTAAGCATGGCAACAACCTAAGCTTGGGGGAGTTTTGAAAACCTCAAAATTTGCATTCATATTTTGATTTCTTCTTTTGATTTATTTTATTTTCCAAGAATAACATGTTTACTTTCATTTTGCATTCTTAAACCAGAAAAACAAAAAAAATAGTTGTAACTTTTATTGCAAATTTGTTTCTTTGTTTTTCTCAGATATTGCTCAATTTCAGGTGACTTGGCAATAGGAAAATATAGAGGGGATTCGACTCAAGTATGAGAATGCAGCAAGCAAGAGGAGGTATCACATTCCTTTCATCACCTCTTCTACAACTTTAAATTGGTCCTATAATTATTTACACTCTTGCACTCGAGTCACTCCCCACCTAGCTTGTTATCCTATAAATTCTATTCCTTTGCTAGTGTCCACTTTTAGCTTTAAAACAATGAGCAATGAACTTGGTTGAAATATTTCCGACATTTTTACAACAAGAAAAAGCATCCAAGAGATGACTTGAGTCCATGTTTAGCCCAAAGGATTTGATTTTAGAAACTACTCAACTCCATTGAGCTTAATGTAAATAGACTCGATAGCACCCTTGAATGAAATTGTCTGATACAATGGATGCTTCGTAGTAGTAGAAATTTATGTCGCTGCTTTTTCTAATAATTACAGTAGGATATTGCTTTACGCGTGTCACTACAACACTATCATACTCCATGGGGAACTATTAACTCCGCTTGCCAACAAACGATCTAAATGTGGGAAACCACTTGATTTTGGCTATTGAGTTATGTAAACGTCTGTAGTTGTAATGCTATGAAGGGTAAAATTTTAGTATCCTCGTGGTTTCAGTTCCAAGTGAAGTTGTAGTACTCCTCTGACCCACTATTGCTCAATAGTTATCTATTGGCATGGTCACGAGTGCGCAACATAGTCCCAATTAACATGTTAAAAATAGTGGCATGATTTCTCTATGAAAGAGCTGAAGTTTTTGAAAAACAAGGAAACGAAAAAGGTGCTTTGAGAGTCTTGAAATTTTGACGTGGGAGTAGATGAGTTGTTCTTAAGTTAAATGTTATTGGTGCCAACTTGAGTACTCTTAATTGATTAAAGAAACAAGAGCCAAAAGTTTTCATCTCTCAATAAGAGAGTAACCTAAAGGATTTATTTCACTTTCCTAGCTAAACTTTTGACACTTGCTCAGGAATATGATTTTTTTGATAGAAATATATATGTAGTTAGGAAGTCGACTCAGTGCAATATTGTGAATACTTGTATGATCATGTCTAAGATTGCCGGAATTGTGAAGAAAATATTTGGACACCAATTCGAGCTTGCAAGTCCTTTTATTCAAGTCTCGAATCTCCACTATCATTTCTTATTTCCTTGTCACTCGAGGGCGAGCAACATCTAAGCTTGGGGGAGTTGATAGCTGTGAGATTCGACACATATTTTATGGTTTCTATCGATGGTTTTTGTTTGGATTTGATGGTTTTCTAGCTTTACCTAACTCTAATACTTCGGTAGCAAAGAAAACTTGGGTTTTAATGTGTGTTTCAGGTTCTGAATATCAACAAAGAGTTTCAACAGTAGAAACACAATATTCAGACGAAAACAAGCAAGTCTCATTTTGCAAGCAATCAAGGTGAGCATACAGTAGCCTTAACAAGAAACTATACGGCGGGAATATTTTTCTGGCTGTATAGTTCCCGCTGTATAGCATGAACACCTCCACGAGGCCCAAAAGAGACCAAATGGCGCACCTAGTAAGGGTGGGTGCGCCACCTAGGCCCTTTTGGCCGTGGAGCATAATCTCGGCCTCTACTTTGGCGTACCCCTTATATATATATATCCCAAAAACCTAGTTTCCTAGAGGGATGAAAATTTTCGCATGACAGAACACCATCAGAGCCATGATCTTCATTTCGGGGTCAGATTGGTCCTTCTCTCCACCCCGGAGAGTGTTTCAAGGTATTCTCCACCACCACCATTATCACCATCATCACGACCTTGAGTTCACCCCAATCATCATGTGTGAGTAATTCCCTGTGGCCATGTGAGGTGGATGGGGATTGGATGAGATCCGTTATGTAATCATCCATATGTATAGAGATTTGAGGTCTTTATCTTGTGGACATTCTTGTATGAGTGTTGGTACACTTTTTCTATGTTTAATTTTTGTTGCCAGGGACCGAGTGACATGATTTCAGTACTGAACTTTGATTTCCCTATCATATATTTGAGTTTGATATGTATTTGCAAAGTGTATTACCTATTATTATGTTGAACCTATGAACCCTAAGGTGACAGTTAGGGAAAACAATGGGAAAATATGATAGTTTGAGGATATTGTGTGTTCATGAAGTGTTAACGCTTTGCACCGGTCTCTTTGAAAACGTAGATCTTAATTTCCTATAGTACCAAGTTGTCCCCGGTGAAATGGGAAGGCATGACAAAATATATTATGCAAACTTACATGCATAATTATGTTTGGAGCACACACCTACACACAACTTAATTAGTGATAAATGTCATGTTAGTATGATACATTATATGATGGATATCATTCATGCAACACCTCGCTATCACCTCATGCATGCGTTTTAGCCACTGAAAGTTTCACAACATTACTTCCGGTGAAAACTGGAAATCTGCTATTTTGTTTACTACTTTGTTTTACTACTCTGAATCAACTGCCATAATTCACTACTTTCTTTGCAAGTTTATTGATATCAGGTGTGATTGAGAGTAACTCCTCAATTTATAAAGTCTTATTGGTATTCTTGTGTTCCCCTTGAGTCGAACTATAAATTTGGGTAATACTTCCCATAGAATATTTTAGCGATCCCCTATACTTGTGGGCATCAAGAAATTTTCTGGTGCCATTGCCGGTGAACCTAGCTTTATTGGTTATACCACTTGTTATCGTTTACTTGTTGTACTTACTTTTCTCTCATCATGGGAAAGAGTAAGGATGCTGCTAAGAAGGATATTATGCCTTCTACTACAAGAAGAGGTACATATTTTCCCTCTAGGACAAACTTTTCACCTATTGCTGTTACTACTCCTGCTATTAAAAATAAAACTACTATCCTAGCAAGTTCACCATTGTCTAGGATTTCTACTAGTAGTGTAAAGGATTTGTTGGATAATGGCCAAGATAAAGAGGGGACACCTGATTTGTCTAAGTCCTTGTCCAATGATGATATGGAATCTGAATATGATAAAGATGAACATGTTAATGAAAAAGATAGTGCCACTAGTTCTAAAAAGACACCTAGTGAATAGGATATTTCTTTCACTAAAGCTTTTATGAGTCTTGATCTAGATGACTTGGACAAATTTGAAGAAACCTTGAGTATTTTTTCTCTAGGAAAACAATTTCCTGTTGCTAGTAAATGCAATGAACCTGCAATATTTATTAAAGATAAGGACTATGATTTTGAATTTAACCCTGAAACAATAGAAATATTTGAAGCATCTAAGTTCTATGGTAAATAGGAAGAATTTCCCTATCAGATCTTAATGAACCTAGAAGATATTGCTTGCCTATTTGGAAACACTGAAATACAACAATTTTATTATTTCTTAAAACTGTTCCCCTTATCTTTAGGAGGAGATGCAAAAACTTGGTACAAATCATTAGATCCTAAGTCTATTACTAGTAAGGAAGCATGCTTGTATTTGTTTTTCCATAAGTATATCTCTGATAGTAAAATATATGTGTTGGGGATATGCTATATGGGTATCCTCATAGCATGTCTCTTATCCGGATAACCCGGGTGGCCCACAGTTGGTAGCATGGCCTATGGCCTGCTGGGCGGCCCAGTTAGATGGTTCCAGAAGGGAGGCCCATGCCGGATAAAGGAATGCTACGGTGGAGTCACCGACGTACCCGGAGCCTTGGAGTACAAGACACGCAAGACTAGTAATAGACAGTGTAGGACTCTATAACCTGTCCGGCTAGGAATTTTCCCTGTAACCCTAGGACCTGGCGACTATATAAGTCAGGCCTATGGGAGCCTTTAGGACACAATCTCAGACAACCAAGTAGCGATTAGCACACACCTCACACGACGAACCAATCCCTGTAACTCGGCGTATTGCCATTATAGTGATTTATAGCAAGAGTAGGATTCCGCCACCGTTGTGGGATCTGAACCTGGGTAAGCTATGTTACCTCGTACCCGTAAACCGTACGCCTTCCCCCACATCTCTAAACATGCACTGTGAGGACCCCTCCATGGCGTACTCGTCGGCAATACCACGACAGTTGGCGCCCACCGTGGGGCAAGAGGCGCTTCAGGCTCTTCAGCGGGCGAGGACCAAGATATTCGTGGGAATCGGCAAAACCGTATCCATCGGTCGTGTTCTCTTCTCTGGCAACGTTCCGATCGTCCCTCCCGACAAGTTCTGGATCCCGGCGAAGACGAACCCTACGCGGTGTTCAATCGTTCCTATCGGAGACATCCACCTCTTCATTGGCGAAACCGACTCGGCCACTAGTTCCCTGGGAGTCGGAGAAGCATCAAGGCCCACACGGACCGCCTACGGGCAGGATACATTCAAGGAAGGATCAATGTCGGATCTCTCTTTGGAGTTTGCCGGCAAAGATCAGAAAAATTCAAGGCCCACCCAAACCGCCCCTGTGTAGGATATAACGGTGGAAGATCACTGCAAGTCCGCCGGCTTCGTCCGTGCGTCTGGACAATAGAGATCCAAGTTCGTTGGCATGGTTACCATCTTCGATCTGGCGCGTTGCATTCAGAGAGAGGGCGAAAACCCCCGCGATTACCTGGCCAGGTGGCTCCGTATACGAGCCGATCTGACCCACTACACCAATGATGATGCCATGTATCACTTTGTGGAAGGACTGGATAATGGCACGCTTCTCCGGCATTCTCTAAGACAGCAGCAGGCGTCGGGACGCCTTACCTTCGACGGCATGGTGAACACCGTCAACAACTACGCAGAGGATGAAGCAGCAGCTCAGACAGTGGTTGCGCTCATTGACGGAGCCCCTCCGATTCAGCAACCGCCACCACCGCCTCCGGCCGCCATCGTCGCAGCTGCGCCGCCACCTCCAGTCATCGTCGCTGTTATTGCACCTCCACCCCCCGTCATCGAGGAAGTCCTGGCACCCTCCGACTCTATGGTTGACGCGCTATACGCCGGCTTCAGCGCAGATTCGTAGGAGATAGATTTCAGTCCAGAAGAGCTAGACTCCGCCATGCAGGAGATGGAGGAAGAGTACACGCGTGACGAGCAAGACAACAATGCCAGCACGTCTCGAGAGGTGTTCGTCACCATTGGGACGACGATGGATGAATATCAACCCGGACGAGCTCCGCCTACAACACTGGAAAAGGGGAAGGGGCCAGTTAGTGGTGATGACGATGATTGCGCAAAGGTCATGCCTCCTTCGCCTAATCCAGTGCAACAGCCACAGGAAATCGGCACCGGCCCGAGCAACAACAACACCGCAAACTTGCCGCCTTCGGCATCTACGTATGTTGCTTCCCAAGTTACTCCAGCTGATAGAGTGATGTACGACAATCTCCTCGTTGAGCCACTGACCGTAGCTCATATCCGAAACGTGACTCAGCTTGACGAGAAGTGCCAGCAGCTGCTGGAGGAAGCGCAGGCCATCGTGGAGCAAGGAACTAAGCTAGATCGAGATCTGTTCAATGCGCAGAAGTTCATAGAGAAAGCTAGAGCAATGGAGGGCGAATACAAGACTCTGATGCAGTAGCAAAAGGCCAAGGAAGCTCCAACTCGCATCATCAACGATCCTAGTGTACGGCGAAACCTAGGCTGGGCTCCCTCGAAGCCGGCACAGGCCAAGCCATACATTGACAGTGAATGCAAACAGGTGATGCCCACTCCACTCGTCAACCTCGCCATCGCCAAGACCCTTCTGGAGCAGGATAGATCGCCCGAGGCAGTGGAACAAGTCTATGACCTAGTGGCCAAGGCGGTAAAACAGCAGGAAAAAGCCACCTCTCAGAGGCTTGAGTCTGACCCAGTGTTTTGCCAGTCTAGCCAGCATAAGCCGCCAAGGGACAGATCTCCTCTTGATGTCGGGTATCAGACGGGTTCATCAGAGCGAAGACGGAGGGATGCGCGCAACAGAGAGGATGCTATCCCCATATCCTCCGACCATGAAGAAAAGGCCCGACCTCGCCGCCCATTGCCACCGCCCCGATCTGCCCGACATCGCGAAGACCCCAAGGCTCACCATCGTAAGGATATGCCCCCGCCAAGGCAGTGCGGCATCGACGGAGAGCGCAACCAAGGACACAAGAGCAGGTCGCGCCATGACCCTCCGCGTCCGGCAAGCAATCGCGACAAGCGTGAGGCCTCACAGGAGGGTAATAGCAAGAAGGCTAACCCACCGCCACATCCATCTCCGTCGCCACCTAGCAGTCACCATGGAGGAGGGGGCCCGCGTCGTTCATGCAGCCCATCCCCTATCGACAAGAAGAAAAACCCGGAGTCGTACGATGCATGTTTGCGGATCGATAAGATCCACGAGGCCCGGGAAGGACCATACATGGGACCTTGTTGCTTTGGACCTGCGATACAGTCCGCAACTTACCCCAAAGGTTTCCGGATTGACAATACCATCAAGCCCTACGACGGCACCGCCAATCCATCCACATGGTTGCAGGACTACGACAACGCGGTGGAGATTGCCGGAGGTAACCCAACGTTGCCGTTAAGTACCTCCCTTTGATGTTGGCGGGTACGACCCGTCAATGGATTGATGACTTGCCGGAGGAATCCATCTGCAATTGGTTAGACATGCAAGAATCGTTCACCAAAAACTTCGAGGGTACGTACAAGCATCCCTGCACTGTTGGCGATCTACAGCGGTGCGTGCAAGAGAAAGACGAGACATCTCGCGCCTACCTCTCCCGCTGGCTGGATATGAAGAATTCCTGCGCACGAGTGCACAATCAGACTGCCATGGCCGCCTTCATCGATGGGTTGGAAAGGGGCACGTTGCTCTGACATAAGCTGAAGCGCTTGCAGGACAATCACAAGCTTGACTTGAACCAGATGATTCAGTTGGCTAGTGAGTTTGCAGCTGCCGAAGACGATGCTCGCGGCTCCATGCCGGCAATGGCCGTTCCAACTCAAGCTCGGAGGAACAGCATCACAAAGTGGAAAACTGCTCCAGAAGAAAAGAAATCCCGACATGGTCGCCATGACCTTTGCAGGACGAGGTGACAGTGGACAACGTTGCTGAGGACGGGGAGCTGGTCGTGGGCAGCAGCGAGGAAGTGAAACTACCTCGGCACCGCTCCGCGTTCCCCAAACCTATGAATAGTACCGTGATATGCCGTGCCTCGTACACCTTGATGTCAACGGCAAAGCCACCCATACCAATTGACACTGCAAGTTTGTCAACGACCTCAAGGAAGACCCGGAGTCCGGCTACAAGCAAAGTCGGAAGAACAGACCACGAGGCAAGGGCAAGGGGAAGAAGAAGGAGGAGGAGTCCAAGGATTCAAGTGACATGGACGAGGATGTTGACCCCAAGCACTCCGCCAAAAGCGACGACAAGGGCAAGAACCCCTTCGTGGAGAAGGCGCCAGTCTACCAAACTTTCCTTTGCACCCCCACCATCCGACAACAGAAGACCTCTTTGAGGATCCTGATGGCTACTCTACCCCCAGTTCCTGCGCTGGTCGGAGGTACCAATTACTTGGGACAGTACAGATCACCCAGACCTTATTCCTACGGAGAACCAATACGCCATGGTTATCAACCGCCTGATTGACGGCATCGAGTTCACCAAATATATGGTGGATAGTGGAAGCAGCATCAACATCATGTACCTGGATACATTGCAAAAGATGAACTTGACGGTGGAAAACCTAAGGCAGACCAACACCATCTTCCACGGCATAGTTCCTGGTCGGGAGGCTCGGTCCCTTGGGTGCATCACACTTCAGGTTGACTTTGGCGATGTTAATAATTACCGCCAAGAGCGCATGACCTTTGAGGTGGTCCAATTCAAGAGCGTGTACCATGTCATATTCGGCCGCAACATATTCCACACCTTCATGGCCAAGCCATTCTTCGTCTACAACAAACTCAAGATACCCGGACCAAACGGTGTCATCACCGTATCCGGAAGCTTTACCAAGGCAAGGGACTGCGAGATTAATGAAGCAGCCTTCGCGGAAGCTGTCCTCTATAGCGAAGAATTCAAAGAGATCCAGAGCAAGGTCGATGACTCATAGATGCCCGCGTCAAAGAAACAGATCTCCGAGTCCGCTCCTGCATTCAAGGCCGCCATTGAGACCAAGGCGGTGGAACTTGTGGTAGACGATGCCTCCAAGACCACCGCCATTGGGACAAACCTGGATCCCAAATAGGAAAGCGCGCTCGTCGAGTTCATCCATGAGAACAGGGACATCTTTGCCTGGCAACCTGCCGACATGAAAGGTGTACCTAGGGAACTTGCCGACCATAGCTTAAACATTGATCCAAAATGCAAACCAGTGAAACAACCTCTATGAAGCTTCGGAGACGAGAAGAGACGCGCCATTGGCAAAGAGATAGCTAGGTTACTTAAGGCTACATTTATCCAAGAAGTCCTTCACACCCCATGGGTGGCCAATCCTATACTTGTCCCCAAAAAGGGAACCAAAGAATTAAGAATGTGCGTTGATTACATCGGCTTGAACAAGGCTTGTCCCAAAGATCCGTTTGCTTTGCCTCGCATTGACCAAGTCATTGACTCGACGGCTGGCTCGAAAATTTTGTGTTTTCTTGATGCATACTCAGGATACCACCAGATCAAGATGAGGAAGTCGGACCAATTGGCCACTTCATTCACTACACCATACGACACGTTTTGCTATGTTACGATGCCCTTTGGGCTGAAAAACACAGGTGCTACATACCAGCGGACAATGCAACGTTTCCTTCACGACCAAATTGGTCGGAATGTTCACGCCTATGTGTACGATATCGCGGTGATATCTAAAAAGTCAAATGAATTAATCTCCGACTTAAAAGAAACCTTTGATAATCTCCGAAAATACAACATGATGCTTAACCCTAAGAAGTGCGTCTTCCATCCGGCAAATTGTTAGGCTTCATCGTTTCCCAGCGTGGAATCGAGGTCAACCCGGAGAAAATCAAGGCCATCTTAAACATAAACCGTCTGACATGCCTAAAGGACATTCAGCGACTAACAGGTTGTGTTGCAGCAGTTAGTTGGTTCGTCAGCCGACTTGGAGAGAAGGATCTGCCGTTGTACAAGTTGCTGAAGAAGGCGGACAAATTCACGTGGACGAACGAAGAAGATGCAACATTGAAGCAGCTCAAGGAGATTCTTTCCTCAGCGCCCATCCTTGCAGCACCCGAGCCTGGAGAGCTCCTGTTAATCTACATGGCGGCAACCAACCGGGTAATCAGCATCGTCGTCGTGGTAGAGTGGAAGGAACCAGGCTATGAGCATGTAGTTCAACGACCAGTTTACTATGTAAGTGAGGTCTTGACGGAGTCCAAGCAGCGTTACCCGCCCTGCCAGAAGATAGCTTATGGAGTATTCCTTGCTTCTCGGAAGCTGAGGCATTACTTTCTAGAGCACCCAATCACAATGGTGAGCAAAACTCCACTGTCCGACATTATCAACAACAGCGACGCTACGGGAAGGGCCGCGAAGTGGGGCATTGAACTAGCCGCCTTCGAGATCACCTACAAGAGACGCGACGCTATCAAGTCACAAGCCCCGGCGGATTTTATCGCAGATTGGACGGAGATGCCAGATGCTACACCGTTGCCGCAACCAGAGTACTGGGTGATGCACTTTGACGGATCAAAGCTGCTCAACGGCTTGGGGGCTGGTGTATTGTTATAGTCACCAACTGGCGACAAGCTACACTACGTTCTGCAAATCCACTTCGAGGCTACGAATAACATGTCGGAGTATGAAGCACTCATTCACAGATTACGCGTAGCCAAGGATATTGATATCGAGCGCATTGTTTGCTGTGGAGATTCCGACTTGGTTGCCCAGTAGGTGGCTGGCACCTGGAATGCGCGGAACCCTATGATGGTGTAGCACCCCGGGTAAAACCACTACTAGAAATCGCATGATAATTGTTCTGTGTGCATCATCATGGCATCATGCATCATTTAACCTAAAACCATTTTCCTAAATCCCTATTTTTGTTTTCTAAATCATTCCTCTCTCCTAATTTAAATAAAACCCTCGGTCGGCCAAATCTTTTATTTATCTAAAAACAATTTACAAAAGTGTTTTAAAAATAAATAAATAAATGTTTTTGTGGGGAGACAGCCAGATGACTATGCCCAAAGGCCCAGTCAAAGGCTACCTACAGCCCACATAAAAACCCTAATCCTAATCCCTGGACAAAACCTAGCCTACCCTCTACCACCGCCGCCAGCCCCATCCGATCCATCCACGAAGTCCATCACCACCCAGCGCCAACCCTCTCTCTCTCTCTCCCCGTTCGCACGCTCCCTTCAGGCCGCACCCCGACCACCCGGTCCCATCCACGCGCTCGACCCGCTCCATCCTCTCGCCCCGCGATTCCCCATCCTGACCCCGCGTCGACTTCTTCCTCATCCTCGACCTCCTCTCGCCGCCTCCCTCCTCTCTGCCTCACACCACCGCCCTCCGCCTGTGTCACCGGCCCTCCCCCGCCTCTCCAAGGTTTCCTGTGCGCCTCCGGGGACCCCTCTCCTCTTCCCCATGCGAGCCGTCTCTCCCTGGTCGCCTCGGTCGTTGCTCGAGCTGGCCGCCGTTCGACCTCCTCCGGCCGCGGCCGCCCCGTCCCAGCTCACCGGAGGCCGCCTCCACCTCTCCCTAGCACAACCCGTCGATCACCACCACGTCGGCTTTGATCCACAGCGCCATCGCTAGTAGCAGCCTCCTACACGCCTCGGTGCCAGCCTTGACGGATCCCCTCCCTCATCCCCGTCTCCTCTGGCTCATACGCCCCCGCTGCTGTCCGCTTCGCCGCCACAGAACTCCGGATGCCGGCGTCCTCTGCAGCCTCCCTCTAACCGCGTGTTCCCAGCATGTTTGCCTCCACGCGCCGACTCCCCTGCTCCTGCTCTCGGCCTCCGCGGCCCGTGCTTATGTGCTTGCTAGCACACTTGGCGGATATCTATGTCGTGTTTGGTGAAACCTGTGATGTTGGCCATTAGGTGCTGATCTACCTCATCTACGTCGGCCTTTGTTTATGAACCCGAGGAGTGTTACCTCTCGAAGACCACACAATATTTTTGACAAGATCTTCAACGACACTCAAAGTACAAGACCGATCCGGAATGCCAAGCCTCGAAGCCGATCTGAAGACCGAACCCGCAGACCATTCCAGACCCCGTCGAACCTTCGTTGAACCACAAGATCATCGCCACAAACCCTAAAGAACTCCTTCTCGGCTCCGAAGCCCCGAACCAAGATCGTCGATTCGATATGTGTGATCCCAAATCCGAGCCCCAATTTTATTAAATGCTATATACACTTGTTGCATATTAAATTGTCATGCTTGCATATATATTGTGGTTTGGGGGCCTTATGTCGATTCACCTCATAATTGAATATGGAGGCCATATGTAGGCAAATCTTGTCTTATATTAGCCCTATTTAAATTTGTGCATCGATCCGATAAATATTTTTGCTTGATAAGACAACATTTAAATTGCGGGGTATCTAAATAACATGAACCGACTAATTAATTGTCGGGACCCCAGTTCCGCTTAATTTTACCTAATTGCATCACATCTTTGCCATCTCATACATCATACATGCATCATGCCCGTTCTTATGTCATAGAATTAAATAGTGCATCCGGTGTTTGTGTTGGTGCTTTGCTTCTTCACGGATTAGGCCGATGAGTTGATGCGAGTGTCGACCCAATCTTCGGATGAACCTTTAGCAATGTTTTCAGGCGAGCATTCTCCCCCTTTCTACCTATCTTACTTTTATAGTCTTTATTTCTTCCTATTGATCTATTGCTACCTATGTTGCGATGCTCTAGTTTTCGTACCCGTGATATCCCTTGCAGCCATTGTATTTCCATGGACACATCCTATTACCTATTGTTTGTTAGATAGTCGGTCTTGCGAGTCATAGTTGCTTGCACCGGTGATGCGTCGCGCCGTCGATGTTCCACAGTTGTTGGAGTAATGCCTCATGCTTAATGTTAGAGATGATCATGGATTTAATTACCGTTTAATAACTAAAATTGAAGTAGGTAAATAATGCAGAGGCACAGGTGGGCAATAGATGTTATTTGGTTTTTAACCTTCCACTTGTGTCCCGTAGGACCCGGAGTACTTGATACTTGTTCTTTGAATATTCGCACTATCCGCATGTGGGACCATGAATCCCCTTACCAGAGCTTGAGTCATATATTATTTCTTGGGGTCACAAAGTAGTTTGGGGCTTTATTACTATCCTGTACTTATGCCATGATTTACTGCTTTATTTACTATTGCGTGTGGAGCGCCTGTACTGTTTTGGAACCCCGTGCCACGTTTTCGCGTTATCGACAAGCCCAGTCACACTTTCGGGTTCCTAGTCATTTACAGCTGTCGTCACAAACCTCTAGGTCCGTCTCGGAGCCGGCCAACTTCGTAGCGGGTAGCTTGGTGGGGTGGCCCCCTGAAATATTATATGAATCTTGCAATTGCTCTGTCGTAATGCCTCGTTGGGTTTTCATTTGGTTTTTCCCGAGGTTGATCGTGCGTGTGTTGCTATTTGTGCCCCCTGTAGGGTAAAACTTTCTGAAAGCCGTGTCCGCGGTTATGGACGACTTGGAGCACAGTATCTTGATCATAGACAACTATAACTAAAGTAGTGCTATAGATTTGACTTTGAAATGAATAGTAATCAGCTTCACTATAATGGAATGGCTAAATAAAAGTACCAACAACTGCTGGGTTTTTGAATGTCTCATGATATATGTATCTGACTAGTAAGTATTGCAACTACAACAGAATGGTTAACTAAAACTGCCCACTGCTTATGTTATCAGGATGACTCATGCTATCTATATCTGACTTGTAATTGATGCAACTATAATGGAACGAATAAATTGCCAAATGTGTGAGTTCCTCGGTCCAACTTCCTCGTTTGGTCTCGAGGGGGAAACGCCAGGATGGGTATGTTTGGTGTTAGTATTATGTTGGTTTCGAATAGGTCTTTCTTATCCCTCTCTGATAGCCGCCATATGTATCGAGTCTCTATAGGTTGTTTAGTGCATGCTGCGCTACCGCTTTAGTCCACCATACCTATGTAGGCGAGGACCGCCGAATTCTAGACTCGTCGTGTACTGGCCTCAGTACCGACCTCTCTCTTTTTCCTTTTCCCTTTGTCGGCACCCCTTTTGTTTAAGCAGGTTTTGAGATCGACGTCGTTAGCAGGTTTACCCTTCTGGCTTGGCCTGGGCAGGGTTATGGACGCCATTGGTTATTCTTCAGGGCTCTTAGCTCAATTTGCATCTTGTCCGTACTTGGACGCTGTATCGTTTTCGAGGTGATTTGGGTCTTTGTATTGTATATCTGTATTCTTGACTCTTTGAGTCGCTGTTGTATATATGTTCTGTGGGTTCCATCGTGGACTATTGTGTAATGATATTACTTCGTTTTCCACCCGCACGAAATTTCTTGGTGGGCACCTTTGAATCGTTCCTATGCGGGTTTGGCGGGAATCGCTAAAACTTGCATAGGGCCGATCCTGAGGGGATGGCGGCATATCGAGACGAAGTGGACGAGATAGCCAAGAGCTTATTGGGCTACGAAGTCAAGTATGTACCTAGGGAGCAAAACGAGGCGGCTGATCTGCTATCTAAGATTGGATCAGGGCGCAAACGAATTCCGCCAGGAGTTTTCCTAGAGCATCTACGAACACCATCCGTGAAGGGAGCCGACATCGACAATCCGGATAGAGCGGACTCTTTCGTCCACATGGTGGAAAAGGTCCCTCTGGCATGGAAAAAACCGTTCATGGAATATCTCGAACACGGAACTTTGCCCGACGACGAGGTCGAAAGATGGCAAATAGTACGACGAGCAAAGGGTTATACCATAATCAATGGACAACTCTACAAAAGAATCACTACTGGTCTATACCTAAAGTGTGTTTCCCAGCTAGAAGGTATTGAAATCCTACGTGAAATCCATCTCGGAGATTGCGGGCATCACGCCACTCCCTGATCGTTGGTCACTAAAGCTTTCCGGCAAGGATTCTACTGGCTAACCACGAAGGAGGACGCCGACAAGATGGTTGAGACATGCATGGGATGCCAGTACTATTCCCGAAAACCACATGTTCCTGCTGAAGAATTGCGAAAAATACCAATAACTTGGTTGTTTGCAGTCTGGGGGCTGGACATGGTTGGTTCGTTGCAGACGACACCTTGTGGGTTTACGCATCTGCTAGTAGCAGTTGATAAATTCACCAAATGGATAGAAGTTAAACCCATTAGAAAGCTCGATGGGGCAACTGCCCTTAGGTTTGTCCGAGATCTAGTGGTGAAATTTGGTCTCCCACATAGCATTATCACCGACAATGGCAGAAACTTGTCACTCGGAGAAGTGGAAGCTTATTGTTGGAGCTACATAGAGCAGCTGGAGCCTGGGCGGAAGAATTGCCATCTGTGTTCTGGAGTTTACGAACTACACCCAACAGATCCACCGGCTACACCCCTTACTTCATGGTATATGGAGCAGAAGCCATCCTACCTTCCGACATTCTTCACGATGTACCAAGGGTTGCCGCCTATGATGAAGATGACGCTGAAGAACCTAGACGCCTAGATGCGGACCTTCTCGAGGAGGAGCGCGTTTTGGCATGCCAAAGATCCGCCATCTACCAGCAGAAGCTACACATCTACCATAGTGGCCGCGTTCGGCATCGCTCGTTTAAAGAGGGGGATTTGGTGCTGTGACTTAAGCAGAAGAAGTCACACAAATTATCCCCGCCATGGGAAGGACCGTTCATCATAAGCAAGGCGCTACTCAATGGGTCTTACTACCTCATTGACAATCGTGAATTGAAGGATATACCCAACAAGGATTATAAGCGTAAGCGACGTGACCCGGATGATGACTACCCGGAGCTTGATCGGCCATGAACATAGCATAACTACGTCCTTTTTACACTTAGCATTTTTTACCTAATTGTGTACCTCTTATATGATCAATCAAATAAAGCTCTCTGGTTCACTCATATTTCTTAGTCTTTTACCTCCTTTAGTGTTCATTTTTGGATCATATAAAACCTTTATGCACAAGCTTTGCGATTGCACTTGTGAAAACTCCGCCTACGGGCGTTAGCTTAAGTTTTCTGGTCTACACGTTCTTTGTCATTTTTATGTGGATTCTGGAGTAGTGAGTTTTGGCACTTATTGTCGACGATTTTGTGCTTAGGTTATTGACGGTGCCATTGGGCATCATCGCCTGAGCGCATGGTTCCGACAATGAGTCTTCCGACTCACAAAAAGTCAAGCATAAGAACCAAAGTAATGGATAAGCCAGCACTTTCTTAAAAAATATACACATGCCGGACACTAGTTCTTAAGTAGCAGGACATACATCATTGTTTTCCGCCTTAAGTTAATACATAGTTTTTTCCGCATACGCATCAAAGGTGAGACAAATATTAGAAGTTGTTTTTCATTCCTTTGGTGCAGGCGACTTGGAAGCAGCATCATCGGCAGCAGGAGAATCACCCTCGAAGTCGGCAGTGTGAAGAGACTCGGAGGAGCTTTGGTTTCCGCCATCAATGGTATTCATCGGAACGAAGACGTTGACATCGACTAACTCGGCAACTCTGGTGTCATATCCCGCGAGTGACGACAAGATGGACTCATGGTTTATTTCCTTTCCATCGTCATCTACGTCGGGAATGCCATAGGTTACCATGTCAATGTCGGCATCTTTGTAGTGTGCCTTTACCATGGACAACGCCATCCTTGCACCGTCCCGTGCACATGAAGCTTTCCAGCTTGTGATACGCTTGGGGGCTCGGCGCAGGATCTCTGAGAACTTCGCCATAGAGTCTGATGCCTTGATGTTGATTTGGAGGGGCTTGGCAATCTCTTTGGCTTGCGTGATGGCGGTGTTGATGAAGTTGCCGGCAAGAACCATGCATTCCTTTGCCGTATGAGGTGACCAGGTTAAACCTATAGGAGCTGCAAATTTCGACAAGGAGCACATGAGTTCAAAAATTCAGAGTATCTAGACTACAGAAATCCAAGACGGAGAATCACTTACTGAAGATGCTAGCCTCAGCTTGCCAGAGGGTATCCGCCAAGGAATCCCGTTCCAATTGGAGGAGCTTGTACGCCTCATGATGGCGTTGATTCTTCTCATCAGAAGCTTTCTTCTGATCTCTTAAGATCGAGATCTCCTCCTTCAGGCGGTTCATCTCCTCGGTGGCGGAGTCTTGCAGGGCTTTCATGGACTCCTCATGTATTTTCAGCATGTCCTTCCTCTCCTGCTTAAGGATTTTGTTCTCGATATCGAGCTCTTGAATGTGCTTGGATTGCTCAACAATGTCGTTAGCCCTGGCAATGGTTTCTGCAAGTCGGAGAAATCAAAGTACACAGTGAGTACTCGGAGAATACAAAAGTTTAAGTCGGAATACGAAAAAGAAAGGAAAAATAGACGCTTGCTCTTGATGATCTGTTCCTTCAAGAAGGCAGTTTTACCCTTTCATCTTCCAGATCCGCGCGCATCTTCTGTTACTTTTCATTGGCCATGCCCCTACGAGCATTCTTGTTCTGTGGAAAAGGAAAAATTAAAACGTTGTTTGGTCTCCTCGGAGCATCTAGCCGGAAAATTTCCACCTAGACGCTCGGGGCTACAACGAGAGTTTTTAACTTAGCAATATGCTTAGTCTTTCTTTAAGCATCTAGTCGGAACTAATTCAGTTTTCGATTAGAAGCTTGGGGGCTACAGTATAAAGTTTTTAACTCGGATGTCTTCTTAGCTTTTCTTTAAGCATCTAGCCGGAACTAATTCAGTTACAACTAGAGGCTTGGGGGCTACAGTATTGAAATTTATAAACACTGCGTATGCTACTCTTAAAGCATCTAGTCGGAATAGTTCATTCCACCTATATGCTTGGGGGCTACAGTGAGAAGTTTTCTAGCTTAGTCACTCTTAGAGCATCTAGACGCAAATACCTATGGTTTTCTGTCAAAATCATCGGGGGCTATAGTGGGATACTCATATGAAATGCAAAAGGCAAATAAAACTTACAAGTGCAATAATCTTGAGGTTAGTAGCACTCTCGGCCAGCAGCTTGCCAAAGGATACGCTGTTTCCTTGCAAGATCTCTGCTTGTTGGAGAAGCTCCTCTAGACCGCACGTCGGAGATGTCGGCGCCGCACCAGGAACCAGAGCAGTTCTATCCGACGTAAGTACCGGATAGACTATCTTTGGATACTATATGGCTTTCTTGGGGGCGGGGACGCCACCTACGGTAGAAGTAGCAGCTTCCACCATCGCCTTACCGCAACCGATGGCATCCTTAGCCGGAGCTTCAACCATTGGGTGTGCGGCACTCTCCTGCGTCGCCTCCTCGCTGACGACAGTAATCTCGGTAGAGGCACCCGAGTCCACTTCCATGGCGGAAGGGCCAGATGCTTCCTTAGCTTGTGAGCTTGTCAGAGCGGAGGAGGGCTTGACGCTAGGAGTGACAGGGGCGATGGCGGGAGATGTGTCGCGATGCAGCATGTCCTTGATGGTTCTAGAAGCCCCCAATGTTTTGGAGGTCTTCTTCAGGCTAGTCATGGCTTTCTTCCTGAAACGTGCAAAATGCATAAATACAGGAATAAGACAGATAAATGGACAATGTCGGAGAGAAAGAAGCTTACACAAGAGGGGGTGCTTTGGCAAAGGGGATCCCGGTAGTCTTTATTTTCTCCGCCTCCAGGGCGGCGGTAGTCTTTTTGGAGGCTCCACCCTCCGTCTTCTTCTTCTTGCCTCCGTCGGCAGCGTCAGAGGTGGAGCTCTTCCGCTTTCGCGCCAATGGAGCATCGTCGTCGGACACGACGGTGACTTACTGCATCTTTGGATCATAGATTTTAGGAGCCATGTTGTCCTCATCTATGTCGCTAAGCTGTAAGGTGAAGAACCACCGTGTTAGATGAGATGGCAATTGCTAGACGGAAGAACTGGAGTAAATGTCATACACGGAAAATAAACAGTTACCTTTGGGCAATTGCTCTCTACGAACATGTCATAGGTGATGGTGAAGCCACGCTTCTTGTACTTCACCTTGACGATGTCCTTGAGGCGAAGCTTGACGGAGTCGCTCGAGAAATTGTCCACGGAGATGCGGAGGTTATCCCTTCTATCGCTGGTATACTCGTGCATCAGCTTCGAGCGGTGCTGCAGAGGCTGGATTAGCCTAATAAACCAGCACATGGCTAGGTCCAAGCCGGTCAAACCCGTCTCTATGAACCACTCTATCCGCCTTATAGCGCGGGAAGCGTCGATGTCAGAGGGAATGGAGGCCTGGGATCTCCATGTCGAGGTTTCAGCGGCGGCTCCATTGACGAAGTCCGGGTACGTTACTTCTCGGCTGGCCAGAGGGATATTTGGGCCGTAGAAGTAAGTACGCTGCCAGTTCTTGCAAGACTAATGGCCAACGATGTCGAGGAACCGTCGGCAAGGACGGATCTTGAAGCTTATGGTGCCATAATTTCTAAGTTCATCCTTGCTGGACCCGGCTTCGTGCTTGACGGTGAAGAAATACACAAAGAGATCTAGCCTAGGCTTAATCCCTCGCAAAGCGCTGGTAATTTCTAAGCGCTAGGCTACTATTGGGAGAAAGGTTTTGCGGCTATACTCGGTAGTGGTTCAAGACGGCAAGGAAGAAGTTAGAGATAGGTAGGGATACGCCGTGTACCAATTATCCTTTGAGGTACACCTTTTCTCCGGCTTGGGGAGAAGGTATGAACTCGCCGGCCGGTGCCGCTCGCCAGGAGAGCCCCTCCGTCACAGGGAGGTAGCCTTCGGCGATCAGCTCCTTGATGTCGTGGTCTGTGATGTCTGAACCGCGCCAATCGCCTTTGTGGGAGTCAAGCTCCTCCTCCAGTGGCTCCAGCGCCATTGGATTGTGGTCGCCGCCGGTGGTCTCGACCACCGCAGAGACGGGGATGACCAGGCCCTTTGGGGGCACGACGATGGAGCTCACCGGCTTCGCCGTGGCTTCGCCCGACACCGTCATCGAGGGAGTAGAGCTGCTGCTGGCCATTGCTTGTGTTCGGAGGTGACTGACGAGTTTGGAGTTAGGGTTTTTTGCAAGATTGTGTGGAGAGCTCGAGGGGGCGCTCGCTGGAGGAAGAAGATGATGCGAGGAGAGAATGAGGTGAAAAGTAAAAAATCCACCACAGTTACTATTTATGATCTCCTTCATCAAGATTCGTGCAGCCTGATCGGACGGTTGCCGCGTAGACGACATGTGCGCGAACGTGCGCGGAAATTTCGCCACGTCCCAACCATCGCCGCCAACGGTTCATATCGCTCGCGCGGGAAAAGTGGACATGATTGCGTTCTCTGCATGTGTGAGTTACGAGGCGTTGCTGACCTACGTCTGCGTCGCCCTAGCTGACATAGGCAGATGAGCCATCACATCAGAAGATTCCGGCATGGACGGATCCAGTCCGGCTACGGAAGAGTACGATGGAAGATTCAACAATTCTCTGACTTACAAGTTAAAGATAGAGAAAACCTTGCAGGGTTCTTTGGGAGGACTACAAGATGTTGCTTGACGATTTGCCGACATCCTTCTAGACGGAGCATTCCATTTGAAGAGGCAAGACAGCGCAAGATCTCGGAGTTCTCCAGGGGCTACTGTTGGGGATATGCTATATGGGTATCCTGGCCTGCTGGGCAGCCCAGTTAGATAGATCTAGAAGGGAGGCCCATGCCGGATAAAGGAAGGCTACGGTGGAGTCACCGATGTACTCGGAGCCTTGGAGTACAAGAGACGCAAGACTAGTAATAGACAGTGTAGGACTCTGTAACCTGTCCGGATAGGAATTTTCCCTGTAACCCTAGGACCTGGCGACTATATATGTCGGGCCTATGGGAGACTTTAGGACACAATCTCAGACAACCAAGTAGCGATTAGCACACACCTCGCACAGCGAACCAATCCCTATAACTCGGCGTATTGCCATTATAGTGATTTATAGCAGGAGTAGGATTCCGCCACCATTGTGGGATCTGAACCTGGGTAAGCTGTGTTACCTCGTACCCGTCAACCGTCCGCCTTCCCGCACGTCTCTAAACACACACTATGAGGACCCCTCTATGGCGTCGGCAATACCACGACAGTATGCTATGAAAATTGAAATTAATAGCTTTACACAAAACAAAGAAGAAAGTATTCCTCAAGCTTGGGGTAGATTTTGTGCCATTGGAAGGAGTTGTCCTACACATGGTTTTAATGATAATGAATAACTTGATGCATTTATAATGGACTAAATGAAAGTTCGAGAGCTTATCTAGATAGTGTTGTAGGAAATATTTTTAGGGACAAGACTATTGAAGAAGCTAAGGAATTATTGAATACTATTACTCAAAACTATCATGATTGGCATATTGAAGAAGAATAGAAAAGTGAGAAGATTCATAACAAGAGAGGTGTTCTCATATTATCTAATGAAGATATGGAAGAAGCTCATAAATCTATGGAGTAAAGGGGTATTAAATCTTCTCATTTAAATGAACTTTCTGAAATGGGATTCAAATTCCCTATTGATAAATCATGCTTACCTATTCAAGTTCATGCTATATGTCCTTCTAAAAGCAACGGAAAGGTATCACCTCCTTCTGAAATATCTTATGTTGCATCCTAGCAACTTTGTTCCTCATCAAGAAACATATGATCACAATATTGAAAGGGAAATAATAGAGAACTCTCATAAGATAAATGTTCTTCATAAAAGAGTAGGCTCTTGTGTTGACTCTCTTAAGATGACTATTAAGCATTGCAAAATGATGAATAATCAAGTTGAACAAATGATTTCTCTTCAAAATAAGTTGTATGAAAATATTCTTAATGAGAAGAAGAATTTTTTTGGAGTTAATACAAGGGGAGGCTCTAGCACTCAGGTTCCTGATTATCCTAATGGACATCCAAAAAGGAAAGAGCAAGAGGCTCTTAGGAAGAAGTCAATTGCAGGAAAATCTCCCAATGAAAATGAAGCTAATGGGAATTTCGAAGATCAAGAAAATGATGTATCTCTCTCTGATGCTGAAACTGAGGATAATAATAATGAAGAAGATGATGTGGGATTGTCCCAACCAAATGAAGAATCAGAAGAAGAGGAGAATAATGAAGAATCTGAGCCTATTGTAAGTGAGGACCCTTAGTCATCAATGGATAAAAATAACAAGAAGAAGCCTCCACCACAACCAAAAGGTAAAGAAAGGGATCCATGGGTATAAAGACCCATACCGTATATCCAAGAGGCAATGAAAACTTTTGATGATGCAAGGTTTGAGAAGTTTATTGAATTGATAAAAAAATTATGCTTGCAAATTCCCTTAGTTGATGCTATTAAAGTACCTCCCTATTCCAAATATATGAAAGATGTTGTCACTAATAAAAACAGAGGGATCCAGGTATTCCAACTATTCCCTGCACCACTAAAAATACTCATGTGAAATATGCCCTATGTGATCTTGGAGATGGAGTAAGTTCCATGCCTTTCTCTCTTTATAAGAAACTTAACTTAAATAAATTAGTACCTACTAAAGTTTCACTTCAAATGGCTGATAAATCTACTGCTATTCCTATTGGTATATGCGAGGATGTTCCTATTATGACTGCTAATGTGCAGATTCCCATAGACTTTGTGATATTATAAATGCCTGAAGATGATAACTTATCCATTATTCTTGGTAGACCTTTTCTAAATACTACACGGGCTGTGATTAATTGTATTGAAAGCAAAGTAACATTTAATGTGAAAGGGAAGGAGCACACCATATATTTTCCAAACAAGGGCTATTGAGCTACCCAAGAGAAGTGTTAATGCCATTGAACCAAAAGTTCTTATAGTTGGAAGTTTTCAAATACCTATTCCTGCTCCAAAGATTAAGTATGAAATAATAATGGTTGGAACTATTCCAATATATTGTGAGGTATCTTAAAATTTCTCTGTTATAATAATAAGTGAAACATTGTTTTTATCCTTATCATAGTATTAATGAGACTTGATCAACCTCATTTATAACATGATAATGATGAGATAATGATTGCCATTTAAATATTGCTGCAATAGTATTATAGTTTATTTGAATTCCTTCATTTAAAAATTAGTTACTTTAATCATTTTATGTCTGTTTTTGACAATTTTTTAGTTCAGGAAAATTTTACATAGAAAATATTTTTCAAAAATTACGAAAAAATTCCGAGGCCATTTTTTTGCAGAGAGGATCCACCATGCCAAAGGACGCTATTAGAAAGTGAACATGGGCCGAATGAGCATGGAGGGCGCGCCCTATGATGGTGGGCGCGCCCCTGCCCTCGTGGGCCCCCAGGTGGAGTTATGTGGACTCCAACCTCCTAGGTTCTTCACTTCCACTCAGAACCTGACTAGGTACCACTCGAAAAAAATTCCTCTGCTCATTTGCTGCTCATTTCTTGATCTCCAACTTTTGGAAGCCATTTTCAAATCTCTTTGGAGGGATGGCTCATTGGTATGTGACTCCTCCACTCCTCCAAGTTATTTTTGATATGATGCTTTATATTGTGAGAAAAATTCTGCTCTTGGTATTACATTTCATGCATGAAAGTTCATGAATTTGAAGCTTTCTAGTGGAAATGATTTATAGTAATGCTTGGTAGAAACTTTTTTGAGCATTCATAAATGATTATAACTTGATAGATCTAATAGTTTAGTGATTTTTATTCTTAGTGCTGCAATGTCTCGTCCACCATGAATGTAACACCCTAGTTTTTAGTAAATAGTAATTATGGTTGATTGTGCATTCATGAGCATCATGTTTTAAATTGTGCATTAAAGAACATAATGCAAAACTCTAAATCCTACTTCTTCCCTCTCTTGAAATCCATTCAAAATGGTTTGAATTTGAAAAGTACAAAATAATTGGAGCCCAAAATGTATAAAAGGGACCTGAGTATTTTATATACTTTATAAAAGCCTCTAGTATTTTTGAATTATTCAAAACATAATTTGAAATGAAAATACAAAACAGAAATTGAAAACAGAAAAAGAAAAGAGTTTGCAAATAAAAAACTGGATCCTGCTAACCCTCTCAGGTCCCAGCCGAGTCGACCCATCTCTCTCCTCTACCTCCTTGCCGCCCACGCGTGTAAGCCAGCAGCCCAGCGCAGCCTAGCTAAGGTCCAGTACCGCTTCGCCCCTGTTCCTCGTCTTCCTCACCGACGAGGAAGCAGTTGCGTGCCGCAGCGCCTGCCGTCGATCCTCCCGACCGTTGAGATGCGTTTGTCGCCCCCGGACAAAGATAAGACCTCCGAGGACTCCTCTCTCCCTCTCTCTCGCCTTATCCTCTCCTTGCTTGCTCTCTCTCCCTCTCTGCCCGTGCAAGGCTAAAACCCTAGCGGAGGTCGCCGATGAATCACCGCCGTTAGCCACTGCCCTGAGACCTTCTGAGTGGACTGGAAGATCCGCCGTGGTGAACCCTATCACCTACCTGAAGGAATCAGCCCTCTAATCGTCGCCGCCAGTCTCTTCTTCCCCAAGCCTGACGTCGCTCGCCGTCGCCATTGTCGTCGACCCTGACCTCCTCTGTCTTCGCCGAGCCCGCACACGCATTGAGGGTAAGCTTGCGGTCCTCTTGGGCTATTTCATTGGCCCCTCCCTCTCTGGTTCGTCCTCGCGTCGACCACCGCTGTGTGCCGCCGCTCGGCCTCTCTGCCAACCAAGCTCCGACGACCCTCCCGTAGCGGCGCCGCCCCTATTAGGTAGCCCGCGATGAGCTGAGTCGAACACACGCATCCTCGCTAGCCAGTTCGCCCCTAGCACAGCCCCCTTGCCGTCTGGGAGGATCACCGCCAGTGTGACATCGTGCTGACGTCATCGTGACTCCAGCGCGCGGTCAGAGTGGTCAAACCAGCCCCCCGGTCCCACTTCGCTTGCGTGGTTGCCGACGTGGTCTCGGCCCCACTGGTCATTCGCTGTGGGTAGCCCGACACCCAGTATGAAATTCCCACCCCTGTACTGATGTCAGCATGACGCAGTAAACATTTTTAAATTGGATTAATTAGTCTAGAAATTGAATAAATATTGTAATTCAATAACTTTTATTCTGTAATTCAGAAAAATACAAATAATATATCAAAATGTTTTTAAATTAGGTTTAATTGGTCTCGGCGAAAGCAAGGTAAAGGTCGTGTCTAACCACCCTCTACCGGCCTTCCAAGGAAGATGGGTAATCATTGTGGCATTAAGAGAAGGTTAGTACGTGTGGGTAAAGTTGTACACCCCTGCAGGGTTAAATCTTTTCGAAAAGCCGTGTTCACGGTTATGAACGATTTGGTGACCAGATTCTAAGATCATAGAGAACTATAACCTAATCATAAAACTTGGCAGATCAACGTGTGCTTAAGGATGCTTCCTCATGGGTACGAGGAGGTGATCCTAGTTTAGAGTTGATGATGATTTGGTGGATATCAAAAGATGAAGATCAATACTTTGGAGATGTCGCTCTCTTATCCCCTTTTAAAATACTCTGACTAGACGAGATTATTCTCCTTCTTGTTTTAGAAATAAAGATGGCTTTATGCAAAACAACTCCACCAGCCATAAGTCTTGCGGAGTACACCCTGTACTCACCCTTGCTTTGTTTATACTTTTGTAGCAGAGTAAGTGTTCCCCCTGAAGACGAGTTCCGTACTACATTGACATCGACGAGTAGCTTGGGGTTCCCGGCCGACAACCTGGAATCTATGGGTTGGGGCGTCATCATTATGCTTCAGGCCTCTTAGGCTGTTTGTTAAGTTTTCTATACTTAATAGCATAATTTGCCTTCCGTTGTTTGATGTTTATGGTCAGTGATCTCTGCTTGTAATAATTTGGTTCTCTGCTCAGTTATGAGCTTGCTATAATAATTTTTGTGTCGTAGGATCACTATTGTGTTACCGATTCTTCACTGGATATTCTCGAGCTCAAGGTTAAGCTTATGTCATACGGAGGTCTGGGATTTGTTTAGCCCTGATCTTGGGGGTGTCACAGGTTTTGGTATCAGAGCAGTACCGACCATAGGAAAACCTTGCTATTGGTCAATGTTGAGTCTAATGTTTGTGAAAATTATTTTAAAAGCTGAAAAGTATTTGCGAAAACTCTAGTATGATTCTTTTTCTCCTTATCCACTTTCACTCTAACTCTGGGTTCATCTTATCTTGTGTTGATTTTGGAAAAGTTTTGATATCTCTTCTAGTCTGTCAAAGCTTAGGTGCCTTCTGGGCATGTTGTTTCTCAACCAGTTGACCTACTGTTGAGTTCTCTAGAGTTATGTGTGTTGTGAATTCCTTGATCCCTTTGCTCTTGTTCATCTGAGAGATTCTTTTCTATCATGGTCTCTCTGTCTTTTGGACCGACAATTATGTATTGTAGGATCCACAATATTCTGTTCTAGGCTTCAAGGATTTCTTTCGCCTCGAATGGCTCCTTTTTATTTATTCGGATACTTTAGAAGTCATTTCTTCTTTTGGAAGATACCTTGTGATTACTATCTTACAGTGTACGCTATGTCACTCAAGTAGTAGTTACTCCTTTCTTTGGGTTTTAACCCTTGGACTTGAACCGAAGATCCCCGGTTGTGCTGGATTCTGGTGTTGTGAATCTTGTACATGACGCTGACCTTTAACACAAGATCCATTCCTTTGACCCCTGTTGCTAATGTTCACACATTACCTCGGGATGGCTGATACTACAATTATAGCCTTCAAGCTTGTGGTCTTTGTCGCGATTGAATTGTGACAACCAAGGACTTCCCATACCACATGCCATGTAAGATGTTCTTTAATGAACCAAAAAGATCACGACAAGAGTACTCCTCGAGGGTCTCGCATCTATATTCGTGACTCTACCACACCTTATCTATTCTATGCATTGGTTTTCGAAAGATTGATAACCTATGCATCCACATCTTGGGATTTTATCCTAAGCATGTTCTTTTTCCCCTTGTTGTTTTCCGAACTTTGTCTACCAGTTGGTATCCAAGTAGTAAATATGCATCGGTGTCTTCCGAAGCAAGATACTCTTGTGGTCCGTCATGACAAACCATTTCGGAATGTCAGGAGAAACAAACTCCAGTACCTCGTCCTATCTAGGACCAGGTCAAAGTGTTGTAATCCACAGATTAAGAGGCAACGAGTGTCTACCATTTGTTCTATCTTAAGTATCACACCCTTTCATACTAAGAGGTCGTGCTGAGATTCATGACCCTCTTAATGAAGTGATGCTCTTACACATATTTACCCACCCTCCCTCGAGCTTTCACGCTCGTGAATGATGCGTGTGCGTAATAATGTGACCATCTGAAATTCTTAGCAATTTCCATTGCTTAGAACTCCAAGGCAGTTGTGTCATTCTTAGCCTGATTGGTTAACCCCATCACTAAGAAAAGGATGATTGTACTACCAAGTCCGTTACTCTAGTACACTCTCTTCGGTCAAAGAGTTAGGATTGTACCGAAGCTCTAAGACTATGTCCTCTTGCATTACAAAGCAAGTTCCCTTTTGAACTAAGTGACTTATCGGTGGTTCGTGATATTCTAGATGTCTACTAGAAGTATCGCATGTTTCCACATGATCGTCTTGTCAAGTTCTTGAGCAAGCAAGTTCTATGAACTGCTCTTTTCTCCAAGGATCCGTACTGGAACCCCTGAACTAGTTGGTTGAGCTTAATCAACAACTTGGAGAGTTGTAAGAAAAAAGTTCTATCCGACTCAGTTCCTTTGTAAAGGGATGTCTAGTTTTGTTTCGTGCTGAAGAAAGATAGTATTCCCTTCGTGGATATGTTATCTCCCCCCACCTTTGATTTGATTCAGGTTATCGTCAAATCAAGCTCAGTTCCAAGGACTATATTGATGGTGTTGCTATTTGTGATGTTTCACTTGAGTACATCCTCATGACCTTTGGTCTAGCCAATATTTTTTCCTTGTTCATACATCCCGCAAGTCCATCTTCTTGGAGTGTTTCGATAAGTTTGTTATCAAGCCCATCAATGACATCCTTATCTTCTCCATGTTAGATTTGATTCATATGGAACATTGGGCATTAATGTTGGAAACTTTCGAGAACCGTCTTTGAGTCATCTCGAAGTATATGTTCTGGATGTTAGAAGTAACCTTCTCTGGTTCACGTGCAACTATTGAAATATGTTGTCATGGATTCAAGAAGAGTTATCTTTCTTTCCTTAAGGAGACATGTGTGTTTTATTGTTAGTACTTTATATGTATGCAGTTGTATTTCGACAAGATGCTAATACATGGGTATAGCAATTTAGCTCAGTCTTTTGGAGCTTCACCCTATAGTCCATATCTTGAGAATCTAGTAACTTTACCTTTGTGGTAAATGTTGCGAACTTTCTATTCGGACATGCTGAGTCTAAAGTATCATTCCACCTAACCAAAGATGAATCTCAAGAAGTAATGATGGTTGGTGTTTCTCAAGATTTTGACATAGGTCTCTTTGTAAATCCGGCAAGATTGATGTAATGGTTGACACACTTAACCGAAAAGACCTTTTTCCATAATCCTTTGAATTAGCAATAATAACCACTCTTCATGAGGCTTGTTCTATAATTTCTTATAGGAGTTGTACTTATGGTTTATTTTGTATCCGAAGTACAATCTTTACTTGATGTCTGATTTTTCGAACATCAAGGAGAACATTTAAAGTAGTGCCGCTAAATATCTCTCGGTCAATCCTCTAGACCCTTTATGTTGGCAAGCATCTTGTTGTGCGAAGTAATGGGAGTCTAAGAATGAAGTTTCCTTCTTCCGTGTCATCATGAATCTTCTTAAGTATTCATCTTAGTGGTGTAAAGTGATATCATGATTTTTGGCAAAGATTTTGGTATACCTAGATGAGTAAAGAGTTTCCTTCGTTTTCTCAGCCATGTTCTAAGAGCGACTATGATTTTGGTAATCAGAAGTTTCTCTTGATACATGTTCCTTGCGACTTTTATGAGTCCTCCCCACCAAAACACCTTTCTGTCTTGGCCTTCTGTTGAATGAAAGAGTGACCCTTCTATGTCAAAAGTAGTTCAACAACTTGGTTTTGTTGATCCATAACTTTGCAACCTCAAATCTCTACTTAAGCCATTTAGTAGAGGTTCATATCGAAGTCCATGATCATGTTCTTTCTTTTGGAAGCTTTCCTTTTCAAAAGCTTAAACTCTTCTGAAGCTCCATGGTCTCAATCCTTATTAAGACCATTTGTCTATCAAGTTGAAACCTTGTGCTTCTATTTCCTCCGTTGTCTTGGCGTATTCATGTTGTCATCTCAGAGTTATTTTTTTGAACACTCCATCCATGAGTTGACCATGAGAGACTTTGTGTGTTGTCTAGTGTGCTCCCTCTTATCTTTAGAGTGACCCTGTTTCTTTTTCTCTGTAACACCCTCGCCTGATAAGGCCGAGTTCATGTGTATAGTGCCAATCCCTGGATCGGTTCATTGGCACACACAGTACAAAATGGTACCAAATATAACTGTGCATCATAAATACAACGAATATGATCCAGAATTTACATTATTTATTCAAGTACACAACGGAAAACGAGTACAAGGTAGATCTCGATCCTTCAAATGTGCCACAGGCGAACAATTGTTTAGTGGAGTCTCACGACCTATGAACGATCACTCAGATACGATATAACCTGCAACATGAAACGTTGCAACCATGAATGGTCAATACATTGAATGTATGGCAAGTAGGCTAAAGTGGTTAACAACAGATCTATCAACTACATGCTTATTTGGCCAAGTGGAGTTCAGGCTTATTTGCATAAAGCAACAGTTTTATCCTAACATTTGTAACAAAGTAGTTTTCCAATACGATAAATAGGACACTCTGGTTCACTCCCAGGTGCTCCTACCCAACTATGTTCACCCAACAAGTTTTAAGTAATTAAGAAATAAGGATGAGTGAGAAATATCATAGCATCAGTATCAGGTCGCTCGAATTGTCCATAACCGGGGACACGGCTAAGCACTTAGTTTATACACCCTGCAGGGGTTTGTACACTTTACCCATGTGACCTGGCCAACCCAGCTCGGACCACCACATTCATATTGTGTGATGATAGAGAGAAGTCCAAGACGAGACAATTCGGGAAGAGCTTCCCAAACCCATCCACACACCGTACCAACCTACACTATTCTACACCTCTGGCTACGTAGGGTTCGGGTCACCACAACCTACTAAGTCTAGCCAGCCAGCCACTCTTACTGGTACATGGTTGCACACGAAAGCTATCAAATAAAGAAACCAATCCTTTCTCAGTGTCCTGGGCGGCATTCCCCACCAATATCCACACTCGATGACCCAATCAAAGCCATTCCGCCCAGGTGGTTCATTAAAATCATGTTGGTTTGTCATTTAGCAAAGTATAATCCTTTCAAAACATATAACTTTTCATGGTATGATTCCCTTCCTCGTCTAAATAGCATAGCTAAGCAATCTACCAATACGATGGCTCATACACAAGGAATTCTAGGGAATAATATGGGACATAGCATAGCATATACACATCAATTCCTACATATGCAACTCTACAAAAATATCTACAATGCATAGGAAAACAGTAGGACATTTATGACCAAGATAGCACCACTTGTCTTTGTTGTAGATGTAGTCGATTAGATAATCCTCACAATCCTCATAGATATAATGGTTGCACTCGTCATAACCACAACTTGCAATCATAGTAGTTGCAATCACACACGTTGCAGTCCTCGCAATCTATCGATCAAACAATTGCGTACAACATAAACAATAGCACATAGAGATCAAACAATTACAACAAATGCATGCATGACAATTTAATAAGTCACAATGGTTGTTATTTTAGTTCTCTAAACAATACTGAAGTATATGATGCATGAAAGAGACCGATTAATGCAATGGAGTACTTGTTATTAATAATTACTTGCCAATATAGGGGTTTTAATAGTTCTATTGTAACGCCTATTCTAACTATCAAATTAAATTTTTTTCTTGGGTTCACTGGATAGAGGACGTTAATACGAACTAGCATGCATTGGATTCAACCTAATCGGAGTTATAGATCTTTTTGTATGATTTAAATAGTGTTTAATGGGTTTTAAATGATTCATATAGTTTCTGTTGCCTACAAATCAAACTAAAATTATATCTGTAATATCCACGTAATTGTGATTCCAGGGACATATTATTTGTAATTTTCTGAGCAGTATTTGAATTACTATGATTTTAATACTCTAAACAAGCCATTAATCTATTTATTTAATTGCTGTGAAACCTAACAGTATTTGCCTGAACCATTTGCGTATTGATGATCTACATGGAACCATATTTCCATCAGTATATCATTTATATTTTTTTGATATGGAAATAATTTACTATGAATTTAATGATTTCTAAAGCCATTAAAACTAATTAAATTGCTACGGGGTAAATAATCTGCAAAATCTGGATCCAACCAGATATTATTAATCTACATTATAGCAGCTTAAATTTGATATATTGTTCATATTTTTCGGAGTTACAGATAATTTCCTATGAATTTATTAACCTAAAAGACCATTAAAACTAATTAAGTTACTTCAGTAAACGCATATTGTAAAGGGTGAATCTAATGCCATATTAATATTCTACACATTTTTATGAATCCATTTATATATTATTTGCTATTTTTGGATCTATGAATAGTTTTATATGATTTTTGCAAGTTTTCACAATTTTCTGCAAATTAAATTCAATTTTAAATCTACAGGGAATATTTCCTGGGAATATTCTATGCTGACTGGGACGCGGGACTAACCTGGCATTGACACGTGGCGAGATCCGGTTGGCTCGTACCCCTTCGCGGAATCGATCTAATCCTGGCCGTTGGGATGAGATCAAGTGGTTAGAGAGGAGATTGACCCGATTTTGGCTCAGAATAGACAAGAAATAGATCTGTGTTAGAGAGACAAATCCGTAGGTCAAATTGAAAAACTTATAACATGAAAGTTGTGGGGAATCATTATTCCTACCTTCTCACCAAAGGAATTTGGATTTGAAGAAACGAGAGCGAGTACATCTTGGATTTACACCGTCATATCTGAAATATTGTGATGCGAAATTCTCCGGCTGTGGTGGATGAAAAGAGGTGATGTTTGTCGGGAATGAAATATTTCGACGAGATCTACAACTTTCATTTTTTGGCCGAAGGCAAACGACGAAGTCTAGATGGGTGAATAAAGGAAATAAGATTCGGACATGTGTAAATTCAGGATTTCGAGAAGGGAAACTCATACAGCTGTGGCTCCACGAGTTTATATGGAGATTTAGGATGGTGTAGAGATATGTCTTGGAGTAGGGAACAAGTAAAAACAAACGGAAGTCGATTTGGAGTTATAGATTAAAAGTTATAAGAGTTTGAATAGATATAGGTTTGAGAAAAATTGATTTGCATGTAATTTAAAGCAAATGATGGATCCCTTCTTCACCTACGCTGGCTGGTTGGTCGGCTGCTTACTGGTCTGCCGGCTAGCCCATTAGTTTTTTTCTTTTTTTTCATTTTTCTTTTTTATTTTTCTAGTTTTGTATTTTCTTTATATCTTTTGTATACAAACTCCAAATGATATGATTCTTGTTTCTAAATTTTTCTAAAATTAAATAGATCATTGTAGGATCATATTTATAATTTTTTACTAGTTTGCAAGTAGTGGATTTATAAATCCTTGTATATTTCATTTTATTTATATCTTTATTTGTTTGTATTCATTCCATAACTTTTTCATAATAGCTCTAAATGAGCTCAATTTTGTTTCTAAAATTTTGTAATATTAATTGGATCTTTTTAGGCTATAATTATCAATAATTGCTGCCTTCACAACAGTGGGTTTTTATAAAGCCAATTTAATTTCTGTTAGGAACAAAGTAGCTCATACTATTTGGGTTTTAGTCCTTTATTTTTTTTGGAATTTTTCTTGATGCAAATATGCAATGCAATGCTGATGAATATCATGCAAATGCAATTTTTTTCTAGTCCCAATTTCTAAAATCTGGGGATGTGATAGACTAACCCCCTTAAGATGAATCTCGTCCCGAGATTCAAAATGGCTAAAAAGGTGTGGGTGTTTTTGTCGAGGCTAACCCCCTTAAGAAAATTAAACTTGGCATCTCCAAGGCTAGTTGATAAACTATATCTTGTTCTTCCTCCCTCTAGGATTGTGAGTGTAGTATCAAGTTGTGCACCAACAATTCAAGCTTCTTATTTAACCATCCAGTCTATGTCTACTATTACTACTATGTCATATGAATCCAATATAATCTAGCTACTAGGAAATTTTTATGTGCTCCAATCTCTATGGTTTAAGCTCAATGCCGGCTCTTTGCTATGGTTGAAAGGCACTCGAGATTCGCAAAGCCAACAATACAAGAGCGAATAACAAGAGTAGTAGGAATGGTGATCAATCCATCCTGCACCCAAATCATTACCCTGTATGAGGATAGGTGAATCACGTTTTTCTATCACTCGGGCATCCTCACTTGCCTTGAAGAATGTTTCCATGGGCACGAACAAATGCTCTATGTAGACTCCCATGTATTCAATCAACAAAGCTACTACTAAAACTAAACTATCGATACTTCAACTTTCAGGTTGCGTAATCTACTACATAACATCATTTCAACACTTCATACTCCCACATCTCTTTTTTTCATTAGATAAAGCATTCTCCTTCCTAAATGCATTGTGTTGTCAAACCTTCCACTTAACACATCATTATATCTCCAAGGGTTCAAGATAGGGTAGAATAGATTCTATAGGAAAGAAACGACTAAGAAAATAATCCTACCCATAACTATATGAAGCAATCAATGTCACAAACAAGGAAACAATCATAGGCGATCAACACACAATCAAAAATTTGTATAATAACATTACAGGGATCTAAATATAGCAGTATATAACCACAAAATAGTTTGAAAGCATTGGGAACAATACTAGAGTAAAACATAGCAACATATAAGCAATAAACAAAATCTGTCAAAACAGTATAGCATACTTCACGAATTTTTCTGACCGACTTGAACTCGTCAGGAATTTTAGCCAATTTTCGTGCTTGTAGTACAGGTAATTACGCTCTAAGTACAATTTTTTTTATATTTTTATGGGTTACCAATAAAATATGAAAAATCACGCGGTACTACAGGTCCGGCAGAAACTACAGCAGTAATCTCAGAAATTTTAATCAAATTACACCATTAAAATAATTTTAAAACCACACGAAAACTTCAGAAACTTTAGAGTTTCAAAATAACAGATCCTAAACAAGGCATCACACAATATGGTTCAGTACAAACAAGCAAGCAACCTATATTGTCATACCACATAAGTTGGTAAGAACAATATGCTAACATGATAGCGATGATCTCCTAAAGAGATAAAATATGGTGGTCCATACCTACCCAAATTTGGTGAGATGTTCATTTATGTCATGTTATTTTACTTGTAGGCCAACTCTCATATAGTGATTTGCTTTATAGAAAACTACTAATAACATTTTCCAATTCTTATAGTTTTTATGGTAGATCACTTCCTCTACTATTCAAATGAATGGACATCTACAAGTTTGAACAAGGAGAGGTGTTGGAAAATGATAAACAAGGAATATAAGAACTCTAATAAGTATAAAATATGATAGTTCTCCTAATAGAGGTCTTCTATTGCTAATACATTTCTAGGGTCACGATCCTACAGTCAACACACAGCTCTGATACCATCATGTAACACCCTCGCCTGATAAGGCTGAGTTCATGTGTATAGTGCCAATCCCTCGATCGGTTCATTGGCACACATAGTACAAAATGGTACCAAATATAACTGTGCATCATAAATACAACGAATATGATCCAGAATTTACATTATTTATTCAAGTACACAGCGGAAAACGAATACAAGGTAGATCTCCATCCTTCAAATGTGCCATAGGCGAACAATTGTTTAGTGGAGTCTCGCGACCTATGAACGATCACTCAGATACGATATAACCTGCAACATGAAACGTTGCAGCCACGAATGGTCAATACATTGAATGTATGGCAAGTAGGCTAAAGTGGTTAACAACAGATCTATCAACTACATGCTTATTTGGCCAAGTGGAGTTCAGGCTTATTTGCATAAAGCAATAGTTTTATCCTAACATTTGTAACAAAGTAGTTTTCTAATACAATAAATAGGACACTCTGGTTCACTCCTAGGTGCTCCTACCCAATTATGTTCACCCAACAAGTTTTAAGTAATTAAGAAATAAGGATGAGTGAGAAATATCATAGCATCAGTATCAGGTCGCTCGAATTGTCCATAACTGGCGACACGGCTAAGCACTTAGTTCATACACCCTGCAGGGGTTTGTACACTTTACCCATGTGACCTGGCCAACCCAGCTCGGACCACCACACTCATATTGTGTGATGATAGAGAGAAATCGAAGACGAGACAATTCGGGAAGAGCTTCCCAAACCCATCCACGCACCATACCAACCTACACTATTCTACATCTCTGGCTACGTAGGGTTCGGGTCACCACAACCTACTAAGTCCAGCCAGCCACCCACTCTTACTGGCACATGGTTGCACACGAAAGATACCAAATAAAGAAACCAATCCTTTCTCAGTGTCCTGGGCGGCATTCCCCACCAATATCCATACTCGATGACCCAATCAAAGCCATTCCGCCCAGGTAGTTCATTAAAATCATGTTGGTTTGTCATTTAGCAAAATATAATCCTTTCAAAACATATAATTTTTCATGGTATGATTCTTTTCCTCGTATAAATAGCATAGCTAAGCAATCTACCAATACGATGGCTCATACACAAGGAATGCTAGGGAATAATAAGGTACATAGCATAGCATATACACATCAATTCCTACATATGCAATTCTACAAAAACATCTACAATGCATAGGAAAACAGTAGGACATTTATGACCAAGATAGAACCACTTGCCTTTGTTGTAGATGTAGTCGATTAGATAATCCTCACAATCCTCATAGATATAATGGTTGCACTCGTCATAACCACAATACTTGCAATCATAGTAGTTGCAATCACACACGTTGCACTCCTCGCAATCTATCGATCAAACAATTGCATACAACATAAACAATAGCACATAGAGATCAAACAAATACAACAAATTCATGCATGACAATTTAATAAGTCACAATGGTTGTTATTTTAGTTCTCTAAACAATACTGAAGTATATGATGCATGAAAGAGACCAATTAATGCAATGGAGTACTTGTTATTAATAATTACATGCCAATATAGGGGTATTAATAGTTCTGTTGTAACGCCTATTCTAACTGTCGAATTAAATTTGTTTATCGGGTTCACTAGATAGAGGACGTTAATACGAACCAGTAGGCATTGGATTCAACCTAATCGGAGTTATAGATCTTTTTGTATGATTTAAATAGTGTTTAATGGGTTTTAAATGATTCATAGAGTTCTTGTTTCCTACAAATCAAACTAAAATTATATCTGTAATCTCCACGGAATTGTGATTCCAGGTACCTATTATTTGTAATTTTCTGAGCAGTATTCGAATTACTATGATTTTAATACTCTAAATAAGACATTAAACTATTTATCTAATTGCTGCGAAACCTTATAGTATTTGCTTGAACCATTTTCATATTGATGATCTACATGGAACCAGCTTTCCATCGGTATATCATTTATATTTTTTTGATATGCAAATAATTTACTATGAAGTTAATGATTTCTAAAGCCATTAAAACTAATTAAATCGCTACGGGGTAAATAATCCGCAAAATCTGGATCCAACCAGATATTACTAATCTACATTATAGTAGCTTCAATTTGATATATTGTTCATATTTTTCGGAGTTACACATATTTCCTATGAATTTATTAACCTAAAAGACCATTAAAACTAATTAAGTTACTGTAGTAAACGCATATTGTAAAGGTTGAATCTAATGCCATATTAATATTCTACACATGTTTCCAAATCCATTGATATATTATTTGCTATTTTTGGATCTACGAATCTTTTTATATGATTTTTGCAAGTTTGCATAATTTTCTGCAAATTAAATTCAATTTCAAATCTATAGGGAACATTTCCAAGGAATATTCTATGCTGACTGGGACGCGGGACTGACCTGGCGTTGACACGTGGCGAGATCTGGTTGGCTCGTACCCCTTCGCGGAATCGATCTAATCCTGGCCGTTGGGATGAGACCAAGTGGTTAGAGAGGAGATTGACCCGATTTTGGCTCAGAATAGACAAGAAATAGATTTGTGTTAGAGAGACAAATCCGTAGGTCAAATTGAAAAACTTACAACATGAAAGTTGTGGGGAATCATTATTCCTACCTTCTCACCAAAGGAATTTGGATTTGAATAAACGAGTGCGAGTACATCTTGGATTTACACCGTCATATCTGAAATATTGCGATGCGAAATTCTCCGGCTGTGGTGGATGAAAAGAGGTGAGGTTTGTTGGGATTGACTGATTTCAACGAGATCTACAACTTCCATTTTTTGGCCGAAGGCAAATGACGAAGTCTAGATGGGTGAATAAATGAAATAAGATTCGGGCATATGTAGATTGGGGATTTCGAGAAGGGAAGCTCGTACAGCTATGGCTCCACGAGTTTATATGGAGATTTTTGGATGGTGTAGAGATGGGCCTTGGAGTAGGGAACAAGTAGAAACAAACGAAAGTCGATTAGGAGTTATAGATTAAAAGTTATAAGAGTTTGAATAAGGATAGGTTTGAGAAAAACTGATTTGCAAAGAATTTAAAGAAAATGATGGATCCCTTCTTCACCTATGCTGGCTAGTTAGTCGGCTGCTTACTGGGCCGCCGGCTGGCCCATTAGTTTTTTTCTTTTTTTCTCCCTTTTCTTTTTATTTTTCTTGTTTTGTATTTTCTTTATATCTTTTGCATACGAACTCCAAATGATATGATTCTTGTTTCTAAATTTTTCTAAAATTAAATAGATCATTGTAGTATGATATTTATAATTTTTACTAGTTTGCAAGTAGTGGATTTATAAATCCTTGTATATTTCATTTTATTTATATCTTTATTTGTTTGTATTCATTCCATAACTTTTTCATAATAGCTCCAAATGAGCTCAATTTTGTTTCTAAAATTTTGTAATATTAATTGGATCTTTTTAGGCTATAATTATCAATAATCGCTGCCTTAGCAACAATGGGTTTTTATAAAGCCAATTTAATTTCCGTTAGGAACAAAGTGGCACATACTATTTGGGTTTTAGCCCTTTATTTTTTTTGGAATTTTTCTTGATGCAAATATGCAATGCAATGCTGATGAATATCATGCAAATGCAATTTTTTTCTAGTCCCAATTTCGAAAATCTTGGTATGTGAAATTCTCCCTCTCTTTTCCTACCTCTGGAATCTCGGGTCGAGATTCTCGTAAGGGGGAAAGAGCTGTAACACCCCAGTTTTTAGTAAATAGTAATTATGGTTGATTGTGCATTCATGAGAATCATGTTTTAAATTGTGCATTAAAGAACATAATGCAAAACTCTAAACCCTAGTTCTTCCCTCTCTTGAAATCTATTGAAAATGGTTTGAATTTGAAAATTACAAAATTATTAGAGCCCAAATTGTATAAAAGGGCCCATGAGTATTTTATATACTTTATAAAGGACTCTAGTATTTTTGAATTATTTAAAACAGAATTTGAAATGGAAATACAAAACAGAAATTGGAAACAAAAAAGAAAAGAGTTTGCAAATAAAAAAATGAAGCCAGCTAACCCTCTTAGGCCGCAGCCCAGTTGGCCCATCTATATCCTCTCCTCCCTGACGCTCGCGCGTGCAAGTCAGAAGCCCAGCATGGACCAACTAAGGTCCAGTACCGCTTCGCCCCTATTCGTCGTCTTCCTCGCCGACGAGGAAACAACTGCGTGCCGCGGCGCCTGCTGTCGATCCTCCCACCGTTGAGATGCGTCTGCCGCCCCCAGACGAAGATAAGACCGTCGAGCACGCCTCTCTCCCTCTCCCTGGCCTTATCCTCTCCCTGCTTGCTCTCTCTCTGTAACATCCCAGGATTAGCACCTAGAAATAGAGAGGACACAGGTTTGTGCATTGCATTCATGCATAAGAAAATCCGGGGAATTTTCGCACAAAACTAAAAGAGCTATGGAGGGATCGGGATCTCTCTTGTACTGAAGGAAACTTCAGATCAAGTGCGATAGATTTCGACATGACCTTTGTAGAATTCTTTGTTTCAGGGAAAATTTGTTTAAACATGTATTTGAATTTCAAATATGAAATTCAAATGAATTTATAAAATTCACAAATAAGAATTGGAAATATTTAATAACTTGAAATAAAATAATTACATAAATAATATAACAAGGATTCTTCATTAATATGAATATATATGCATGTAGTATTATTCTACAATAGATAAAAGAATTCTTTATATAAGACATTGTCTTTACAATTAGGAAACAATTAAGTAGGAAAAAGAATTACATAATTGAAATAAAATAACAGCATTCTTTATTAGAACAATAGATATGACATTGTCCTTACAAAAGAATTGTAAAATAAAAAATTAAATAAGTACACTTTATTGAATAAAATACAATAGTGCAATGTTTTTACAAATTTTCAACAGAATATAAATTACAATATCTCAACATTATTCAATCAGAAAAGAAATTACAGATATATATAAAAGAGAAATCCTAAACTATTGTTCCTAAGCCACTTCTTTATCTTGTATCCTTTATCCCAGATGGTTCCTGCAAAAACAAACAACTAAAAAAATAAAACACAAGGGTTAGTTTTGGGATTAGATTACTCTCAGAATTAGCATACTGATGATATGCTTAAGCTCATCATTGAGTGATTTGAAATGGAACAAGTGTAGGATCTGTCCTTGTTCTATCAAATGACCGCAGCACAGCATCATGGGTCAAAAGGGGGCAAGTTTCACCTTGGTAAAATAGTAAAAGAATCAAGCTTGCACTGGGCAACATCCAAAAATGAAGCTCAACTTCAGATAATACCAAATTAGCTGAACACATTCAGGGCAAAAGATCTCACAGATGAAACCTGGACAAGGGGGAGGTTCCTGGACCATACCAGGCACACAAACAGGCAGCTCACACATGCATGCATGCATGCATGCATATGTGTTGGCAACACCATAAGGCAACAACAAGGAGAGGAAAAGCACCAGCCGTAGTAGAGATACTACTATGTTTTCTCTTAACATCCACAACCAGACCAACTCTCACACCTCAGTTCTTACCCCAAGCAATACAACCACCAGAAGCACTGCTTGTTTTCTCATAGCTTCATAGCACCACATCCCACCAACCACCAGTTCTGGTTGCTCCTTGGAGCCATCTAGGAGCTAGGAGGAGGAGGCAAGAAGCACTGGTAACAGATGATTTAACTCACCATTTCCACCACACCCAAACAAACCACTAGAACACCAGAGTTACTCCTGATGTATTTCACCCAGCCACTAGTAGTCCAAAGAAGATCAGCCAACATCTCAAGTATCAGGACAGAAATAAAAGTAGATCCGGCAAGGAGCAAGGAGGAGAAGGATTTCTAAGACTAGATTCATAGAAACCTCCATTAGTAGCAAAACTAGGTCAACAACCAAATCTTTGTAGCAGGTAAAACTCTACCATCAATTAAGCATTTGTATTATCTTTTGGCATAAGAATCTTGGTAAAACAAGGGAATAATCCACATCAAATCCACTACTCTACCCTTCAACTAGATGATCATCTAGGAGGATTGGAGGAGGGTGTTCTCTCAGATCTACATAGAGATGCTATGTATATTCCTCATAGAGAATTAGAAAGCTACATCATAATCTCTGTTCTTATATTAATTTGGCCTCAGCCTTTGCATCATTGGCAGGGGCAAGGGCATCAGGTCATATACACTATGATCATACCATTGTGCACACTCCAAGATGAGGCACCACAGTAGTAGGATCACAACCAGAGAATCCACAAGGGATCTCTGACTAAGTTCTTCTTTCAAATATGGATTTGAAATTATTCCCAGAGCTACACTCTAATGAAGTGTAGAATTACCACTGTGTATTGGACAACCAAAGAAAATGTCATTAATACTTAGTCATCCCAATCCTAGGCCTCAGTTTTTGCATCCTTGACCTAGTCTAAAGCAAGGAGAATATATAACCCAGCAGTAGAGCTGTCACACTTATTGTCTAGCTAATACTGAGCACAATCCAAATGTGGGAAGCACCTCAGTAGCAACCTAGCCACAAGTGCCACTAGAGCCTGGGTTTACTAACTTGAGATATAGTTTAGCATTCACCAACAATCTATAGATGAAGGGTCTCACTTAAACCATTTTCCTAAAGATATACCTTAGGAATCAGACAGATATGTATTCACTGCTCAACATAACTAGAATCTAGAATATTATCAACTTAATCATATATTCCACATCCTTTTCTTAAGCATTACACCTAGGAACCAATTTAGAAAAATGCTAACTACCAATATAAGACAGAGCATGTTCAACTCCAACATATATTGGATCAGATGGCCAGTATAGAACCACCAACCCATACTGAACCAAATGGTTCAGTCAAGGACAATTTTTTTGAACCAACAAAATAGTGAACTATCCAAATGGACAGTTACAGAATTTAATATACTGAATTTGTTCCACAATAGCCAATGTCCTATAGCAATGTGCTATTAAAAATTGAATCAAAACTCTAAACAGAGCTAGCATAACCAATTTCACAACACATGAGAACCATAGAACAATCAGTGATATTGTCACCACTAGCAGTAGATCATCATAGCACAACTGTGGATCAAAGTCATCAGCATGAAGGCTGGTCATAGAGAAGAGAGGGGGTAGAAGGAGCACCTACCTGGGGCGAGTCCTAGCTCGCCGAAGAGGAAGCAGAGGCCACGAGTGCAGCAGCACGGTGGCACAGTGGGCACCTAAGCACCTGCACCGCGCCAAGCCGTCCCAGCAACATCTGCGGCGCGGCGATTATCGTAGCCAAACCGCAGCATCCAACACATCACCGGTGAACGGCGGCGCCGCGGGCACCACAAACCCTAGAACCAGTGAGGTGTTGATACGACCTGGGAAAGCATTATTCCCAAATCGAATTGGAGGGCCAGGTTCATCTGGGGGAGGCGGAGCTCCAGCAGCCAACGGAGGCGGCTGCAGCGGCCTGCCTCGCCGGAATCAAGTCGTGGTGGCAGCGCCCAGGAGCGCGAGAAGAAAGAAGAGAGGAGGAGATAAGCTTCGGGGGGAATGAATGATGAGGCGAGTGCGGGCTGGGTCGATTTGACCGATCCAGTACCCCTCTGCTGGGCTAATTTAGCCCAATGTTGGGTACTAGGCCCATTTCAAAATAAAATAAGAAATGAAATAAAAAAATTATGAAAATAACCTTTAAACATTTTCAGGTATAGAAAATTATAGAAAAATCATAAAAATATATTTAATATATTAAAATTATCACAAAAATAATATCCACCTAAGAAAAATATAACTTTACTTATTTAAGTTAATAAAATGCAAATAAAGATTAAACACTATTAAATCTAAAGTGAAATTTCATTAAATAAGGAAAAATCCTAAAAATAAATAAAAATCATTTTTGTGTATAAAAATAACTTTAATATTTTATAAAAATACTAACTAAGAGTTTTTACAAATAAAATATAAATCAAATATTTAAAGACACTTAATTCTTTGAAGAATTTTATAAAAATAAAGGTAAGACTTAAAAATAAATAAAATTCATTTTTAAGATCTTTAATAAGTATATTTCACTATAAAAATACTATGTATATTATTTAAGAATATTTTAAGATAAATAAAATTCATTACTTATACCCACTTTGTTAATTCTTAAAATCATTTCTTAAGTTAGAAATAATCACATTTTCTTATAAACAATTATTAAAACCTTTAAAGTTTGATTACTAAGTCTAAATCCATAATTAAAATAAAACTTAAATATAATTATGAGCCTTCAAATGATTTTAAATCTTAAATTCAAATTAAACTCCTTTTAAATAAATATTATATATCACTCATGTATAAGGGGGTAAATAATATCCATCCCTCAACCACTCTTAAATATGACTCTAAACTCAAATAAATTTGTAAGATCGTATAATTATGCTCCCATTAATAAATTGCATATTATTAAATTTATCTTTCACTTAAATTAAAAGGGATCATCCTTAATCATATTTGCCACAACCCTAAAACTAGATGGTATTCTAAAACTCATCATATCTTACAATTCACTTCTATTTTTATAGTTAACTTTGGTTTAAACAATCATAAACATCTCATTTGAAGTTTATTCATGTTTTAAAGTTAACTTTAGTCACTTGTATCATCAATTAAAATATGATAACTTAACACCATTCATAACCATCACCAACCCTAATGTAAAACCTAATAAACCTTAAGACTAATTAACCTTAACTAAATACTAGTTTCTTCAAATGTTATTCTTTTTGCCACTTCACACAAACAAGTCTATATTAGTTCCTTCAGCTCTTAAGAACTCAAGTCAATGACTTTTTATCCCAATCACCAGATAACAATTAATAATAATCACATTATTATATTAGTATTTGTATATTTTGGTTTGTTAACACTTAAGTTCCTTATCAATGTCATTGCTTATGAAATAAACTTAAAGATAAACTCAATCTTAAAGAAGATACCTATGATCAACTTATTCAAAATACTAAGGGTTTCACTTTGGGAATTATAAAATTGCATATCATTACTTATGCATAATGGCATCCTGCTTCTTTAAACATTAGTCCTTACCGGACCAATGATGCTGATTTTAGATATTGGATCTTCTATTATCTCGAAGACCGTGAGTGCATAATCTTGCAATCACAAAAGGCAAGTTCACACTTGCTCATGTGCTTTGGTTATTTTCTGTAAAGTATTTTACAAATCCAGTGTTGTCATCACATGCATTTGAAAAAGATCCAAAAACACCATTTTCATAATAATGTGATTATATGTTATTTACCATGAGGTAATAACCTACTTTGAAAGCTCCGGTGGTAAAGGAACATATTATCTAGGACTTAACAACCAATGTCGCCAGTGATTCTTGCGCCGTATATCACGCGTTAACCATGAGATTTGGAATGGGACGGAGAAGTCAGCTGTATCTTCTTCCTCTTGCATGTAGACGGATGTGCAGGCCGTGGCTTTTATCCTTGTAGCGTGCATATTAATTTTTAATTCGTAGAGGATATGCAGCATGTGGGAGCCCTCAACGTCCCACGATAGTTCTGGCATCTAACGGTCTGTACAAACCATTGCCTTAATTCAATATGTGGGCATGGTGTACACCAAGGAGGCATATGAGGTTGTGAAGGGGGCAGTGATTGGCTTGGATCATCTACTAGGCCCCACACCATAGGAAGTGTGAACGGGAAAGATCGCCCGGTTGTGCAACAAGGAGTTGATATCTCATGGGTAAACTAACGCACCTCTGTAGAGTGTAAGAACTGTAACTTGTTACTCCCTGTTCCGGGAAGGAGCTGCGAACGCTACGGGAAAGGAACTCCAGGAAAGTTCTGGTAAACCCGTGAAGGATGTTGGACATAGCTTTTCAGAATAAAATCAACCTTTGAAGAATTTTTTACGAAAACTTGCATTGCCTACGACCTATGGTCTGTGGCTGTAGATAGTGCATCAAACACTCCTCTTTAGTGAATTTGCTGAGTACGCTCGTACTCAACGTATCTTCTTAACCCTTGCTAGATCTCGGAGAAACCAATGGCGTTTCTAGGAAATAAGTCACTTGAAGAGTTGAAGATATCTAAGGGAGATCAACGGAGTCGAAGACCTTATGGAATCTATCGAAGACAAGCTGAAGCGTAGAATAGAACTAAAAATCCTAGAATCTAGAACCTACTTCTGTAGAATAATACTATAGTAGTACTTTCAAGCCTTATACATATATTAATAGTAGTAATTGTAAAGTAACTCCGAGTGGATCTTTATGTTCTTTCTGTATAATATTCCTCACTGTCCGAGGAACCTCTCTGGATCTTTTGTAATATGCTATATGTAATATAAAGTGTTGTCTTGGACCCGCGATGTTTCTGTTGTACCACTCTGAGGGATATAATGCGGATGGAACGGTGTTTCATTGGTGTTATATCAACGAATATAGTGTACTACACCATGCAGTGGTATGCTGGGTCACCACACTCTCGCTCTCTACACCGTTCAAGGCCGAAACCCTAGCGAAGGTCGCCGATGAATCGCCACCGTTAGCCACTGGCCTGAGCCCTGCCGAGTGTACTAGAAGATCCGCCGTGGTGAACTCTATCACCTACACGAAGGAATTGGGGCAGCACGCTTCTAATCGTCGCCGCCGGTCTCTTCTTCCCCGAGCCCGACGCCACTCGCGGTCGCCATTACCGTGGACTCTAACATCCTCTGCCTTCGTCGAGCCTGCACACGCATCGAGGGTAAGCTTGCGGTCCTCCTGGGCTATTTCATTGGCCCCTTCCTCTCTGGTTCAACCTCAGGTCGACCAACGTCGTGCGCTGCCGCTCGGCCTCGCTGCCAACCAAGCTCCGATGACCCTCCCGTAGCGGCGCCGCCGCCCCTATTAGGTAGCCCGCGACGAGCTGAGTCAAACGCGTGCATCCTTGCTAGCTAGTTCGCCCCTAGCTTCTCCCCCGTCGCCGTCTGGGAGGATCACCGTCGGTGTGACATCATGATGATGTCATCGTGATGCCAGCGCGAGGTCAGACTGGTCAAACCAGCCCCTCGGTCCAACTTTGCTTGTGTGGCTGCCGACGTGGCCTCGGCCCCACTGGTCAGTCAATGCGGGTAGCCCGAGACCCAGTATGAAATGCCCACCCTTGTGCTGATGTCAGCATGACGCAGTAAACCTTTTTAAATTGGTTTAATAAATCCAAAAATTGAATAAATATTGTAATTCAATAACTTTTAATCTGTAATTTAGAAAAATACAAATAATATATCAAAATATTTAGAATAATGAGAACTATCTGTCTAAGCTATAATCATGCATTGGTCAACAACTTCCATAACAAGTTTAATTAGAACAACATAGTAACCCCTCATAGGTGATTCTGGAGTTCTTCAGAATTAGGGTTTGCGCCCCTCGAACCCCAATTAAATTGTCGAGCATGCCTTAGGGTTACTTTTCAATACAATTCAACTTGTCATATCATCATCCATGCTTGAGCATTGCATAGATGCCATGTGTTGATTATTTCCCTTTCTTTCCGGTGTTTTCTTATTTTCGGTAGTATACGATATCAAGATCGAGATCGAGATCAAAGACCGAGATCAACACCGTCGAAGATCGACGAACAATACTTGACCAACTTTAACCAAGTCAAGTCATAGATGTTCGAAGCTCTTCTTATTGGTTATCAGCGAGCAAAGGCAAGCATAGCCCCACCATGATATAATTCTATGATTTCGAAAGCATTTCAATTCCTGCCATGTTGGATAAGATTCTTCTGTGGTATTTTATCGATAGATAGACTATCCTATCTCTTTAATTACTCCCTTTGATCTTATATTACCTGATCAACTACTCCTAGAATAACTAGGTTTGGCTTGTGTGCACTGCTAGAGCTTATATCTGTGTCTTGCTTAGCCATACATAGCTGTCAGAGCTGGTTCATCCAGATGATGTATCAGATGCAGATAATATAGTATGATAGGAGAGCATGATGAGATGAGGTCAGTGATATGAGTTAAAAATGCCAAGGCTTGTATGGTAGGTCACGATGGGATGTGGTTTTTCTAGTCCCATGCTGGCCACCACTAGGAATAAAATAGTGACCCTTCTATGTCAAAAGTAGTTCAATAGCTTGGTTTTGTTGATCCATATCTTTGCAACCTCAAATCTCTACTTAAGCCATTTCGTAGAGGTTCATATCGAAGTCCATGATCATGTTCTTTCTTTTGCAAGCTTTCCTTTTCAGAAGCTTAAACTCTTCTGAAGCTCGATGGTCTCAACCCTGATTAAGTCCATCTCTCTATCAAGTTGAAACCTTCTCCTTTTGTTTCCTCCATTGTCTTGGCGTATTTCATGTTGTCATCTCAGAGTTATTTTTTTGAACACTCCATCCATGAGTTGACCATGACATACTCTGTGTGTTGTCTAGTGCACTCCCTCTTATCTTTATAGTGATCCTGTTTCTTTTTCTCTGTCTATTTTCCTACCTCTGGAATCTCGGGTCGAGATTCTCGTAAGGGGGATAGAGCTGTAACACCCCAGTTTTTAGTAAATAGTAATTATGGTTGATTGTGCATTCATGAGCATCATGTTTTAAATTGTGCATTAAAGAACATAATGCAAAACTCTAAACCCTAGTTCCTCCCTCTCTTGAAATCCATTCAAAATGGTTTGAATTTGAAAAGTACAAAATTATTGGAGGCCAAATTGTATAAAAGGGCCCCTGAGTATTTTATATACTTTATAAAAGCCTCTAGTATTTTTGAATTATTCAAAAGAAAATTTGAAATGAAAATACAAAACAGAAATTGAAAACAGAAAAAGAAAAGAGTTTGCAAATAAAAAAATGGAGCCAGCTAACCCTCTCAGGCCGCAGCCCAGCCGGCCCATCTCTCTCATCTCCCTCCCTACCGCTCGCGCGTGCAAGCCGGAAGCCCAGCGCGGCCCAAGTAAGGTCCTGTATTGCTTCGCTCCTATTCGCCGTCTTCCTCGCCGAAGAGGAAGAAGCTGTGTGCCGCAGCGCCTGCCATCGATCCTCCCCGCCGTTGAGATGTGTATGCCACCCTCGGACAAAGATAAGACTGCCAAGCACACCTCTCTCCCTCTCCCTGGCCTTAGTCTCTCCCTGCTTTCTCTCTCTCCCTCTCTGCACCGTGCAAGGCCGAAACCCTAGCGGAGGTCGTCGACGAATCGCCGCCGTTAGCCACTGCCCTAAGCCCTGCTGAGTGGACTAGAAGCTCCACCGTGGTGAACTCTATCACCTACCCGAAGGAATAGGGTCCGCGCGCCTCTAATCTTCGCTGCCGGTCTCTTATTACCCGAGCCCGATGTTGTTCGCCGTCTCCATTACCGTCAACCTTGACCTCCTCAGACTTCGTCGAGCCCGCGCACGCATCGAGGGTAAGCTTGCGGTCCTCCTGGGCTATTTCATTGTCCCCTCCCTCTCTGGTTCGACCTCGTGTCGACCACCATCATGCGCTGCCGCTCGGCCTCCCTGCCAACCTAGCTCCGACAACCCTCCCGTAGCGTCGCCGCCCCTATTAGGTAGCCCGCGATGAGCTGAGTCGAATACATGCATCCTTACTAGCCAGTTCGCCCCTAGCTCCGCGCCCTTTGCCGTCTGGGAGGATCAACAACGGTGTGACGTCGTGATGACGTCATCGTGACGCCAGCGCGAGGTCAGACTGGTCAAACCAGCCCCCCCGGTCCAACTTCGGTTGCATGGCTGCCGACGTGGCCTCGACACCACTGGTCAGTCACTGCGGGTATCCCGATACCTAGTAAGAAATGCCCACCCCTGTGATGATGTCAGTATGACACAGTAAATCTTTTTAAATTGGTTTAATAAATCCAAAATTGAATAAATATTGTAATTCAATAACTGTGAATCTGTAATTTAGAAAAATGCAAATAATATATCAAAATATTTAGAATAACGAGAACTACCTATCTAAGCTATAATCATGCATTCGTCAACAACTTCCATAACAAGTTTAATTAGAACAACATAGTAACCCCTCATAGGTGATTCTGGAGTTCTTCCGAATTAGGGTTTGCGCCTCTCGGAACCCCGATTAAATTGTCGAGCATGTCTTAGGGTTACTTTTCAATACAATTTAACTTGTCATATCATCATCCATGCTTGAGCATTGCATAGATGACATGTGTTGATTATTTACCTTTCTTTCTGGTGTTTGCTTATTTTCGGTAGAATACGATATCAAGATTGAGATCGAGACCAAAGACCGAGATCAACACCATCGAGGATCGACGAACAATACTTGACCAACTGTAACCAAGTCAAATTCCAGATGTTCGAAGCTTTGCTTATTGGTTATCAACGAGCAAAGGCAAGCATAGCCCCACCATGATAAAATCCTATGATTATACGATTCTTCTGTGGTCTTTTATCGATAGATAGACTATCCTATCTCTTGTATTACTCCCTTTGATCTTATATTACCTGATCCACTGCTCCTAGCATAACTAGGTTTGTCTTGTGTGCGCTGCTAGAGCTTATATCTGTGTCTTGCTTAGCCATACATAGCTGTTAGAGCTGGTTCATCCAGGTGATGTATCAGATGCAGATAATCTAGTATGAGAGGAGAACATGATGAGATGAGGTCAGTGATATGAGTTAAAAATGCCAAGGCTTGTACGGTAGGCCATGATGGGATGTGGTTTTTCTAGTCCCATGCTCGCCACCACTAGGAATAAAAGAGTGATACTTCTATGTCAAAAGTAGTTAAACAGCTTGGATTTGTTGATCCATATCTTTGCAACCTCAAATCTCTACTTAAGCCATTTCGTAGAGGTTCATATCAAAATCCACGATCATGTTCTTTCTTTTGCAAGCTTTCCTTTTCAGAAGCTTAAACTCTTCTGAAGCTCCATGGTATCAACCCTTATTAAGACCATATGTCTATCAAGTTAAAACCTTCTCCTTTTGTTTCCTCCGTTGTCTTAGCGTATTTCATGTTGTCATCTCAGAGTTATATTTTTGAACACTCCATCCATGATTTGACCATGAGATACTCTGTGTTGTCTAGTGCAGTCCCTCTTATCTTTACAGTGACCCTGTTTCTTTTTCTCTGTCTATTTTCCTACCTCTGGAATCTCGGGTCGAGATTCTCGTAAGGGGGATAGAGCTGTAACACCCCAGTTTTTAGTAAATAGTAATTATGGTTGATTGTGCATTCATGAGCATCATGTTTTAAATTGTGCATTAAAGAACATAATGCAAAACTCTAAACCCTAGTTCCTCCCTCTCTTGAAATCCATTCAAAATGGTTTGAATTTGAAAAGTACAAAATTATTGGAGCCCAAATTGTTAAAAGGGCCCCTGAGTATTTTATATACTTTATAAAAGCCTCTAGTATTTTTGAATTATTCAAAACAGAATTTGAAATGAAAATACAAAACAGAAAAAGAAAAGAGTTTGCAAATAAAAAAATGGAGCCAGCTAACCCTCTCAGGCCACAGCCCAGCCGGCCCATCTCTCTCATCTCCCTCCCTGCCGCTCGCGCGTGCAAGCCAGAAGCCCAGCGCGGCCCAAGTAAGGTCTAGTATTGCTTCGCCCCTATTCGCCGTCTTCCTCATCGAAGAGGAAGAAGCTGCGTGCCGCAACACCTGCCATCGATCCTCCCCATCGTTGAGATGCGTATGCCTCCCCTGGACAAAGATAAGACCGTCGAGCACACTTCTCTCCCTCTCCCTGGCCTTACCCTCTCCTTGCTTGCTCTCTCTCCCTCTCTGCACCGTGCAAGGCCGAAACCCTAGTGGAGGTCGTCGACGAATCGTCGCCGTTAGCCACTGCCCTGAGCCCAGCTGAGTGGACTGGAAGCTCCACCGTGGTGAACTCTATCACCTACCCGAAGGAATAGGGGCCGCGCGCCTCTAATCATCGCTGCCGGTCTCTTATTCCCCGAGCCCGATGTCGTTCGTCGTCTCCATTACCGTCATCCCTGACCTCCTCTGCCTTCGTCGAGCCCGCGCACGCATCAAGGGTAATCTTGCGGTCCTCCTGGGCTATTTCATTGGCCCCTCCCTCTCTGGTTCGACCTCGCGTCGACCACCGTCGTGCGTTGCCGCTCGGCTTCGCTGCCAACCTAGCTCCGACAACCCTCCCGTAGCGTCGCCGCCCCTATTAGATAGCCCACGATGAGCTGAGTCGAATACATGCATCCTCGCTATTCAGTTCGCCCCTAGCTCCGCCTCCTTTGCCGTCTGGGAGGATCACCAACGGTGTGACGTCGTGATGACGTCATCGTGACGCCAGCGCGAGGTCAGACTGAACAACCAGCCCCTCAGTCCAACTTCGGTTGCGTGGCTGCCGACGTGGCCTCGGCCCCACTGGTCAGTCACTGTGGGTAGCCTGAGACCCAGTAAGAAATGCCCACCCTTGTGCTGATGTCAGCATGACGCAGTAAATCTTTTTAAATTGGTTTAATCAATCCAAAAATTGAATAAATATTGTAATTCAATAACTGTTAATCTTTAATTTAGAAAAATGCAAATAATATATCAAAATATTTAGAATAATGAGAACTACCTATCTAAGCTATAATCATGCATTCGTCAACAACTTCCATAACAAGTTTAATTAGAACAACATAGTAACTCATCATAGGTGATTCTGGAGTTCTTCCGAATTCGGGTTTGCGCCCCTCGGAACCCCGATTAAATTTTCGAGCATGCCTTAGGATTACATTTCAATACAATTCAACTTGTCATATCATCATCCATGCTTGGGCATTGCATAGATGCCATGTGTTGATTATTTCCCTTTATTTCCGGTGTTTTCTTCTTTTCGATAGAATACGATATCAAGATCAAGATCGAGATCGAAGACCGAGATCAACACCGTCGTAGATCAAAGATCAACGAACAATACTTGACCAACTGTAACCAAGTCAAGTACTGGATGTTCGAATCTCTACTTATTGGTTATCAACGGGCAAAAGCAAGCATAGCCACACCATGATATAATCCTATGATTTTGAAAGCATTTCAAGTCCTCCCATCTTGCATATGATTCTTCTGTGGTCTTTTATCGATAGATAGAGTATCCTATCTGTTGTATTACTCCCTTTGATCTTATATTACCTGATCCACAACTCCTAGCATAACTATGTTTGGCTTGTGTGCACTGCTAGAGCTTATATCTGTGTCTTGCTTAGGCTTGCATAGATGTCAGAGCCGGTTTATCCAGATGATGTATCCGATGCAGATAATCTAGTATGACAGGAGAACGTGATGAGATGAGATCAGTGGTATGAGTTAAACATGCTAAGGCTTGTATGGTAGGCCACGGTAGGATGTCATTTTTCTAGTCCCATGCTCGCCACCACTATGAACCGAGTTCTTGCCTTTGTAACTGAGATGAGCGTACAACCACACGGGGCCTAGAAAACCTCACAAGCAACTAACTTGTCTAGTAGATTCCATGAGTCACATAGTTCGGCATTCCATTCGACATGAATTCTGGATCTTCTCGAAGGCGGTAAAGGAGGTGCATTCATAACAGGTATGGAAGCATGGACCGGGTTGCTTGGGGTGGATGGAGCCCATGGTAAACCAACCTCGCCTCACATCTCTAGGGACAAGCTTCGGGACTTGACCCGTTACGACGGAACCATCCTTAGGGAGTGACTCATGGTCTCGGCGAATGCAAGGTAAAGGTCGTGTCTAACTACCCTCTGTCGGCCTTCCAAGGAAGAGGGATAATAATTGTGGCATTAAGAGAAGGTTAGTACGTGTGGGTAAAGTTGTACACCCCTCCCGGGTTAAATCTTTTCGAAAAGCCATGTTCAAGGTTATGAACGCTTGGTGACTAGTTTCTAAGATCATAGAGAACTATAACATAATCATATAACTTGGCATATCAACATGTGCTTAAGGATGCTTCCTCATGGTTACGAGGGGATGATCCTATTTTAGAGTTGATGATGACTTGGTGAATATCAAAATATGATGATCAATACTTTGGAGATGTCGATCTCTTATCCCCTTTTAAAATACTCTGAGTAGACGAGATTCTTCTCCTTCTTGTTTTATAAATAAAGATGGCTTTATGCAAAACAACTCCACCAGCCATAAGTCTTGCGGAGTACACCCTGTACTCACCCTTGCTTTGTTGATACTTTTGTAGCAGAGTGTCGGGGGGATAACCCCCAGGTGGGGAAAGCCAGACATAAGTAGGCCGACTACAGAAGATGCAGGTCGCCTGGCCTCCAGGAAAGACAACTCTAGCCGACTGGAAAGCAAGACCGGCTGGGCTTATAACCTTCCCGGATGGCCCGTCTAGCTGGTGGCCAGAAGAACCGGCCGGGTGACCGTTTCCACCCGGATCACATCGGATTCGATGGAGATCACGGAAGGGATGACGCTCCGTGCGGGTTACGCTTCTAGCTCTCCCTCGTCATCAAGGAAGCTGGCATGCCGTCATGACCAGTGCTACCCGACGAAGATAAAGCAAAATGGTCGGCTGGACTGGCGAAAGCAGTCCGGGTGACTGTTAAAGCAGGGGTGACGCCCCAAAGGAAGCCCAGGTGACCTCTAAAGAGAAGTATGACTTTAAAAGAAGGGCGGACTGGGTCTTGAACCACCGGCTGGGCCCTGCAGCCGACCCTGCCCAGTAAACCCATATCCAAACAGTAAACCCTAGGACCCGATCTGTAATCTGCCCCCGAGACCAGTATATAAGGGAGGGAAAAGCCAGGGTTCTAGGTAGGCAACAATAGAAGGATAGAAGTGTTAGCATCAAGTTCCCATCTTCCCCTAGCTCTCGATAGTAGCTAAGGAAACAGCTCAAGGAGCATTTGTACTGAGCATCGGCTCCCATACATAGTTCATCTTGCAGGAGTAGGGGTGTTACCTCGCAAAGAGGGCCCCGAATCTGGGTGCGTCCCTGTGTTTGCAGTGTACCGTGCCCAACCCATTGCGTGAGCCACCGAATGCGACCGTGTGTCCCTTCTTTGCCATCCCCGATGGCTCTGCCGTGTTCCACACCATGACAGTTGGCGCCCACCGTGGGGCACAACGCTTCGGCTAGGATCATCTTCCGCATGGGACTTCCGCTCGTCGCCGGCGAACGCGTGGCCTCTGGCCTCGATCTCACTCTAGGTGCCTTCGACTACGTCATCGACAACGCAGCGTGTTTTGTTGGGAACACCTTCCCCATCGATGGCTCCATCATGCATTTTGGAGACATCCACGTCTACGTCGCCACTGTCGCTAAGGGTTTTCCCAGCGTGGTCACCCCTTTCCTTGACATGCCCCTCGCCCGCGTCCCAGCCATAGGGAGTGGTCGCGTCGAAGTCATGATGGTAAACGCTCGCGAAAACCATCGGCAGCCTCAAGAACGTCGGGCAGGAGGAGAAAACTCCGCTCTCGAGCAAGAGCAAGAACCGCTCACCGCCTCCATCCAGCAATTGCACGCTCCGGTCGTTGTCGATACGGATCCAGCGGCTGTGGCGGCATCACTCGAAGCTACACGCCAAAAACTCCTGGAGGAAGCCACCAAGGTCACGGCTAACCAGCGTCGGCTGAACGCCACCATGCACGAGTACAACGCAGCTCATGGCTTTGCCAAGAAGATCCAGCACCGGGGGCGCGACCTAGCGTCAGAACTGGACCGCGTCGCCGACTCGCATCCAGGTGTGGCGCGGCCCGTCTACAGCACTCCCGCCAAGAACATGAGGGTAGCCGAGGTAGCGGCCGCGGAGCTAAATCACCTAGAGGGTGAGGAACTTCATCGCGAGCAAGAGCATGTGTATCTCCTCATGGCCACTGTGAACAAGCAACAAGCCGAGGGCGTCCCCAGCCATATGGGCAACTCCCACGACATCCTCGTTCGCAAAGGCGCAGACCAGGCGACGCATGGAGGAAGCAAGCATCAACAAGCCTCTTCTCCAAGAGGGGTTGGGCAAAACAGCCTCCCGCGTGGCGAATCTGGCAACCGCGGTAACCACAACCGGGACGCTACCGTCTCAAGTGTAAGTCGCGCAGGCGGAGCCTCCCAGGGGAAAAACACGCGAGCACCGGAGGAGGAAGCAGACGCGAACACGGACCCGCATGCGTCACGTTTGAAGGGACGGCTCGGTCCTCGAGAAACGGCTGACGCGCGGGAGCACATCGACCTCCTGGTACAGTCACGCACCTTGGAGGAGGAAAGTCCGGCTGGCCCAAAGTGTTTCGCCCTGCGCATCCGGAATGAGCCGTTTTCGAAGGGATTTTTGCTCCCAAGGGACACGCCAAAGTACAACGGAACCGTCAAGCCCGAGGATTGGTTGGTCGATTACACCACCGTGGCAGGAATCACCAATGGCAGCCTCCGCATGGCCGTCCGCTACGTCCCCCTCATGCTCGTCGACTCGGCAAGGACATGGATCAATAGCCTCCCCGACAACATCATCAACGCATGGCTGGACTTCGAAGAGGCGTTCATCCGCAACTTCACCGGAACATACAAGAAGCCGGGTCGGCCTCGTGAGCTTGCCCTCTGTGTACAAGGCAAGGACGACTCGGATCGCGCCTACCTCACCCGGTGGACTAGCATGCACAATTCGTGTGAAGGGGTGCGTGAGCACCAGGTGATAGACTTCTTCACCAACAGCTGCCGAGACGGCACCATGCTGAAGCACAAGCTTAGCTGGGAAGACCCGCAAACCATGGCCCAGGTCATGGCCATTGTGGACAAGTACGCCACCGCGGACACAGCTATGAAGAAGCCCATCATGGTGGACGACCAAGGCCAAATCGTCACGGACGAGCAGGCGGAGCGACACCAGCCAGGCGACCATCATCCCCTGCGGCACGGTCACGACAACCGCCACGGCAAGAGGAAAGACGACTAGCCGGATAGCCGATACTGTACCAAACAAGTAGCCGTGGTTCATGAGGATCCGGCTGCAGGGGCAGCCGGAGGCAGAGGCCAGACGACAGGTCGCCTCGGCCTAAGTACACCATGGAGTCCATGCTCGACAGGCCGTGCAAGTTTCACAGCGGTGGCAACAAGCCCGCGAATCACACGACGCGCCAATGCAGCTGGACAAAGAAAATGGCCGAAGCCGGTGGACTCCCACCACCACCTCCACCGCCAGCCGGAGGCCCACCGGATAACAGGGATCGGCGCAACAGCCGCGAGGATGATGAGGATGGTTAGCCGCGGCAGGTGGGTAACTACCACATATTCCTGGCGGAGCCAGAAACGAAGCACGCCAAGCGGAGACGCGAGGTGGAGGTGAACACAATTGTCCCACCCGTCCCCCAGTACCTACACTGGTCCAACCAGGCGATCACCTGGAGCAAGGAGGATCAGCCGTCCATGTTGCTAAGCCCTGGCAGCTACGCGTTGGTCTTGGACCCCATCATCATCTCCAAGAAGCATTCATGTCGCTTCTCTTGCATACTGATCGATTGAGGGAGCAGCATCAACCTCCTTTACCGGAGCAGCCTCGAGAGGCTGGGCATCAGTGAGTCCCAGCTGGAACCCTCAAGCACTTCATTCCACAGAGCAGTACCAGGGCCATCGCACTCCCTAATCAGCAAGATCCGGCTGGACGTCATCTTTGGCAGCGAGAACAAATTCCGTCGCGAGCCAATTTGGTTCGAGGTCGTGAATCTCTCCAGTGCCTACCATGCCATACTAGGGCGCCCAGCTCTGACCAAGTTCATGGGAGTACCGCACTATGCATACCTCAAGATGAAGCTGCCGGGCCCAAAGGGAGTGATCACTGTCGATGGATGCTACAAGAATTCGATCGAATGCGCTTCAGACGGCTCTAAGCTGGCCGAAGCAATGATCATCGCTGAAGAGAAGCGCGTCATAATGCAGAACGTGGATGCTCTGCAGAAGGACATGCCGGATGGAGAGCCCAAACCGGCTGGAGAATCGTAGTTCAAGCCCTCGTAGGGGACAAGAAAGACCCTGCTGAACGAGGAGGACCCAAGCAAGTTCGTCCTGGTCGGAGACGGCCTGGACAGCAAATAGGAAAGCACGCTAGTTTATTTCCTCCATGAGAATCGAGACATTTTTGCATGGTGCCCCAAAGACATGTCAGGTGTCCCGCGGGAACTCGCCGAGCACTCCCTTCCTGTTCGACCGGACGCGAAGCCGGTCAAACAATCTTTACACCGCTTCGCAGAAGAAAAAAGAAGAACCATCGGTGAGGAAATCACATGGCTGCTCGCGGCCGGCTTCATCATGGAAGTTTTCCACCCGGAATGGCTCGCCAACCCGGTGCTGGTGCTGAAGAAGAACAAGACATGGCGCATGTGCGTCGACTATACCAGTCTCAACAAGGTTTGCCCCAAAGATCCTTTCGCCCTGCCGCGGATTGATCATGTAATCGACTCCACCGCCTTGTGCGATTTGTTGTTCTTTCTGCACGCTTACTCAGGCTATCGCCAAATCAAGCTCAATGTAACCGATCAAATAAAGACATCGTTCATAACCCCGTATGGAGCATATTGCTACACCACCATGCCCTTCGGGTTGAAGAACGCAGGCGCAACGTATCAGTGCTGCATCCAGAAATGCCTGCAGACGCAGATTGGAAAGAACATACACTCCTACGTCGACGATGTCGTCATCCAGACCAAGGAACGACACACGCTCCTTGAGGATCTGAAGGAAACATTCGACAACTTCCGCCGTTTCCAGATCAAGCTAAACCCGGAGAAATGCGTGTTCGGCATCCTAGCCGGCAAGCTCCTGGGCTTTCTCGTCTCCGGGCGTGGAATCGAGGCAAACCCGGAGAAGATCGGAGACATTGAGCGCATGGAGATGCCACAGAACCTACGCGACATATAGAACTTCACCGGGTGCCTCACTTCTCTCAGCCGATTCGTTAGCCGGCTAGGAGAGAAGGCTCTTCCCCTATACCAGCTTATGTAGAAGACATACAAATTTGTCTGGACAGCTCAGGCGGATGAAGCTTTCCGAGACCTCAAGCGCATGCTCACCTTGCCACCCGTCCTAGCGCCGCCAGCAGCAAAGGAGCCCATGCTGATGTACATCGCTGCCACAAACAGAGTGGTCAGCGTGGTATTGGTCGTGGAGCGACCAGAGGAAGGAAAGGCTCAGATGGTCCAGCGCCCCGTATACTATCTGAGTGAGGTGCTCTCGCTATCCAAGCAGAACTACCCTCACTACCAGAAGCTGGTGTACGGCGTGTACATGGCCGCCAAGAAACTCGAGAACTACTTCCAGGAGCACTCCATCTGGGTGCTAGCATTGGCCCCACTCGTGGAAATCATCGGCAACAAAGATGCCACTGGCCACGTGAAAAAATGGGCCATCGAGCTCGCTGCGCATAACATCCAGTATGAGCCACACACAACAATCAAGTCGCAAGCATTGGCTGATTTCATCATCGATTGGGCGGAGACACAATACATGCCCCTAGTGCCGGATTCAACTTACTGGAAGCTACACTTCGACGTATTGAAAATGAGGGGAGGACTTGGAGCCGGAATCGTGATAACCTCGCACAAAGGCGACAAGCTGGAGTACGTTCTCCAGATCCACTTCAAAGCTTCCAACAACGTCGCCGAGTATGAAGCACTCATCCATGGGCTCAGGATGGCCAAGCAGATAGGCATCCAGAGGGTGTTGTGCTTTGGAGATTCTTACTTGGTGGTGCAACAAGTATCTGGCGAATGGGAATCCAGGGACGCGAACATGGCCCTTTACCACTTCTTTGTCCAGCAGCTGTGTGCCTGCTTTGAAGGATGTGAGTTTCACCATGTACCCAGAGCCAACAATGAAGCTGCTGACGCTTTGTCCAAGGTCGGGTCAACAAGACAAGCCATACCGCCTGGGGTCTCCCTCGAGCAACTGCGCAAGCCCTCTATCACTCCCTCACCAGAGTCTGACTCCATCGTGCTCACCGCGGACCTAGGAACAGCCGGTGCCTTGGCACACCCGGGGACTGCCGCATCGCACCCAGGGACTGCTGCATCACACCCGGGGACTACTACATTGCACCCGGGGACTGCCGCGCCGCACCCGAGGACTGCTTCGCCGCATCCGGAAGCTACCACGACGCAGCCCGTCATCGACATTAACACCTCTCCACCCGGCGGGCCACCCGATGCTCTGGAGCCGGTCGTCCGCGAGGAGATCAAGCTCATCATACAGACGATGCACACCATACGGGAGGCGCCCGACTGGGCAAAGCCGTACATGGATTTCCTAGCCAAGGGTGAACTCCCAACATAAGAGGTGGCAGCACGACAAGTGCGACGAAGGGCAAGCACCTACACCATCATCAACAACGAGTTGTACAAGCATAGCGTCGGAGGCATCTACCAACGATGCGTCAGTCAGGAGGAAGGAGCCAAGCTTATAACGTACATACACCAGGGTGAGTGTGGCCACCATGCCTCGTCAAGGGCAATAGTAGCCAAGGCCCTTCGGCATGGTTTCTATTGGCCAACGACACTGAAGGACGCCGAAGAAATAGTCAAGACATGCAACGGCTGCCAGCGATTCAGCCAGCTGAAGCACACACCGTCTGCGGCGCTCAAGACAATACCGATCACTTGGCCATTCCTGGTCTGGGGCCTGGACATGGTCGGACCATTCAAGACAACTCGATCCGGTATGACGCACCTACTCGTAGCCGTGGACAAGTTCACCAAGTGGATCGAGGCAAAGCCAATCAAGAAGCTGGATGGAGCGACGGTGATCAAGTTCTTCACAGACAACATCATCCGGTTCAGCTACCTGCACAACATCATTACTGACAATGGAACCAACTTTGCGAAAGGAGTCTTCGCTCGTTTCTGCGGGAAAAAGGGATCCGCCTGGATCTGGCATCGGTCGCACACCCACAGTCCAACGGACAATGATAGCGCGCTAATGGTCTGGTTCTAGCCGGAATCAAGCCAAGGCTCATCGAACCGCTCGTCAGGTCATACGAATGCTGGATAGAGGATCTGCCAGCAGTGCTTTGGAGCCTACGCACCACACCCAATCGCTCAACCGGCTTCACGCCGTTCTTCCTCGTCTATGGGGCAAAAGCCATTCTCCCCACAGACATCCAGTTCGACGCACCCCGCAAGCAGCTCTACACGGAGCAGGAAGCCAAGGAGGCCAGGGAGGACAGCGTGGACTTGCTCGAGGAGGCACGCGAGTTGGCTCTGTCCAGATCAGCAATTTACCAGCAAGACTTGCGCCGATACCACGCCAGCCGGATCCGGTCCACCTATTTCCGCGAGGGAGACCTGGTGCTACGCCTGGTCCAGAGTACCAAAGGAATGCACAAGCTGTCCCTGCCATGGGAGGGACCATTCATCGTCAGCCGAGCGCTCCACAACAATTCATACTATCTGATCGACGTGCAACAGCCGACGAAGAACAAGGAAGATCGCTCAGACGAGGAGACGGAGCGCCCATGGAATGCCAGCCTTCTCCGGCCATTTTACACTTAGAAAAGTTTATGTATCTTCCCTTTTTATGTAACAAGTGAATAAGATTGAAAGCCTTGGCGTAGCGCTAACGACTTTGTCCCAATTCCGCACACCATCTACATTTTCGTACCGGCTGGCCCAAGCTCCACGATTTCTACAGACGGCATAATATTGCACACGGTGTCTAGAGTAACCTCTTCGGTTCCGGCTTCAGTACGCATGTCGGCTGTCGACCCGGCAAGAGCAAAAACTCAAAGTGCCCGCGGCAAGAAGATGCCAGCGTAGAAAGCAAGGGCGTCCAGGAGAACCGGTCGCGCCCTACAAGAGTTAAGCCAACAACAGTGAACCAAAGTATCGCGAGGCACGCCAACATAGCCAGTCCTTCGGTTCCGGCTGCAGACCGCAACCCGGCTGACAGCCGACAAGGAAAAATGCTCAAAGGGCCAATACTCGCTGAGAAAAGGGGAGTTACTAACGGCCTAACTCGAAGGGGCGCGTATCTATTTTCCTTCTACGATAAGTACCAACTAACGAATGAGCATATGCACAAGAAAACTAATCCAAAGCAACGCTTTGTCTTGCATGACCCGAGCCACAAATTGGCAGGAAACAAGGTGTCAAAGAGCTTTGCCTAGGCTGGCTACCCCAGCCGGCCCGAACCTCGGGGACTACACCCAGTGGATGCGCTCCCGCGCACCCACAAGCTCAAGTCAAGGTAGCCAAAAGAGCTTCGCCCCGGCTGTCTACCCCAGCCGGCCCAAACTCGGGGACTACACCCAGCGGACGCGCTCCCGCGCACCCGCAAACTCAAGTCAAGGTAGCCAAAAGAGCTTCTCCTCGGTTGGCTACCCCATCCGGCCCGAACCTCGGGGACTACACCCAGCGGACGCGCTCCCGCGCACCCGCAAACTCAAGTCAAGGTAGCCAAAAGAGCTTCGCCACGGCTGGCTACCCCAGCCGGCCCAAACCTCGGGGACTACACCCAGTGGACGTGCTCCCGCGCACCCACAAACTCAAGTCAAGGTAGCCAAAAGAGCTTCGCCCCAGCTGGCTACCCCAACCAGGCCGAACCTCAGGGATTACACCCAGTGGACGCGCTCCCGCGCACCCACAAACTCAAGTCAGGATGGCAAAAGAGCTCCAACCCGGCTCGCTGTCCCAGCCGGCCCGAGCATAAAAGACCGCAAATGACAGAGACATAAACAAATATAAGCAAAAGGCACCAAGCCATAAAGCGGAGCACGAAGGCTCCGCGCAGATTCAAAAGTTGGCGACAGAAGTCAGCCGAAGTGTAGCACATCAAAGTAACAACTTTCACAAATACACCCGATATCCCGGGGATTAAGAGTCCGGAGCTAACGAAGTAGAAGGAGCAGGAGCAAGGGCTGGATCAGCAGGGGCGACACCGGCATCAGTGGAAGGAGGCTGGCTGCTGGAGGCGACATCAAGGGGATTCCAAGGCGCCGGGATCCAGTGGAATGGTCGTGGCTCTCCCGGGGCGCTGAAGTCACGCTCCAAGTCCATGTAGGTGCCAATCTTCACCACGCAGGCCTGGAGCGCAGGAGTGCTGGCGCGAAGGCCCTCGTAGCTCGTCCCAAGACGGAAGCCGCAGGTGAGCACGCTCAGGTCGGCACCCAGATACCACGACTTCACCAGAGCAAGTGCCATCTCCACTCTACCTCGAGCATCCCACTCTTTGTGCACGTCGAGCACATCGATTCCCTTGGACAGAGCCACGACTAGGCTGGCCATGTCGTGCACATCGCCCGCGTCCGGCCAGATGTAGTGGAAGAGATCGTTGACAACGGTGCGCATGCCATTTCTCTCCTCCTCCACCACCTTGACCAAGTCGAGGGCAGTCAGGTCGCGCCCAACCTCTTCCATGGGCAGCTTCTCCATGGACATCTCGGTCGCCTCAGGATAATGAGCTACAGCCAAGCACAAAGCAGAATAAAAGGACAAGATCGATCAAGTCACGACACAACGGAAGAAGGAAGCTGAAGAACTTACTGATGACCATCTCCGAGATGCTCTGGAGGTGCTGAGTAAGCTCCCCCTCCCTGCGGCGAAGAACTTGGATTGTCTCCTCCTGTTGGGTGGAGATCATCTCAAAGTTCTTCAGCGCCTCCGCCCAGATGTCAGCTGTCTTCTTGCCCTGCTCCACGCTAACCTCAAGCTGGTGCTTGGCCGTGGCAAGTTGATCGAACTACGCTTGTCGCGCCTTGTTTGATTCCTCAAGCCAGGCAACCTCAGCTTTGAGGTGTTCCACCTCCCTCTCCTTATCCTGGATCATGGCTGTAGGAGGATACCCGATGGTCAACAAAAAAAGGGAAAAGGGAGCCAATCGCCAAGACAGATCTGAAGAAGCAATCTTACGGCCAAGGTCCCGAGTGTTCTTCACAGACTCCGCAAACGCTTTCTGCAGCAAGAAAGCAAATGAGCAACAGAGAAGCAAATCGGATGGAAGAGCGGAAAATGTGTGAAGGGCAATGACTTACCTCCATCAAAACAGTCAAATTTTTTGCCTCGCCAAGGCCCTTTTCCATTCCCTCAACCAGGTGGAGAACCTGGCTGAGTGCGACGGGCGCCAAGCCGGAGAGCTGGGCAAGGATCGCACCCGATGTCAGCACAGCTGGAGCTGGCCTCGAGCCGATGACGATAACCTCGTCATCATTGGCAGCCACACCCGAAGGAGCAGCCACCACCAACTCCCTCCCAGCCGGTTGACCACCATCCGGCTGGCCGCCATCCGCCGCAGCCGCCTATGCGCCCCCAGCTTCCTCCGTCACCTCCATAATGACGGGCCTGGCGGAGCTGCTTGGAGCGTCGCTCCAGGCTGGGTTCATGCCAGCCCCGAGACGAAGGAGGGGGGTCTCCGGGTCCTGCGCAGCCGCAAACAGCTGGCCCAACCGCGAAGACGCAGGCGCTTGGTGCAGCAGCCCCGTGGTCAGGGAGCCCTCAGGCGCCCTGGGCGGAGATGGCGCGGCTGACGCAGCCGGCACGGGCGTAGCCGGCGACCTATCCACCTCTTCAACCGGTGGAGCAGGTCGAGGAGCAATGAAGGCGGCGCCACCATCGCCAAGCAACATGGCCTCACTGCGCGGAACGAAGAATCAAAGGAGGAACCACCAAAACCACAGAGCGGCAAGCAAGGGAAAGAGAGATACTAACCCAGCGACGGACGGTGGAGCAATAACCTGACACCCTCGGCGCGTCTTTTTCGTCTCAACTGGAGCGGGAGCGGCAACAGGTGCCTCCCTCTTTCCCCGGGCTCTCGCCGCGGGTTTCTCTCGGCCACCCTCCTCGTCGGTGAAATTGACTGGGGCACAAGCAAAGAGTAAAAACCACAACCTCAAAAACAAAGGGGAAAGAAAAAGCTACGGTTAGCAACCTACCATGAGGATCCGAGGGGCCGTCGTCCGCCCGGACGGGAAACCCTTCGGACTCCGTCTGGGGGTACTTCTTCGGTTTCCTGTCCTCCAAGAAGGACGGAAGCGGGAAGTCACCCATGCCATCCTCAGCTAGCTGCACCGTGAACAACTAATCAAAAAGGGGGGCATAAGGCACCCAAGGAAAGCTAGCAATAACAACAAGCAAGAAGCAAAACAACCAGAGAAAAACTTACCTGAGGCGGCAGGCGACCGCGATGATACGGGGGGCAGGAGTATGCCCAGTTGGCCTCGATGCGGAACTTGGAGATCATGGAGACCCAGTTCCGCAGGTCCTAGTAGGGAACATCCTTCCGCGACGTCCTCGTCGGATCGTTGGCGGTTGAAAGGTGGCACATCTTGTGCGACCGCTTCTACAGTGGAAGCACGTGACGAACCATCCATGACAAGGTAATGTCCCGGGCGGTGAGCCTCTCCGGCTCCACCATCGTCTCAAGCCGGGTGGCCATCCGGTCGAGGTCCACCACCGCACACATGCCCTTTGTCGTCCAGCCCTTCTGTCTCAAGGGCAAGTCGGCGAAGGGTGGAAGGTAGATCGAGTCAATCTCTATGGCATTGCTCACATAGAAATATGAGCGCTGTCACAGTTTGACGATGTCGGGGAGCTCGAACCGTGGCATCGGCGAGGAGGACCGTGGGTAGACGGCGCAGTAGCCCGTCTGCGTTAGCGAGCCACCTTTTGTGATGTTCTGGGCCTTGAAGTGGAAGAACTTGAGAAAGTTCGCCACCTCGGGCCACACCCCAAGATATGACTCGCAGCAGGCCGCATGATGCGACAACTTCGCCATGGCGTTGGCGCCCAAGTGATGAAGCTGGAGGTCGAAGAAGAGAAAGAGATGGAGGAGGAAAGGGCTGACGGGAAGGCCGAAGCCGCGGGCGAAATGCACGAGGAAGACGACGCGCTCCCCCGACAGAGGGTTCGGCACCCGCTCCCCCTCCGGCGCGAGCCAGTGCTTCACAAGCATCGACGAGGGAAGAAACCTCCCCCGCCGGTACTTCTTAATGAGCTCGTCGGTCACAAAGGACCCGCACCAGCCGCCGCGTTGCTCCGGTAGCATCTCGAAAGAGGAGGAGGCCGTGGTGGACGGAAAGAAAGTGGACGGCGGCGACAAGGAGAGGGCGTGCAAGAACAAAGAGCGCTAGGGCACGATGGGAAGATGAGCCGGAGGACGGACAAGTGCGGGAACTGATCCCCCTCAGAGCTCTATTTATCCCTACAAACGGCATCGTCGCCCCTTCGGCTTATGCGCGATGCATGGCGTCGTGGAACCACAGCCGCATGACGCTTCGGCTCCAGATCCTCTGCGCCATCGTAATTGCCACAGAAGATCCCCGGGCGTTAGCAGGAGATGAGGCGTGCGCACTTGCCCCAAGAAAACGCTGCGGCAAGTTTGCGTGTGCAGTTGCCAAAAACTGATGCAGCGACGCGAAAGTCAAACTGACGTGACGTGCGCCAGAGCCACAGTCGTGGGTGACGACATCAACGACGTCATCCAGCCAAACATTTCGTCTTCAGATGCGCCAGCTGGTACCTGGCTTCGCTGTTTACACCCAGTGGACGGCCATCGATTCTGCAGCCGGTTAAATCCAGCCGGAAAGCAAAAGAAAAAGCCGCAGCCGAAGGAAATAAAACAACTCTCTCAGGACAAGAAGGAGCACGGAAGATCTTTCCCACCGGCCAAGCCCATACGTGCTCGGGGACTAGTGTCGGGGGGATAACCCCCGGGTTGGGAAAGCCAGGCATAAGTAGGCCGGCTCTAGAAGATGCAGGCCGCCTGGCTTCCAGGAAAGACAACTCTAGCTGACTGGCAAGCAAGCCCAGCTGGGCTTATAACCTTCCCGGCTGGCCCGTCTAGCCGATGGCCAGAAGAACCAGCCGGGTGACCGTTTCCACCCGGCTCACCTCGGATTCGATGGAAAGCACGGAAGGGCTGACGCTCCATGCGTGTACTCTTCTGGCTCCCCCTCATCATCAAGCAAGCTGGCATGCCGTCATGACCAGCGCTACCCAATGAAGATAAAGCAAGATGGTCGGCTGGACTGGCGAAAGCAGTCCGGGTGACCGTTAAAGCAGGGGTGAGTAGCTTGGGGTTCCCGGCCGATAGTGATAGGGCAAAGGTGTCCGATCTTTTGATGAGATGGTGATAGTCGATTTGGTGGAGTTCGGGCTTGACGATCCGACTACACGTGCGAGCACGATCGTCAATGCAATTGCTAGGCCAATCTCCTGGAGGTTACCGATCCTACGGGAACACGATCAGCCTGACCAGCGAGGGTCTTAATTCCTACCTGAAATCGAGAACAAGTAAGAACTAATATTTCAATCAAGATATTGCCGATTAAGATGAAAGCTTTATTGAAAAGGTGGGATCCTGTATAGGTGCGAGGTACAAGAGGCCTCTGCGACGCTCGAGCCTTGGCGAAGTTGCTATGATGGCTAACTTAATGTCTAAACAAAATCCGAGTCTATGGTGACGGCTAAGGGGAGTATTTAAGGAGTAAAAGGTGGGGTTTCGGCCAGCCATAGAAGTGGTGGTCGAATCCAACCCTAGAAGTCCTTTTCTCCTCAAATACGGACTCTAAAAATTGGCTATTTAAAATCCTGCAAAAATTACATGGGCCTGGCCCAAAATAAAGGTGTCGCAACACCATATTAAGCTATGGACGAATTTGTGAAGTATTAATTTTGAATATTTCGTCCAAGCCTTCTTTCTTCATTATGGTGGCCTCAAAGTTCTGAAATCTTCATTCGTGGCCTTCTCTTGAATCATCACATGCTTGCCGCCATCTCCATGCATGACCATGCTCCAATGCTTGTCCCTCTCATACATGCTTCGTCCATCATTCCTAAGAGTAAGAAATACATCTGATTTAGGCAGCATCATATTCTCATGTATGTGAGGAATAGTTCCAAGAAACGAAAGTACCTGATAGTTAAGTTGTTTGGCACGAGATTGAGTGATAGTTCCTTGTATGTGTGTAGCTATAGGTACAACGGTTGTATCAATAGATGGGATGTCCACATCAGATATCCTAGAATCTATGGGCTGGGACGTCATCATTATGCTTCAGGCCTCTTAGGCCGTTTGTTAAGTTTGCTATACTTAATAGCATAATTTGCCTTCCATCGTTTGATGTTTGTGGTCAGTGATCTTGCTTGTAATAATTTGGTTCTTTGCTCAGTTACGAGCTTGCTGTAATAATTTTTGTGTCGCAGGGTCACTGTTGTGTTACCGATTCTTCACTGGATATTCTCGAGCTCAAGGTTAAGCTTATGTCAAACAGAGCCTTATCAAATTATGATGAATAGCAAGAATGTGAAGATGAAATAATCTTTAAGGCAGAGGCCTTGAAGGTGAAAGCCACCAAATGTCCTGACCCCAATGAACTGAAGGCATTATCCATAGAAGAATATTTTATTTATTTTTGTAGAAACCCAAGCTAGAGGAATTTTCAAGACATCCTCAACCGACCTACTACGAGCGGAGTAGTGAGTTCCTAGCCACCTTCAGGTTTTTATAAACCAAAGGGAAGGAAAGTAGCAGAGGTAAAGAAACTCCCAACACTTTTGATGTGATATTTGTCATGAAGGGTCAAAGGTTAATCATGCCCTTAGAAGAACTTTGTAATGCCATACATGTCCCTAATGAGGTAAAAATGGGAAGCCATTCCTACTGATTCTGATGAGAGCCTCCGTTCATTTTAGAGGAGTATAAGTGTATATGTGCCGGAGGATATCCATAGAGGAAAGTTCACTCATATTCAGCACCCTGCATTAAGATATTTTGCATTGTTTCTTGTCAGAGGATTTCTTGCTAGGAAGAATTCAATAGGATTCAATGGCCCCATAATTTATTTATTGAAATGTGCTAAGGAAGGTGTAGTCCCTGAATATAACTTGGGTGTGATTATTTCTAGAACCTTGATATATGCTATAAAAAATAATAGTTCCAAACCTCTTCATGTTGGAGCAATAGCCACATTGGTTTTTGAATACCTTAAGAATGAAAGAAAATTTGAATACATGGGAACTTCGGTTCCAGGACCCATTCTTTTGGATATTAATATGTTGGTTCGCATGAGGATATTGAGGGAGTATGTCATGAGTCATATGTTGTATCAATATATGGTTAACCGTGGTAGGATGGAATCCACTTTGCTTCCTCGTATTGATTATTTTGATAGGTTAAGAGGAAGTGGATAGCCCCTGTCAATGAGTATGCATGGAGGGAGGCTGTTGAAATGCCTTCACCAACAATATGGGAGAATTATTCTCAACCTCCAGCATATACCACATGGGGTGGAATGTCTGCAACATCTGATTATCACGCTGGAGAAGGATCCTCTTCTCAACAGCAGAACGAGGACACGCCGCCGTAGTGGCCATCATGGGAGCAGCCGCCACCATATTATGATGATGGAAAATATGGATGGGGGCACGATCCCAACTATCCGGGCTACTAGCTTTCACCGAATATTGGGGGAGTATGATTTACTCCCTTCCTTTTCATTGTAAATGCCATGCTAGAATTGTTTAAGTTATGTGAGTTGTAGTTTCATTTTAGCAGAACTTGAAAAACCCAAAAAGATTTGACTTTTTAGGCTTGTGCATGTTGTTTACTTTTAGTAAATCCCAAAACCCAAAAATATTTTGCTTGTTTATGTAGTTAGCTTGCCATTAAGTTTATTTATTTTGTTGTCTAAAACTAAAAACCACAAAAAGATTTTCATTTTTTTGAAATCGCACATAGAAGGAGTTGCATAAATCTGTATGATGTTGTTCACTGTTTTATTTTCATTTTTTATCTGTAACGCTGATTAGGCTGAAATTTTACAGAAACTGTAATTTTTCACCCCCCCACACAAAAATTGGCAAAAATTCATGGGATGTGTAAGTAGGGAAATATTGTGCTGCATCACTGTAGTAATTTGTTTCTAGGTTTCAATGTTTAACACTAAAAGTGGCTAGATGACTTGTAAATGATCCCTAATTTAATGCTATGCTAAAAGATGGATCACAGCCACTATAAAACACCATGTTTATTGATGAGGATATGCCTACCGGGGTATACCCAGCAGGACGTTTCCGACTGGCCCAGGTGCCTGCGAGTGGGCCTACGGTAACGGCGACTGGATCAAGACCTGGCGTGGACTTAAGCGACTGGAAGCTGAAGGCCCAGGAGCGTAGATAGGCCCAGTCGGATTAGGTTAAACGATTGCTGAAACCTTAACTGATTCGTTTGAGATCTGTAAACCCTAGGGGGTGAGTCTATATAAACCTCCCTAGAGGGCATGTAGAGGACACGTTCCATCATCCACCCAAGTGACTCGCTGCCTAGCCGCCGAACTCGCCCCATTGTACTTCCACCATAATACAATCTAGCAGGAGTAGGTCTTTACCCTCCGGGGGGCCGAACCTGGGTGAATCCTTGTGTCTCCGCCCTCATCTCGCACCGCAGATGGCTGGCCGCCCTTGCCCCATGTTCTACTACTCGCTGCCAATTGCAGCATCTGCCGTGGTCATTCCCACGATAGTGGCGCCCACCGTGGGGCCTGGCCGGTCTGGCTGGTGTTCTGCGGCGAGATCCAATCTGCCCATCAACGAGTCGATCGCCACCGGCCGCATGATAGCGATCGTCGAGATTCTCCAAATCTTGCCGAGCAGCTACATCCCGGCGGCGCGACCCGTCACGCATAGCATGATCCTGCCGGTCGGCACGATCAGTCTCTTTGTCAGCCTCACCGATGTCATCGTCTTGGAGGACTCGGCTCGCATCCGCGAGTTGCCACCACGCGACCGGCTCTCCAAGAGTCAGGTCCGCATGATCCACCGCCTCGCCTCTGAGTACAACTCAGCCCACAGCGACGTGGCTAAAACCACCGCGGCCGCGGAAGAAGCGGCCCTCAACGACGACGCCGACTCGGCGACCCCGGCATAACTCGCCGGATCCATCGTCGCCGCTTCGCCCGCGGGATCCATCACCCAGGTCTCCAACGTCGGAGACTTCGAGGATCCCTCAATCCTTGGGATTTTCGACTTCGACTCCGGGTCGGAGAACTCCGCCGATCTCCGTGACGGGACTGGTCGCCACACCGCGACCTACATGGTGACTGGCGCCGACCCACCGGAGGATCCATTCTCCACCCCTATCCCTCCCAACGCAACGGCAACGGAGGTCGAGGAACTCCACCTGAAGCTGGCGGAAGCAGTCCGCAAGGAGCAAGACGAGCGCGAAAAATTTCGCCTCGAGCAGGTGACGGCGCAGAAGCTGTCGCGCTACCACTAGCAACGAATCAGGTCGCGCATTAACCCCACCGTCCAGGGGCGCGCTCTAAACTTCGACGACGAGAGCGACCCGGCCCGCGCGGCCGAGCGCGCGATCTGCGAGAATGCGCCACCAGGAGGAAGCGCCCGACCCCCACCACGGTCGACGGCGAATGGCGCCCCACCTCCACCCAACCGCGCACCCCCCAGGGACCAGCCGCGGATCATGGTCTCCTCACGGGAGCGATACGCGAACGGCCTACCACTGTTCTCCACCCCGATGGACAACCTCGTCGCGGGCCGCACAGCAGTCGACAACATCGCGGCCACCGGTGACGGTGCCCTACAGATCCAGTACGTCAAGGCCTTGCTCGCAAAGGCGGTCGAGCAACAAAACGCAGGCGTCGAATCACAGGGTCGGATGTACTCGCGTTCATCGGGCAGCAGAGCGGCCTCAAGCGGCCGCCCCATGGCGGCAAACACCCTCAACTGCCCGCCACCCGAACCACTGCAGCTCCAACACCGACCCGCGAACGCGGGACTCTCCACCAACGACCCCGGCCGGCGACCAACTTTGTCGCCGCCAACGGTCAGCCCGTCGACGCCCGCACGCACATCATCAACAACCAGAGCTAGCGCGCATGCAAGCCCGACGACCTGCGGCATACCCTAACCAACCGCCGCGACGGCGAGCCAAGGGGGACGCTAAGACGACTCGGGCCCCGATGCTTCGGACCGATGATCTGAGGCAAAAGATACCCGGCGAACTTCAAAGCGCTGAAGGAAATAGAGAAGTACGACCCCTCGTACGATCCCTCTGTGTGGCTGGATACGTACCTCATGGCAATGGGGATCGCCGGCCACACCGATCTACTAGCTTCCCACTACCTCCCCCTGATGATGGAGGGGGCGTGCAGGCAGTGGATCAACACTCTCCCCGCGGATAGCATCGACTCCTGGGAAGAGATGCGCGACGCCTTCGTCAGGCACTTCGAGGGTTCATACACCCGCGCCACCACCATCGAGGACCTAGAACGATGCGTCCAGGGACCTCGCGAGTCGACCTGCAGCTGGGTCCAACGGTGGCAAGAACTGTGGTACAACGCGGTCGGCATCCACCCAAACACCGCAATCCACTGCTTCAAGACCTCGTGCCGCTATGAGCCCCTGGTCGCCAAGCTCAAACGAGCATACCGCACACTCGACAACATACCGAATCTCCTGGAGATCGCCAAAAGATACGCGGAGGAAGACCCAAATCAAGAAACCGACGACGAGTCGGGAGGACAACGCCGCACGAGTGGCAACGACAACGGACGATGATCCGATCCACGCTACAGCAACACTCGCCTCACCGGCAAGCGCCGCAGTGACGGGCGAGTCGACTTCGTCGCCAATGCTGGGTACGAACAGCGTGAGCCCAAGAGCTTCCGCTGCGACGGGGGGCAACGCCGCGATGACGGCAACTACAAGGCGAAGCCAAGGTTCGACCCCGCGTCCCTCGTTAACCAACCTTGTGTATTTCACAGCAGGGAAGGAAAGCCCGCCACGCACATGACCGCCGACTGCCACTCTCTCAAGGAGATCGAGAAGGCACGATGAGCGCGGGAAGACCCCGACAACAACCCGCCAAATGGCGGAAAATTCGGCAGCATGGCCGGCTCGCTCCACACCTTCATAGGCTTCAACACGAAGCGCGAGAATAAGGTCATCGCCCACGCCGTCGCCGTCAACGCGGTGGCACAGGTGGACGTTCCCCAGTTCCTCAACTGGTCGGAGCAACCAATCACTTGGAGCCGCCAGGACCACTCGCCACGCATCGAGTACCCAGGACGAGTCGCCCTGGTGGTCAAGCCCAAGGTGGGAAACTACTGGCTCCCCAAGACATTGATGGACGGCGGCAGCTCCATCAACATCCTGTACCTGGACACCTTCAGGCGACTGCGGCTCCCGCAGTCGATGGTCGAGACGACCTATACCACGTTCCACGGCATCGTCCCCGGTCGGAAGGCGTACCCGATTGGCAAGGTCGCGCTGCCAGTCACCTTCGGCACACCGGCAAATTTCCGCACCGAGGGGATCATCTTCGAACGGGTGCCCTTCGATAGCCCCTACCACTGCGTCCTGGGCGCCAGGCGTTCGCCAAGTTCATGGTGGCGCCCCACTACGCGTACAACGCGATGAAGCTCCCCGGACCGCGTGGCGTCATCACCAACCACGGCAACCCTGACATGGCCACCGAGTGCGAGGCCAAAGGAGCCGAACTCGCCGACGCCGTCATCGCGGCAGAGGCCAACCACGCCGATGAGCTCGCCAAATACGCGAGCGGGGTCAACAACGATGACCCCACTATACTCAAGAAGCCCAACTCGGAGGGCGGGAACAACTCAGCCTTCGAGGCAACGACGCATACCCGCACTGTCGAGCTGGTCCCAGGCGACTCCAGCCAGACGGTGACGACCCCGGACGGGCATGAGCCCAGCATAGGAAGGCGCGCTCATCGAGTTCCTCCGTGAGAACAGGGACATCTTCGCATGGAAGCCTTCTGACATGCCTGGTGTCCCTAGGGAACTCGCTGATCACAAACTCGACGCCGACCCCAAAGTGTGACCTGTCAAGCAGTCGCTGCGGCCCTTCAATGAAGAGCGCCGCCGAGCAATCGCCGAGGAGGTGCAGCATCTACTCGCTGCAGGCTTCATCCGGCCAATCAAATACTCCAAGTGGCTGGCAAACCCAGTCCTGGTCGAGAAGAAAAATGGGACCTGGAGGATGTGTGTCTATTACACAAACTTAAACAGCGGCTGCCCGAAGGAGCAATTCGTCCTCCCGCGGGACCAAATAATCGATTCCACCGCGGGCTCGGAGTCGCTATGCTTCCTCGATGCCTACTCTGGGTACAACCAGATCAAAATGACCATTGAGGACGAAGAGAAGACAGCGATCATCACGCCATTCGGAGCCTTCTGCTACACTACCATGACCTTCGGCCTCAAGAACGCCGGGGCGACCTACCAGCGGTGTATGCAGGAGTGCCTTGCGAGCCAAATTGGCCGCAATATCCACGTCTACATCGACGACGTGGTAGTGAAGTCCGCTCGCCAGGGCGACCTACTCGCCGACCTGGCGGAAACATTCGCCAACCTGCGGAAATACAAGATAAAGCTCAACCCAGGCAAATGCACCTTCGGTGTACTAGCAGGGCAGCTACTGGGATACGTCGTCTCCAAGCGCGGGATAGAGGCGAATCCCACCAAGATCGACACGATCGCTCGACTCAGCAAACCCGAGTGCCTGCGCGACGTCTAGAAGCTGGCCGGGCGAGTCGCGGCTCTCAGTCGCTTCATCCCCCGATTGGGCAAAAAGGCGATACCCCTATACCGCCTGATGCGCAAGAACCCCACCTTCCAGTGGGACAAGGAGGCGGACGATGCGCTCTGCGACCTCAAGAAGGTGCTACTTGCAGCACCGCTACTCGCAGCCCCCATCGACAAGGAACCCATGCTGGTCTACGTCGCGGTTTCCGAGCGCGTCGTCAGCGCTGTCATGGTCGTCGAGCGACCAGAGGAAGAAAAGGAGCGCCCAGTACAGCGACCAGTGTACTATATCAGCGAGGTCCTCACCGAGTCGCGCCAGCGATACCCGTAATACTAGAAACTGGTATACGCGGTCTTCAGAGCACATCGGCGACTACCGCATTACTTCTAGGAGCACCTGATAACGGTCGTCTCTTCAGCACCGTTGCAGGACATCATCCGCAACCGTGAGGCGATCGGACGAGTCGCCAAGTGGGCCGTTGAAATCGGCGTCCACAACATCAAGTATGAGCCGTGCAAAGCGATCAAGTCGTAGGCTCTCGCGGACTTCATCGCCGACTGGGAGGAGGCCCAGCAGCTAGAAAAGCTACCATACCTCCACTACTGGAGTTTACACTTCGATGGTTCCAAGAATGCGGACGGTGCAGGAGAAGGGATCGTGCTAACCTCTCCGAAGGGCGATAAGCTACACTACGTCCTCTGCCTCGATTTCACCCCCTGCACCAACAACATGGCCGAGTACGAGGCACTACTCCACGGCATGCGAGCCGCCAAGGAGATGAATGTCAACCGCCTACGCTGCTACGGAGACTCCGACCTCGTCGCTGGGCAAGTCGATGGCACCTGCGACGCCGTCTCCCCCACCATGGCGGCATACCGCCAAGCAGTGGACAAGCTGGGCGGACACTTCGCAGGCTATTCCGTCGAGTGGATCGACAAACAGAAGAACGAGGAGGCTGACGCACTCTATCGTATCGGCTCGGCTCGACTCGCACCACCCACCGGCGTCTTCCTCGACACCATCACCAAGCCTTCCGTCTCTCCCCCAAGGGAGATCGACATCGGAGTCCCGCTGCAACCAGAGGCAGCCCTGGTCACACTCATCGCCGAGCCAGAGGACTGGACTACGCCGTACATCGCCTACCTAGAGGGAGGCACCTTACCAGCAGACGAAACAGACGCCCGGATGATAGCACGCCGCTGCAAATCCTTCGTCATCATCGACGGCGAGCTCCACACGCGCAGCATGACCGGCGTGTTCCAACGCTGCGTCCAACCCGCTGAAGGACGCAAAATCCTCCACGACATCCACTCCGGCGATTGCGGCCACCATGACGGCGCCCGCTCTCTGGTCGCAAAGGCTATGCGACACGGTTTCTACTGGATTACCGCACACGCAGACGCTGTCGACATTTTCCAGCAGTGCGTCGGATGCCAGAAGTACGCCAACCAGACCCACGTACTGAGCTCGACGCTCAAAACAATCCCCATCACCTGGCCGTTCACCGTGTGGGATATGGACATGGTAGGCCCTTTCAAAAAGGCCCCCTCCGGCTTCACCCATCTCCTGGTCGCAGTAGACAAATTCACAAAATGGGTGGAGGCCAAGCCAGTCCGGAAATGCGACGGGAAGACCGCCACCAAGTTCCTACTCGAGCTCATCTATCGCTACGGGTTCCCAAACAGCATCATCACGGACAACGACACCAACTTCGCCAAAGGAGCCTTGGCCAAGTTCTGCGAAGAACATCACATCCGACTCGACCTCGCCTCAGTCGCTCACCCGGAGTCGAACGGCCAGGCGGAACGGGCCAACCAGAGCATCCTCCATGGCCTGAAGCCACGGCTCCAAGTACCACTCGAGCGCACCGCCGGGTGCTGGGTCGAGGAGCTACCCTCCGTCATCTAGGGCATCCGCACCTCCGTCAATAGGTCGATAGGGTTCACCCCCTTCTTCATGGTGTATGGTGCCGAGGCAGTCATGCCCACTGACCTAGAGCACGACTTGCCCAGGGTTGTCCACTACATGGAGGCCGCAAACGAAATTGCACGCCAGGATGGAGTCGACCAACTCGACGAGGCACGCGACGTAGCTCGCTCCCGCACCGCCATCTACCAACAAGGGCTCCACCTCTACCATAGCCGGTGAGTAAGGACTCGCACGTTCCAGGAAGGCGATCTGGTGCTACGCCTCATCCAGGACAAGAAGGGCATGCACAAGCTATCCCCCCTTGGGAGGGACCATTCGCCATCGGGCGAGTCCTCGGCAACGACGCCTACTACCTCATCGACGTCCCAGGAGACGGGAAACTCGACGTCAAGCGACCGTGGAATGTAAACCTACTACGGAAATTCTACTCCTAGAATTCCATACATGTACTCTCCACCTGCTATGAAATAAAATAGATTGGTTACCGCAAATTGCATCTACTCTCCGTGCCTTGTGCCACTCGCACTCATAATAACAGCGTCAAGTTAACCGCAGAAGTCAACCTCTGGTACAGCGACCGACACGGCCAAGTAGTGCGTTCTGAGGGCACTGGGTTACCCCAAGACTCGTAACATCCACGAAAAACGCCAACCCGGAGCACCATTGGAGTCGCCTAGCTCGACTGGCTTAACGAGCCAAGACAACTGCCCTCGTTCCTCACAGCGACCAAGGTCCTCCGCATCCTCGGCATAGCGACTCGAACGGCCAAGTACCATGATCGGGGACTGACGACCAGTCGAGCACGAGTGACTAGGGAAAAACGCCAAGTATGAGAGCGTGCCCAGGACTCGCCATGCAATTGACCCTACGGGTCAGGTAGGAGTGACGCGCTTACTCTAACGCGCTCAGTCCTCACCCACCCTGGAGCTGCGACTAGAACCACCAAGTAACACACTCGGGGACTCGGCCACCCGACCTCGTTCGCGCAAGGGAAACGGTCAAGTAAAGAGCACTCACGGGAGTCGCCCTGCGACTGGCTCTCCGAGCTCGGACGAGTCGACCTCAATAACAAAACAACTGACAAAACATTCAACACCACAAACACATAACAAATGAGGTAAACCCCATAAAAAGGGCGGACGCGCTCGGGGACTCGCCCAATCAGCAATCAAAATCACGAAACAATTCACAAAATAACACGAGGTTTCATTACAGCAGAACAAATTCGTTCCAAAATACAAGTTAAGTCCAATGGCCAATTGCTACTAATGCCCCAGGGCACAATGTTTCTATTCCTTAGGTTTCGACGGCGACTCGTCGCCACCCCTGCGGTTGCGGATGACGGGCGTGTACGGGTTCGACGGGTACGTCGTCAACTCACCCGCCATCGCCGCACAGAATGGCTGCTCGACCTTGAAGTACCGATGCGGCGGCTCAGGATCGTTGGGCGCGACAGTCATCTCCTGATAGGGGATGAGGTCGCCCATCGCCCAAACGCGATCGGAGTACACTGCGGCCCGGTCCGTCAGCTTTAGCACCTCGGCGATTTCCACCGAGCCCGTCGACGAGGGGTAGCCACTCGTCACGTCGTCAAGATCGAATTCCTTCGGGAAGTGGGCAAACCCAAGGCTGAGAGCCGTCGCTGCCCCGCGCCGGAACGCCGACCGCGTCATGAACTCGACGACTGACGGCGCCTTCTCCAGATACGCCCATACTTCGACGAGGTCGCTGGGAATCACTTCGGTAGGCGATATCTCCTGAAGATATGCTCGAATGCAAGACACGGACAACGTGGCCGAGTCGACCAGAGTGGTCACACACTGCCACGCGTCGTACGACTACGCCTCCTCCGAGCTGTCGATAATCCGACCTGCGGACAGGGGTTGACAGTGATTACAACAACGATTTCATAATGCAGCTACTACAGGCAGAGGCAGAAAGTTTACCAATTAAAGGACGGCAGAGGCCCATGATGAAGCTTTGAAGCGAGGAGAAGTCGTTCTGTAGCCCAACAACGAGGGCGTCAGAGACCTTTCGCTCTTCAGCGGCAGCCGTAACAGCAGCTTTTGCTCGCCCATCCGCTGAGCTCGCCTCCGCCCTCGCTTCCTTGAGCTCGCGCTCCAGATCAGCGATCCGCTTCTCAGCCGTACTCAAAGAAGATTGAGCCGCTGTCAGCTCACCCGCCGGGACAAGGCCCTGGCGGTCCTCCTCTGCCTTGGCAGCGATTGCTTGGAGTCCCGTGTTTGTTTCTTGGACGGCAACAAGTTTCTTCTCCACGCGACACCTTGCAGCAAGCCGATCGGCCGATTCACGCTGCAAGCCTTGCAAACAAATCAAACTATCAACAACAATAAAATCTTAAGTGCCCACCCGCTGAAATCCAGCGACTAGGCACTCGGGGACTGGAGGTCAAAAATCCTAAGTGCCCACCCGCTGAAATTCAGCGACTAGGCACTCGGGGACTGGAGGTCAAAAATCCTAAGTGCCCACCCGCTGAAATTCAGCGACTAGGCACTCGGGGACTGGAGGCTACAAAAACACTAAAAGAATCTGACCACTGAAATTCAGTGGCCCGATCCTCGGGGACTGAACATACCTGGATGGCTGCGCCCAGCATGTTGTGGAGCTGTAACGCGTCCACAGATGCAAGCAGAGCTGGAGTGTGTCCGCGACGCTGCTCGACCTCCGTCTCGACGACCCCAGGCGGGTGGCTCGTTGGCATTGCGCCACTAGTTGTGGCTGCTTTGGCCATGAAATGGGGGAAGGTAGCAGCGGATGCCCCAGCGCCACTAGGAGTCGGCTCGGTCACCCCGGGAGTTGAAACAGCCTCCTTGTTCTTCGAAGCAACCTCCGCCGCAGTCGAAGGATCGCTCGGAGCAACTACCGTGTCGTCAGAGACCGTGACGACATCGTCGCCCTTCGCCATCTTAGCGCTGTCTGCGGGAGCGGCGACTTCTTCAGCTTTCCTCTTCCGCGAGGGGTCTTCCTCGGCAACGACTGGCGGAACCTTGGCCATGGAAGGGCGGCCGATCTTTTTAACTCCAGTCCTGCGAAACAACGGTATGAGCAAAATTGTCCGATTACAACGGAAGGCAAGCAGACGAACAAGACTTACTTGGCGACTGGTATGAACCTCAGTCCCGTGTGGATGTTGGACGGTTTCTCCAGCTCGGGGCCCATTTTCCGACTGAGGCCCATCTCGAACACATCATGTGCCCAAGACACAGAGGGCCTCTTCGAAGACGAGGCCGCGACAGGAGCCTCCGTGATGATGTCAGCAGGAGCTTTCCTGGGAGGCGAAGCTGCTACGGCTGGAGTAGCCCCCAACACAGAGAATCGGGCGAATGGGGGTGGAAGCAAGGCCAGAGGTACCTCATCCAGGAGGGCGGCGGCATCCGGTGCTGCTGTCGTATGCGTCGCTTCACCCTTGGTCGAGCTGGTGGCGTCAGAACTAGTCGCCGAACGAGGCGGAGACGCCGGCTTCGTCTTCCTCCTTGGCGGAGCCTTCACTTCCTTCTTCTTCTTCTTCTTCTTCTTCTTCGACGGCGTAGCCTCACGATGCGAGGTGAGCTCGGGGAGCTCGTCGTCATCATCATGACGTTCGAGGCTTCTACTCGCCTCGAGCTCGCGCTGATGTTGCCCGCGAGTTTTGCGAACCATCGGGGCGGCGTCCTCCACCGGCTCGTCGTCATAATCGTCGTCATCACCCGCGTCGCTCCCAACGTCGCCTTTGGCGGGTGGCGACTCGCTCCCGTCCTGAACGAACGAGCTCGAGTTTTCATCGTCTACGGGTGGGAGCCATCCTTCCACCACTTGGAACAGCTACAACAAAAATGAAACAACGTCAGCATAACCGCGACTGCATCATCTGCAACTGCGAATGGTGACGAAAATGGCGACTTACCGTCGGAGCTGGGCGCCTTGTGGTATAGGGGGCGACCCCGGCCTTCGCATCCAGGTACGCCGCCTGGGTGATCTTCTTCAGAGCTAGGATGTAGTCCTCGAGCTTCCACTCGACGAGGCAGGATTTTGTCGGGTCGTCCCTACCCGCGTACTCGTACATATAATGGTCGCGGCGGGCCAAAGGCACGAGCCGCCGCCCGAGCCAGCAGTTGTAAAGATTGATGGTTTGGAGGCCCTTCTTCTTCAGGTCGCGGATGGTTTGCAACATTTCGTGGACAACCATCCGCTGATCCAGCGGGAGCTTGCCAAGCTGGAGCCGACGCGGTTCGGGCCGGTTGGCGGAGTATCATGGAAGCGCCACCTTGCCGTCTGGAGTCGCCTCGATGACGTAGAACCAAGATTTCTTCCACTCGTTTGCCGCCTTGGCCGGCAGCATCGGGTCGAAGAACAACTCCTTCGACTTCAGCTGAAACGTCAGGACACCCGCAGCCAGCATCGGGCCGCCTGATTCTTCGCGACTAATCCTCCCATGGAATGGATCTTGCCACAGGGGGAAGTAGGGCCTGCAGCCCAGATAGCACTCGCAGGACGCCACGAAAATGGCGAGCTGCTCGATGCTATGTGGGCCCAGGTCCGACGGCTGGATCCCGTAGAAGGCGCAGAAGCGCCGGAAGAAGAGAGAAGTGGGAAACCCCAGCCCCTGCTCCAGGTGGCTGGGGAAGCAAACGAATTCTCCCTCGCGCGGGTTCGGAGTCACCTCTCCGGCCGTGGGGATGCGCCACCTGCCGGCGCGCAGGATCCCGGCCTGCTCGAACGACGCTAATAACGCCCTGGTGCACTTGGATCGGCCCCATGGTTCGGTAGAGGGGGCCATTGGTTGGAAGATTTATGGAGGTCGGGGATCTCTGGATCGGTTGGATTGCGATGCGGAGTGGAAACGGAGATGGGCGAGGTCGGAGGAAAGATGAAGGAGTGTTTCCCCGCTCGCCCGTCATTCCCCTTATATAGCGGTTGTTACCCGCCAATTTCGGGAGCCGTTACTATGCGGTGATTACGCCGAAAGTTACCGTTGGATTACCCCAACGGCTAGTTTGACCCCACTTGACGGTCCAACTTCATCCACTCGACTCGTCGCTCCGCGTGACTTGATTATTCGCCGACCCGATCACTACAATAGTGACTGAATATTCGCCGACCCGTTCGCCGAGCTGCGACTAAATCGGTCGCTGTTAGTGCGACTAGGATAACTGGTTTTTCCTTTATTCAGGAGTCCGCCACCGATCCGACTGGGCGTCCGCATCGGAGCCGTATACACTGACTGCTAGCGACCACCTGCGACCAATCAATGACGGCCTCGGGGACTACTGATGGGGATATGCCTACCGGGGTATACCCAGCAGGACGTTTCCGACTGGCCCAGGCGCCTGCGAGTGGGCCTACGATAACGGCGACTGGATCAAGACCTGGCGTGGAATCAAGCAACTGGAAGCTGAAGGCCCAGGAGCGTAGATAGGCCCAGTCGGATTAGGTTAAACGATTGCTGAAACCTTAACTGATTCGGTTGAGATCTGTAAACCCTAGGGGGGTGAGTCTATATAAACCTCCCTAGAGGGCGTGTAGAGGATACGTTCCATCATCCACCCAAGCGACTTGCTGCCTAGCCGCCGAGCTCGCCCCATTGTACTTCCACCATAATACAATCTAGCAGGAGTAGGTCTTTACCCTCCGGGGGTGAACCTGGGTAAATCCTTGTGTCTCCGCCCTCATCTCGCACCGCAGATGGCTAGCCGCCCTTGCCCCATGTTCTACTACTCGCTGCCGATTGCAGCATCTGCCGTGGTCATTCCCACGACATTTATGAGAAGTGATTGGTGGAAAATCTTGCAGTAATATTTTTGAAATTGATGAAAATGAAGTCTGTAATGAACCAAGCTATATATATTTGCTTTATTTCAACATATATGAGCATATTGTGCAGTTTAAGATGGGAGAGGGAGAACAAAAATTATGAATTGATTAAAAAGGTATGACTCCTTTTCTGTACTTATGCACGCAAGTGAACATTATGCTTGGGGAAAGTTTCATCAATACTTAGGGGAGTGGTAATGAATGATTACTTTGTTTGTGCCCTTTTGATAATGAGGCAAATGAGATGTTATTAGGGAACATTATTTTAACTTGATTGCATGATAGTAGCCCTGAACAAAAGTCTATGCATCCCATTATGCTTGTTGAGGTGGACGTGGCACATATTCAATGATGAATATTTATATTCCTATGTGTCTTTGAAATATGGAGGTTGAGGCTTGTATAATAGTCCAGTCTTTCAAATTATGAATCTCATCGTCGAATCATATGTTAGTGGGTGATAGTATCTTTAGTTGACAACTAAGCCTTTCCGCTAGTCTTTAAACTAATTCCACCAACATGGATAACATTGTGTTGGTGGACACCCATCCTTTAAACCATTATCCTAAAAAAAGAAATATCCCAATGAGTTGGCTCTTCTATGAAAGAAAACAGGCTGAAACTAAGAAGTACCCACCAAGCAAGGGAAAAATCAAGAGATGCTTATTCGTTCAAAGCATATAATCAAAATGTTGATGCATTATGGATACAAAAATCCGCTCAAAGATGAATGAAAAAAGACTTGCAAGCCCAAAAAGTGGCAACCAAAAACTCCTGCCACTCATGCAAAGGTGCGAGAAACATATCAACAGAGCACCTATCCTATTCGACTCCACCTATTGTCAACTAAATATACTAGTTACTTACTCATGTATGGGTCTTTAAATGTTGAAAGACTGGAAGGACACGGTGTTCCCAAAGTATTTAGTTCGTGATGCAAGCATGATGAACTACTTGTCAACAATTGAAAGAATCAAAGGCCTCAAAAACCTTACATATGATTCAATCAAATGCGATGTGAGAATGTTGTTCATTGCCACTGTTAGGTAATCATGCTCAAATGGTGTTGCCATATATTATCTCCTTTGTACCATGTATAATCATTTGTACACCAGCATAGTGGGCTCTCACTTTACTTTGTTATTAATTGATAAAGCTATGTTTCAAATATTTGCAATGTTAAAATGTTATGCATGAATAGATAAAAGTTCTTGTCAAATTCTTTTATTGCTTCTATAGTGCGTTTAAGTTGTTTGAGGACAAAAAACGATCTAAGATTGGGGTAGCTGATACATCTCAAATGTATCTAATTTTCCAACTACTTTGCTCGATGGTTTGATTCGGAATCTTCCCATACTTGGATAAAGCTGCTGAATAACGCTATTTTTAGCAAAAATCTCCTTTTTGTCAATTTTTGCAGGAAATAAAATCGAGGAAAAATACCATGTTAGTTTTTCACCAAATAATGAAGTATGGGACCTTGGAATCAAGCGAGCGGAGCCACGAGGCCTAAAATATACCAGGTGGCGCGCCCAAAGGGTGGGCGCGCCACCCAGGCCCTTTTGGCCATGGAGCATTGATACCTTTGATTCGGATTCACGGATGTAGTATAATAACTTTTTCCCTAGAAGACCTAGGTTTAATCGAAACTTGGAAAGCAATGCTAAAAGGAAATAAAAAGGACACGTCTACAAGACTTTGTTTCTTCATTTTACCTTAGTTTATCAGACCAACCTAGTTTAATTTTTATATTGGATTGAATCAATGGGTGGAGTTAGGCCAGGGTTGAAGATCCACCCACAGATGGACATCATATGGGATAAAAGATAATAATAATAAGCATAGTCATGTGTAATGTGTGAATGGAGATAATATCTTGTGGGAAACACATCCTAATATACTAAAGCCCCATGATGCAGCGGGCATAGCAATAGCCTCTTAATACAACCGAGTGCACACCGAAGCCACGGGCTACAAACGATTATTAAGTGAAGAACACAGATTAAAGCATTAAGTGGTGATATTTTTGTGATCCCGAATGGGTCGCTAAGCGAAGATCGTACTACCCTTTCTATCACTGGGGTTCCTATGAGATCGCCACTAGCCAAGTATCTCACCTCAAGCCTTTATAAATCTATTGGATCTTTGGTACCTACAAGTCCACAGATCGAGACAAGAGATAAAGAAACAAAGGATAGAAATATCAATTGCAAACAAAATACAATACTCCCATGATTAGATGCACATAGTTGCTGCGAGGTTTCTCCCTAACCCGCAGCCCATGAGGACTACTCACTCATAACAAATAGATCAAGGATAGAAAAAATCGTGCAAAATACTTAGACTGAAATCAAATATTCTTACAATGGTCGCCAAATCACAAGTAGATCTAAAGTACAAAGCAATGGATATCGCTAGTGGAGGGATGGATGGTAGAGTGGATGAAAAATGGATGAACAATGGTGTGCATCTCCTTTGGTGGTGTTGTGACGAAATCTGAGAATGGTGGCTCTCTAGGAGGCGACTGGAGCCTCGAAATATATAGACGTCTTCACAAAATTTCTAGGGTTTGATGAGGTGAAGCCGTCGGCACCCCGTACAGGCGGGCCCTGCCCGTACCGTCAGTCGTTACGCGCACTGACGCCAGAATTTTTCTTCCCAATTACTTGGTTGTGTGTACTTCCTCAAATTCATTCATTATGACTCCTGATTTCGCATTAAAACATGTGATTTCCTGCACAACATAATTCAAAGCAAGGTTTTTCATATCTTTGCAATTATTAGTCATTAGTGGCAAGTATTGAGAGTTTCTTGTCAATTGCTTGACTAAAAACAATGTTTAAACACAGAGAAAGATGGCAGATTTTAGATCCATCAACTTCCCCAAAGCTCAAACGTTGATCGCCCTCGAGCAAGAAGAAACAAAATAACTATAAGGAATTCAATGTTTAAACTTGAAACAACGAGAATAATAATTCACTTATGGTTGGTGGTCATATGTGCATAACACTTCATTCATTTGCGAGGCTTATCAAAGTTAGGGAGATGACAAGAGTACTATACAAGCTTTGGAAATTCAAGACAATTAATGTATAATTTAATATCAATATGAATAACTAGAAGTGTAGCAATCAATCCAATTCTTCTAGTTAACTCTCAGCTTGCCAAGGTACACTAGGATGTTTGAATGGTATGGTTGACTAAGAGAGTTTCATGTCCTAAGTAATATAACAATGAAGTGTCTTATTACACCCACATCAATAAATCAAGTCTATCAAAAACACTTCTAATCCAATCATTTTTTTTAAGAAAAATCCGTAGAGTAGTAATGAGACCATGCCAAATTGTTATGTGGATCTTCAAAGATATCTTTTTCTTTTCATTCTTTTCAAGGATTGCTGGCTGTTTATTTTGCAAGTGCTTGCACAACCTTTGAGAATACCAATACGTTTTCCCATAAATTGACACTAATGCAAATCATGTCATCAACTCATAGCCGAAATCCGGGGTTATACCATAGATCGTTCAAAAGCTAGCGGAGTTGTTGGCGTCCCAAAGGTGTGCACTAGAAACATAAATATCATAATTTTTCTTTCTCAATTTTATGATCTAGTACCACGGTTTGATCCACAAAGTTAGCTTTGGCATGCATCACAATTACCACTAGGCTTTATTTCAATCAAACAACTCCTTTCAAGAGTCCGTCAAGACTATCAAAATATCTATGGGGTTAAGTATCTTCAAGGGTATACTCTCAAGACAATCATTCATCAAACAAGTTGAACATTTTATAATTTTTCTTATTGTACTTGTTTGGAATTATTATTTCCAAGGAAAGACTCGGTTATCTAAGAGAACTAGAGCAAGAGCTTCAACAACTAACCAACATACTAATAAAAAGCTTTACTTTAACTAAATTAAATTACTACCACATGCATAGCATCTTATCAAATCAACCAAGTAAGATCAACAACTCAAACTTCAAAAGTGGGAGACATAGGACATACCTCTCATAAGCGACTTCAAGATTCCCTTCCTTATAGGGATATGTTCCTTCAAAAACTCAAACACGATTACTCTCATAATAATATAAAAGCAAAGAGGCAAAGTGCAAATCCACAAAAAGGAAAAATAGATTTGTTTTGTATTTTTGAGGAAAGGGATTAAAGAATAGAAAAGATCGTGCGACCAAGCAAGGGTTATAAGAAAAACAAATAAAAAAAAGAAAACTAAAAAGCAAAGGAAAAAAGCAAAGTGATGGAACAAACCAACACGAGTGTTTCAAAGCTCCCAAGGAGCTGGAGTAAAACCTCATTATTACACAAATAAATTTGCAAAGGGAACACATCCCCAAGATCAGGATTTTGCAAGCCCCTTTGTTGCTCACTGTGGCTGTGGTGGATAATCTCCCAAGTTCCATTGGCCATGCCAATTTTGGAACTGGGTGTTGAGGCTTGTAGTGGCATCTCGAAGGTTCATGGGTAGGTTGTTCATGTTTTGAATATTTCCTTCAAGTGCGTAGATGTCTTCATAGGTGGTGTAGTAGTTTGGTGGCTGCTCATCTTGTTCAGGATCTTCTTGTTCTACTTATTCATCTTCTCCCCCTCATCCCATGGGTATCTCTTGTTGGGGTAGATTATCCTCAACCTGCGCATCATATGGCAAACATCCCTCCTCGATAGAGAAAATACCATTAGGAAAAGGAGTTGGGATCAAGTAAAATTTCCTAGGTATATCGAGAAAATATCTACATGAGTTTTAGAGACCATACCACATGCTCTTAGAGTAGGGAGACCGAGACGGTGACTTCCTACCAATGGTTGGATATTACCTAGGTTAATGTGAAGTGCAAGTGCAAGAACGGTCACAACTCTCCCTCTCCATATGGGTCCACGAGGTTTAAGAGCCTCTTTCTTAAGGTAAAACACAAGCAAGGCGCCCAAATTTAGTATTAAGTTAAAATTAACAATAGCAGCCTTAGCGAGGATCAACATGTCCTCCTCATTAACTCTAGTAAACTCACCACGTGCCTGCAAGGTGTTAGCAATCACATAAAATAAATAACGGATAGCAGGGTGATAAATTTAGTTTCCCTTGGGTGTGTTTCCATGAATTATCATTAAGTTGAAGTATTTCCAAGGTGCAAGATCTAAAATAAAAGTAGTTGTGCGTACATCAGCGACGTTGTTGGCAAACCCAAAACATTGAGCCCATTGGTCGAGTGTTAGGATGTACTCATGGTTCATGAGGCGGAATTTGATGCGGTCAACTCCGGGCCTTTGTTCCTCGCTAAAATAGTAATGATCCACCGTATGCGTCAAGGTGCTGAAGAACACAAGTGTCAAGAAGCGATACGTGGCGACATCCTAAAAGACAAAGTCATACAGACCAACATTATTGCAAAGTAAATCAAAATCAGTACGAATGCCAGGTTGGTTTAGTATATAGAGACACACCCACTTGGTGGACTTGATTGCCTGAAGCTTGATACAGTTGAAATGGTTAATATGGAACTCCTCGGTGAACTCTATACCAAGTGACTCGGGGGGTCAACGTATCAACGGGTGGTGCGGAAGATTCCACAACCACCGCACGTGTACGGCTCCTCGTGTTCATCTAAAAATAATAAGATAGAATAAATAAGAAATAATAAGAAATGCTAATAATAAATTTTGAATCAATAGAAACATAGCATATGTGATCCTCTATACTATTTATAAAACAATTCTCCTCTAAAACAATACTAAGCATGCTCAATATCAACATTGAATAAAAACAAGACCTAAGTCTAGATTGACAATGGTGAATGATTGAGTGAAGATTTAGCTAAAATAACTTGGGGATCGGAGGATAATCATACCTTAGATCGATTGAGTGCGAGGAATCAAAGAAGTATATAGTAAATTTAAAGATCCAATGGAGGTGGTTTGGAGTTTGGAGGAAGAAGAAAGAGAGATTGATATTTGGGGATTTTTTGGTTACCTTCCTTGGGGTGTTTATGTTGGCCGAATACATGGTACAGGCGGTAGGTACGGCCAGATCCCGTCCGTATCGAGTGACTTACCTTGGGGGTGACGACTGCTACTAGACGGTGCACTCAGTACGGGGGCGCGGTGCGGTCGCGCGCGCCCATACTACTGGTCATTATGGGCATGGTATTATTTGCTTTAAATTTGATGTTTTCTCGAGGATATGGTACGGGCGCACCGTACGGTCGCGTCCGTCTGTACCACAAGTCGTTATCGACGCTGTTTGTTGTTGAAAAAATCAACCTTTCTATATTTCTTTGACTTGAGGTGCTACAGGCACACGGTACGGTCTCTTCCGACCATACCACAAGTCGAAAGTTTGATTAGTAGCTCTGTGCACCTTTGCACATCTTATCATAAGTAAAATAACAGTAACATACTTCATAAAAATTTAGCAATACTTTAGTCCATGTGTTAGTAAAAATAAAAGATCAAGGATTACCTTATTTCTTCTACTCTCTCCACAGATCTTTTTGTACACTCTTTATTTAAAACAGAACAAAACAAAAACAAAAACTAACAATACTAACACAAAATTAAATTTTTATTTCACATGGGTTGCCTCCCATGAAGCGATTCTAGTTAAGTTCAATTATCTTGACCCTGATGACAATCATTTAGGTTTAAGGAGTGGCATGCCCACTCCAAAATAGTTGGCTTTCAAAGTAATTATACCATCATCATTATGCTTGGCCTTCTTTTTCCTATGGAAGTGGACTATAAAAGGATCTCTAGATGGTAGCCCAATTCTCAGATTCCCTTCACGTAAATTAATCAAAGCTTTAATAGTTCTTAGGAATGGCCTACCTAAAATTATAGGTGCTATGGGATCTTCAGGCATGTCCACAACAACTAGATCAATAAGTGCGGGACTACCTTTAATTTCAACAACTATATTTTCTTTTATCCCAACAGCTTGTTTATAGGTTGAATCTGCTAGGTGGAGTCTTAATTTAGGAGTACTGAATGGCTCCAAGTTTAATTTATCAAATAATCTTTTCGAAATTGTTGAGACGCTCACACAAAGATCACAAAGTGCAAATATCTCATTGACTCCCAACTTAACTTTAATAGTAGGCTCAAATATATCAACTAACTTAGCAGGAAGCTTATCAGCTAGTATTTTGTACTCCAACTCTAGATCACGAACTTTAGATGCTAATTGTTGTATAAATTGTTGGTACATAGCATCATTACCTTGTTCTATTCCGGGATTCTTCATGGTGATCATTTTCAATAAGTCTTCCATGGTATACTCCGGTGTTGGCGCATTGCTATAGTCTAGCTCTTTAGGTTTCTCTTCATTGGTTAGAACCCTCATCATCTTGAGGTCTTCTACTAGATTTGGCTCGGGTTTCCAGCAAAATTTTCTAGTATGAGAGCTTGGCTCTCTGCAACTTTACCCAGTTGATCCTCCACGGTCTTTGTCCTTTCCTGTAGAGCCTGCGCATCATTTCTAATTGCAATGGACTGGTTAGATAATTTCCCTATACTACTTTCATGGTTCTCCGTGATTTTAATAAGCATATTATTTTCCTCGGTTTTATCTTGTATAAATGTTCTAACAGTTTGTTCTAACGAGATATTGCCATGATTTGCTCCATTATTATTATCATAACTATGATAAGGAGCTCTTGCAGGATTTGGATAATGTTTTTGAGCATTAGAAGCATAATGATTTTTCCATGCATGATTAAAACGAGTGTCCATTTCCAAAAAAAATGATTAAAAGGAGTGTGATATATAAAATTAACATCAGTAGTGATAGCATTAACTTGGGTATCATCTTTACCTTTTACTATGCTTAGCAACTCGTCTACCTTAGATGTAAGCTCTTCATTATTTACCTCAGTAATTGAACTTACTCTCTTTGAGGTTATTTCCACATTCCATTGGGCATGGTTGTTTTGCATATCATCAAGAAGTTTCTTTGCAACACTCACTTGCTTTCCCATAATTGTTCCTCCTGCTGCAGTTGACGAGGGTTTGACTCGTCAATGCCCATTGTTATGGGCTTGGGTTTTGGAGAAGATGGGGATACTGGAGATCGCGGGACGGTTAATAGACACGCAACAAGGGGACATGAAGTTTACCCAGGTTTAGGTCCCCAGAGGGAAAACCCTACTCATGCTTGTCTGTTCTTGATTACGGTGGAACCGAAAGTTACAAGGTGTGCGCATATGCAATATGGCGTGAGGTGTGTGTATGAGTTGTCTAGGTCTTCCTCGTCGTGCCCTCCCGGCCTTTATATAGATAGGCCAAGTCTCAAGGGTAGGTCGAGTCGGTTACAAATTAGGGTTTCACCCTTGAATAATCTATCTACAGCATGGTTGTGTTCTCCAAGGAGTCGAACTTCTACCGGGCTTGGGCCACCCGGAGTCTTCTTAGACAGCAAGTCTTCACGTGGGCCTTTCCTGGGCTTGACAGGGTATACCAATGTGAAGCACCCATAGGGTATATCCATGTTAGTAGCCTTCGAGTGTTTAGTCGAATCGTAGATTCGACTGGAGACTCTATAATCTTTCGGGTGATTCTCATTCGAACATGTCTTTCGAATAAATGTGTTAGTTCGTAGGGATTGTTGATACATGTGTCTGACTCACTTGACGGATCAGGGTCAGTTAACTATCTTAGGACAAAACAACACAATCTTCTTCAGACTCGAGTCCCCGGACTCGAATTCGGAACAATGCTGGCATAATTCGACTCTGGCCGTTGAGGTCTTATAGGAGTCGAATTTCAGTGTTTTAAGTTAGATACCCAACGCGTCCGTCGGGATTTTTCATCGTGCCTGTTATCACGGTATGTTACTGGCATAGCGCAGTCTGGTGCGTTACCAGGCCATTAGATGATATCTATAGGGCTTATATTTGCATCGTAGACACATCATCCAAAAGTTTATCATCGTGGAGGTGTTTCGTGTGACCAAGGAGACGGCTTCTCACTTAGCGTTAATTTGGGAAAAGTTGCCAAAAAGATTTTTGTTACATGTCATCCGAATAGTTCATAGGGTATGCGACCATCGCTACCTATGGGAGTATCCCCCGAGTGTCTGTTCGAGTCATAGACTCGAGAGGAGACTTTAGTTCTTCAGATGGCATCAATGCCTTTTTTTGAATGCGCGACCAGTGCTCCCTATGGGAGTAGCCCCCCGAGTCCGTAGTGGAGTCGCATACTCGATGTAGGACTCGAATATGTCTTTAAGGCATTTTTACTATTTTTATTTCTCAGGTGCACGACTAGCGCTCCTGATAGGAGTATCCCCCGAGTAATTGGTTGAGTCGTAGACTTGAGTAAGTACTTTTGTTCAGTTGAAAGTTTCGATCAGTTGTTGGCTTTGCTTGGATGATGTCATTGCTCACGCCTGGTGAGCTCAACTGTCTGTGGCAACAGAGATGATGCGACATGAAGATTGTGGGTCCCACCTTCTGAAGTGGATTTGACTAGTCACGCATAACTTTGGCAAAAATTACGGCGCCTCCTCGATTCCTGTGCATAGTGGGCGGCGTGTTCACGACGGTTCGGGCGGCTGTTGACACGTATACGGTGAGATGTAAGGCACGCGTTAGGGCTTCTGTATTGATGGCTCCTCTTCATCTTCCTACTCCTTTTATACCGTGATGGAAACAAACGAATTTTTACCCCTTCGCCATTTGCATTCATCTTGTCCATTGCTACAACTTCTAGAGCTCGTGCTTGTGCTGTGCGCTGGACATCCTCCGTGTTTTTTCCTTCGTCGTTTCTCCGCTCACGTCGCCGCGCTCACTGCGCCACTAAGATGGGAAAGCCGAAGAAGAGATCCTCCGCTACAGCGGGCTCGAGCGCCGCCGGCACCGTTAAGAAAGTCGCCACTCCTAGTCGCACCACCGATGGTGGGTGGAGGCGCACTCAGATGAGGGATTCAGATTTGCGCAAACTGCACGAGTCTGGCCCGATCTCCAAGAACAAGGGTGACGCTATTCTTCTTGATCAGGGGGTAATCTCGTGCTCACCCAAGGGGTTTCGTTTCATGTTTTACGCTTTTGTTGTTCCCGGTCTTTCCTTTCCTGCTCACGGATTTCTTTGTGGGCTTCTTTTTCTCTATGGGCTTCAACTTCATCATTTGTCGTCCAACTCTCTTCTCCACATTGCGTGCTTCATCACGCTTTGTGAGTGTTGGCTCGGTATGGAGCCTCACTTCGGCCTCTTCAGGAGACTTTACTCTGTGAAGAGGCAATCTAGAACCAGTGGCGTCTATCCACTAGGTGGGTGCGGGATTTGCATCCACCCCTCTGTCTATTTTTTCTACTTCCATCTTTGCGAGTCCGTCCAGCAGTGGAAGAACAAATGGTTCTACATCCGTGACGTCAAGATGGATGGCCAACATTACGGGATCGCCCCCTTCGAATCCACCCAGAAGATCACCCAAAATTGTTCATGGTCAAATGACATCATGGAGGGTGAATCCGAAGAGGTGGAGAGGCTGTATCAGCGGGTGGAAGTGCTCTAGCTAACTCTAGGCAAGGAGGTGAATGGTGTTGATACTATTCGCACCGTTGAAAGGGCATGTATGCCCCCATGTGTGGTTTTGGTAATTAATGACATTCTCTATGGACTAATGTGTAAATTGAGTTTCACTTGTAGGTTTGTCCATTGGCATCGCTTGGGCCATGTTTTGGTCTCAAGGTTGAAAGTTGAAGAATTGTCCAAGGGCTTTGTGCCCTTTGGAATCATGAAGAAAGAACGTGCTTGAGGGTTGATCAAGACAAGTGCAAAGAGTTGCATCAAGATGGATCAACCTTAAGAAGGGATGAATAAGGGCAAGCTCAAGATGCGCCATCTCGAGAATATCTCATGCTTGAAGCTTCCCATCCTCGGTGATCATGGAGTGATGAAGACAAGTACAAAGAAGAGGTTTCCTCATGGAGTATGGGGGAGCAATTTGCAAGTCTTCATCAAGAAAGAGAAAACAAGAAAGGTATTCCCACTTGAGAAGAACAAGACGGTTTACATCAAGTTCAAGTGGAATGATCAAGTTAAAGGTATGATCTTGATAAGGCTTCTCTTTTACCGGTCTCGTGTTGTTAGTTGGGAAACTGGGTTTAGGATAGATAGCCGTTCTATCAAGAGGGGCTCTCAAGTGGGTGTATCGATCGCATCGTTCGGATAAAGCTCAAACCTTTGCATTCATAGCATCATATTTCTTGTTGTTAGTTGGTTCTTGTCCATGAGAGGATCTAGACCTTGTGGTTATCATCATAATATGCTCTAGTTCTTCATCTAAGGATTTCCCTTGCATATCTTATTGCGGTTATTGATATTGTGAATATTCTGGCTCCACACCTTGGGAGATACATCACATATATATTCTACATGTCGTTATATTTCCAACAAAATTGGTTTCATCTCGTTTGGAGTTTGGACGCGAAAGTTGTTGCAGTTTTGGTTTCTAAAGTTTTACCGGCCGGAAGTTCCGGCTACCCACCAGAAGTTCCACTAGGGCTTTTTGCCGCCGGAAGTTCCGGTTCTTCTTCCGCTCACGTTCTGTATCCTCTCTATCTGGTTTGGTGTTTTGTCGGAATTTGGGTCAGAAGTTTCGGAGGTAGTATCGCCCCCGCCGGAAGTTCCAGCCAGGGACCGTAAGTACCGCTCGAGCATAAATGCCACCGGTAGTACCGGGTGAAATTCCGGCTCTTGTTCCGCCCACATTCTGTATCCTCAGTATTTTGTATGCTCTATTTGTCGGAACTTCGGTCGGATTTTCCACCGGTAGTTCCGCTCCCACCGGAAGTTCTGGTGGTCCGGCGGAAGTTCTGGCCAGGCTCGTGTTTTGAGTCTCTCACATCGCAGTTTTCTAACCGTTGGTTGTGTGCCACCAAAATTTATGTCCTCCCACCGGAAGTTCCGGCTAGGGTCGCGAATGCCAATAATGGGCAGATCTGGGAGCCCTCTAAAATGGGCTCCTCTTCTCCTTCGTGGGTACGAGGTATTTTCTTGGTTCTTGGATTTCTCTCTCTCCTCCATTGTTGAACTTGAAGAGCTTTCCCTCTCCCTTTCCCTTCATATGATTCTTGCATCTTTTTGAGGGATTTGAGAGAGGAGATCTAGATCTACAATCCCCCCAAGCCAAATCCCTTCTTGTGAAGGAATCATTGGGATCTAGATCTTGGAGAGTTTTGTGTTCTCCTCTTGTGTTCTTACTCCCTTATTCCCCTAATAGCTTTTGTAGCTTTGTTGGAATTTGGGAGTGAAGGACTTGCCCTTGCATTTGGTGCATAGGTTTGAGTTCTCCTTGGAGATTCGGCGAGTTCAAGCTTGCGGGCTTGTTACTCTTGGATTCTTGGAACCCTAGACGGTTGTGTGGTTGGGTTGTTGACTTCTTGTGACCTTGTGTGGTCTTGTAGCCTTTTGTGGCTTTGTTGGCCTTTTGTGGAATTGTAGCATTGATGTGGCACATATCACTTTAGAGCTTTGTTGGGAAACCCCAAGAGGAAGGTATGATGAGTACAATAGAAAGTTTTTTCCTCAGTAAGAAACCAAGGTTATAGAACCAGTAGGAGGAAGGAAACGACTCAAAGGTGTTGCTAGAAACTTCGAAACCTTCACAACACAAACTCAAGACTTTGCCCCAACGAATAGTGAGGTTGTCAATCTCACCGGTTTGCTGAAAACAAAGGATTAACCGTATGGTGTGGAAAGTAATGGTGGCTTGCAGAAAGTAAACAGTAACAATGGAAGATGTATCAATGGTAAAGATTGGACCGAGGTCCACAGTTCACTAGAGGTGTTCTCCTTAAGATAAACAACATAACATGCTGGGTAAACAAATTATAGCGGGGCAATTGCATGACAGAGCAAGGAATAACAATGCAATACTAGACATTCATGATCCTATGAGATTTGATTGGGCATTACAACAAGATACATAGACCGCCATCCAACTGCATCTATGAATAGTAATCCACCTTCAGGTTATCATCCGAACCCCCTCCAGTATTAAGTTGCAAGCAACGGATAACTGCTTTAAGCAAGGTGTGTAAAGTAAACAATACAATTGTTCCATGAACAAAAGATCATTGATTTCTCCCTAGTAGAAACAGCACATCTACAACCTTAGAGATTTCTGTCACTTCCCCAGATTCAATAGAGGCATGAACCCACTATCAAGCATAAATACTCCCTCTTGGAGTCACTAGCATCTACTTGGCCAAGATAGCTACTAGAAACGGAGAGCATGCAAGATCTCAAACAACACATGCATGATAGAATCAATAATATAGAATCATTAATCAATCTGACATAGTAATCTCAATTTCCATCGGATCCCCGCAAACACAACATGCATGATTACAAATAGATGATCTTGATCATGAACGAAGCTCAGAAGATCTAAACATGGTAGCACAAAGGAGGATAAAAAACCATCTAGCTACTGTATGGACCCATAGTCCAATGTGGAACTACTCACACATCATACTGGAGGCTGGCATAGTGATGAAGAAGGCCTTTGGGATGATCTCTCCCCTCCGGCAGGGTGCCGGGAAGAGCTTCAGATCCCCCCGATCTAGGTACGATGGTGGCGGCGGCCACGGATTGTTTCGTGGAAGATTGATCAGGTCATTAGGGTTTAGGTATCGGGGGATTCCTATAGGCAAAGTGGGAGGCCGAGGGGGTGCCCGAGGCGGCTGCACCCCCCAGGCGTGGGCCAGGCCTGGCCGCGCGGCCAGGGGGTATGGCCCCCTCGAGGCCCTTATCCGTCTCGTCTTCCCCTCTGTGAAATATTGACTTTGGCTTTTGTCCCGTCCAATTCCGAGAATATTCATTTTCTAGCTTTTCTGGAACCAAAAACAGAAGAAAACAGACAACTGGCACTGTGGTATCTTGTTAATAGGTTAGTCCCAAAAAACATATAAAAATACCTCAAAGTGTAGACAAATCAAAGCAAAGCAAAGTGGATACTAAACAAGCATGGAACAACAAAAATTATAGATACGTTTACGACGTATCAAGAATCCCAAAGCTTAATTCTTGCTCATCCTCGAGTAGGTAAGTGATAAAAAGTATAATTTTTGAGGTGACATGCACCATCAAAATCAGGATCAAACCATTTGCAAGCATTTAAATCTGGGATCAAAGAACTCTAAACATGAGCATGAAATATGAAGTTGTAACAATAAGACATAGTAACTATGCATGCAACATGAAAGGGTACAAACAAAGATCATGAATAACAATGCATTGAAAGATGTTTGTTTGTTTCACATATAGAAAACATAGCATAGTGGCATTAAGCATGTCCCTCATGGAGTAGCAAAACATAAATGCATAGTACACCTTCAAAGTTCATAAGGGTAACTAGATACAAATAGTTCATGAGCAAGCAATATCAACAATATGAATCAATCAACTATGCTCTCTTAATTGGTGCCTAAGGATAGAAGGTGGAGACTGAATATAATAGTGGAAGAAAGGCCCTTCAAAAGGGAAGCAGGGATTTCAAGTCTCATAAAGATCTTCCAAAAATTATGGTACTTGTTAGCTTTCAGCTCTCATTGCCCCTATCATAAGAATCTTGAAGTGATTAAGGTTAAAATGAACAAACCATGGAGTATATGCTTGACAAAGTATAAGTTGGTAATCTCATGTCCCTTGAGTATGAGGGCCGCTCCTCATGCTACTCAACTTTAGTTACCGGTAAGTTCTTGTCATAGTAAGTAATGTGTATCATAGAGGACCGCCAACGGGGTACCCCTTGCACATGATACAGGAGCTATCCCATATCAAAATGGCAAGGCAAGCAGACAATGATCATCTCAGCAATCTGATTATTTACCATGGGAAAATGGTGCTTTTTTCTCTCTTTCCTCTTTTCAATGTCTCTTTTTTATATATAAGAAGAAAGCTTCATAGATTGCTCACTATGGTGATGTTGAATGTTTCCACCATGATTAGGCATGGCTTAGGCTAGCGGCCCAGGCGTTTCTCTAACACACATACATAAATCCATGGACTTACAAGCTTCCATTTTATTTAACACCAATGACATCCATAAACAATAGAGCATGATATTAACTGGGTATAATGTACAGGTGCAATGTTGAAAGCGTTCCCCGTGACAGCATGGTTCTGCTAATTCCAACGTATAAGTGCAAGCATATACAACATAGATGACACAATGGTTCAAGTTTATTAGGGGCAAGAAAAATAAAGTGTGCCATCAAGTTTGTGAGAGCTTTAATCAATAATTTTTCACATAACAAAGTGACTTTTTAATTGGAAGGTAGATAAAACAAGGATATACTTGGAATGGTGTAACACACCATGCATAGGAATTTATAGTGGACACTTTGGAATAACTTGGTTCCTTGGGGGTTGGATGCATGAGTAGAGCTTACTCAATACAAGTGGAGGCTAGCAAAAGACTGGGAGAAACTAACTAAGAGAGCAATAATGGCCATAATCATGCAGAGCGACAAAACATTACTGATCAAAGCATAAAGTGGTACCACAAGTCAAAAAAATGATCATAGAGGCTAAGGTGACTGGTTCATAGTCATAACATGGTGTGAGCATGTGCCAAGTCAACCCAAACAAAGCATCAAAGGAGAATACCACAATACTATGCTTTTGTATGTTAGAACAACGCATGATTCTTTCAAGGCAGATTAAGAAATCCTAATTGTTTGGAACAAGTCATGCTACAGCAGTAAATACTAAGCATAAGGTCAAAACAACATCTATCATGACATGATAAAGTCTAAGTCACAGTCAAAGCAAGCTCCTCTTGTACTACTAAAGCAAGAACTTCATACTCCTTTCCAACACCAATCAACTTATTTGAAACAACATAGGAAAAGCGTGGGTACAACTACTTTATTCAAGAAAACTAAGCAAACAAAAACCAAAAACAAAAACTAAGATGCTTCAAGAACAACACAACAGTGCATGAAACTATAAAAACGAAGTGTCTAGAAAGACCTGAGATTTTTATTGATGAAGAAGAGGATTCCTTGGGCATCCCCAAGCTTTGATGCTTGTACCTCTGAAATATTTCTTGGGGTGACACGGGGTGTAATCCCCAAGCTTGAGATTTTTCCATTCTTCATCTCATTACATCATTCTTTCCTTACACCTGAAAATTTCCCTTCATACAAAACTGCACACAATCTTCATTAGCAACATTAGTGCATTCAAAAGGTAATAGACCTTTGGGTTTAGTTTTAAAATAGAAAAACTTTCACTAAACACACAAGCTACTGTAGCAATTCCTTCAAAAAGATCAATTTCCCAAAAAAGAACTCAAAAAGGAATCAATAAGAAGCAAATGCAAATAATGGCAGAAATCTGTCAAAACAGACCAGCAGGTAGAAATAGATTTTTTCGTAGACCTTCTATTGCTCAATTAAAAAGTGCTGAACTAAGGAAAGTTATCTAACAACCTGGGGGATTTATTCAGAAAATTACAGATCAATCTGACTTATAGTGGAGCACAAAAATCTGTTTCGAGACAGCAACTCTCCAAATCTTACTTCCCTCTCATTAGAGGTTATTCCTGGCACAAAAATCAAACAAAAAAAGGATAAGGAGAGGTTATTACAGAAGTAATAACTTCCAAGACTCAAGAAAACTATTGGGTTATCTCCCAAGAAGTACTTTTCTTTAACGCCTTTAAGTTAGGCATAAGAAGCAAGAATCAAGTACTTTCAAATGAAGAAGCATTAAGATCAATACTCGAAATTTCTTCAACTAGGAAAGGTATCTCATCCAAATGAGTTTTAGAGGATCCTTTCTCATCTATCTTAGGTTCACTACTTTCATCAAATGGGTTTTCAGGAACAATTCAATCAAAATTATTTTCTAAGGCTTCATGCATTCCTACCCGTTTAAAAGGTATGGGTATCTTAATTTCCTCTCCATTGGGTTTGGTTTTATCCAACTTTTCTAATGTACCCATAACATCTACACATGAGCCTAGCATGTTAAAACGATCAAAAACCTTTTTGGCTTCCTTAGCAACATCATTGAATTATTTTAGCAAAGTTTCTAGGATAAAATCTCTCTTTTTAGCATCCTCCACTTATTTTAGTTTGAGAAACATTATTTGCATCATGGGGTTAAGGTTAACAAACCTAGCCTCCAACATGTGAACTAAAGAAGTTGTAGTATTTTCATAATTAGGAGCAAGTTCTGCTAAGGATCTACCCTCAATATCCTCATGTTTGCTAATGTGATTAAAGAATTCTTCAATATTTTCTTTCCCAATTATAGAGCCACTACCTATTGAAAGGTCTTTGAGGGTGAACTTAGGGATCAACATGGTGAGCTAGAGGAAGGTGACAACTAGAGGAAGAACTAATTGTTTTCTGTGTTTTTATAAGAGAAAGCGAAACCAAGGAAACTAATTTTTTTTTGTAATTTTTGATAAAAAGAAGCAAGCAAAACAAGGAAAAAAGAAACTAAGCAAAACAAAAACAAAGTAAAGAGAGAGGTTGTGAAGGACTCCCCTTGTGAAGCCGTCCTTAGCCTCCCTGGCAACGGCGCCACAAAAAGCCTTGATGCGGCTCATATCACTTTAGAGCTTCGTTGGGTAACCCCAAGAGGAAGGTATGATGAGTACAGAAGAAAGATTTCCCTTAGTAAGAAACCAAGGCTATCGAACCAGTAGGAGGAAGGAAACGACTCAAAGTTGTTGCTAGCAACTTGGAAACCTGCACAACACAAACTCAAGACTTTGCCCCAACGAACAGTGAGGTTGTCAATCTCACCGGTTTGCTTAAAACAAAGGATTAACCGTATAGTGTGGAAAGTAATGGTGGCTTGCAGAAAGTAAACAGTAATAGTGGAAGATGTATCAATGGTAAAGATTGGACCAGGTTCCACAGTTCACTAGAGGTGGTCTCCTTAAGATAAACAATATAACATGCTGGGTAAACAAATTACAGTGGGGCAATTGACAGGACAGAGCAAGGCATAACAATGCAATACTAGACATTCATGATCCTACGAGATTTGATTGGGCATTACAACATGATACATAGACTGCCATCCAACTGCATCTATGACTTGTAATCCACCTTTAGTTTATCATCCGAACACCCTCTAGTATTTAGTTTCAAGCAACGGTTAACTGTTTTAAGCAATGTGTGTAAAGTAAACAATACAATTGTTCCATGAACAAAAGATCGTTGATTTCTCCCTAGTAGCAACAACACATCTACAACCTTAGAGATTTCTGTCACTTCCCAGATTCAATAGAGGCATGAACCCACTATCGAGCATAAATACTACCTCTTGGAGTCACTAGCATCTACTTGGCCAAGATAGCTACTAGAAACAAAGAGCGTGCAAGATCTCAAACAACACAGACATTATAAAATCAATAAGACAAAATCATTAATCAATTTGACATAGTAATCTCAATATCCATCGGATCCCTGAAACACAACATGCATGATTACAAATAGATGATCTTGATCATGAACGGATCTCACAAGATCTAAACATGGTAGCAAAAAGGAGGAGAAACAACCATCTAGCTACTGTATGGACCCATAGTCCAAGGTGGAACTACTCACGCATCATACCAGAGGCTGGCATGGTGATGAAGAAGGCCTCCGGGATGATCTCTCCCTCCCGGCAGGGTGCCGGGAAGAGCTTCAAATCCCCCTGATCTAGGGATGATGGTGGCGGCGGCTATGGCCTGTTTCGTGGAAGATTAATCGGTTCCTTAGGGTTTAGGTATCGGTGGCTTCTAATAGGCGAAGAGGGAGGCCGAGGGGGTGCCCGAGGCGGCTGCACCCCCCAGGCATGGGCCAGGCCTGGCCGCGTGGCTAGGGGGTGTGGCCAGTGGCGGAGCCAGGATAAAATAGGAGCCTGGGCGGGCCCCGTAAGCTAAGTAAAAAATCGAGAATTGCAACCACATGTTTTGATATATTATGCAAATATAAGTACCAAACTAAAGAAATTTATAACATGATAGTTTGAAATAACCTAACACATAATTAAATTTAAAAAAAAATAGCTCACTAGACAATGGTAGTCATAAACATCAATCGACATATCCAAATGTGATTTCAAACACCCAAAATAAATCCTACAAAAATGAAATGAAGAGTAAGAATTACTAGTTCATATAATTATGTATATGTATTAACATTAGAAAGCAAGTCACATACCTTTAAAATACTAATGACGCGATGGAAAAACCCCTTTATGACTCGAGAAGATGTGAAACCATTGAGTAATAATGACATCATCCAATGTTGTTCTCTACCTCGGATCTACCCAATCTCTCTCACACACGCACTCTATGAACTGGGGGGAAAGCGGAAGAACAAGATGAATAGAAGAGAGGACACGATATTTGTGAAGCGTACAACTGTACTTCCTTTTTATGTTTCTCTTCCTTTTATTCAGAATCTGAAGGTCTAACTACCTCAGCTAAAATCGCTCCACACGACCAGCGAGCACTCGTGCCATCCCACGACACGATCGTGCAGAGCGAGAGCTACATGCACCTATTACATCAACACTGATCCGTTTTGTCATCCATCCCATGACTGGTTCAGAGCATCTGCTAACTGAAAAAGACTGAAATTTGAACCTAAATATGATGCACAAAGGTTTATTCAACATCCAAGTAATTATTAATGGCCACATGAACCGATGGCTCTTGTTCTGACTATGCAACATTAAAATTTTTAGCACTTCCTTTAGGAATCACATACCTTCTCGTATCCGATTTTAATACTATCTCCGTTTCATAATATAAGTCAGCTTGCTAAAAAAGCTTATATTGTGAAACAGAGGGAGTAATAACCAAAGGTAATATGGTGATTTGGAAGTATAAGTAAGTAAAAGTGCTCAAGTTAGATATAAATCAGAAGGCTAATTCGGAAATGGTAGTGGAAAGAAATAATCAAATGTCTGTATCACTGCAATGCCAAGCGAGAACCATTGTCAATACCCAAAGCTAAGTGGCAAATTATCGTAGTATACAAAAATTAATCAGACGAGCCAATGAGAGGAGGCGCGTTCTACGCTGACAGCCTTGTCGTCGCCCGTCGGAAGGAGCAGCGCCCGTGCCCGGCGAGGCACCTGATCTGCAGCTCTGAATTGCGATGTGACGAATCGGGGTTGTTCCTAGGAGACGTCGGACGGATAAGCCTAGCAGCCGTTGATAGGTTTTTAAGGGTACCCTGATCGATGGCTGCGTGGCATCATGCGTGGATCTGTCGTGGCGAGAAGCTAAGCAATTTTACTAAAACTGACTAGCTGGGCTGCCTGACCGAGAGCACAACGTGGGCCCAATAAATATTTGCCTGGGCAAAACACGTCGCAACCAGCCGAAAACCGAAAACTTGGGTACCTGACATATAAGCTTATACGGTATATCTGGCAAGGGAGCCCGAGCTGCCCCGGGTAGCCGGGTGTCGTCTCGGTCCATGCCGGGTGTTGTCTCAGTCCATGGGTGTGGACCCCTCGAGGCTCTTCTCCGTCTCGTTTTCTGATTCTATGTTTCCATTGATGAAATATTGATTTTTATTTTTGTCCCGTCTAATTTTGAGAATATTCATTTTCTAGCTTTTCTGGAACTAAAAACAGAAGAAAACAAGCAACTGGAATTATGACATCTTGTTAATATGTTAGTCTCAGAAAACATATAAAAATACCTCAAAGTGTAGACAAAGCAAAACAAAGTGGATACTAAATAAGCATGGAACAACACAAATTATAGATACGTTTATGACGTATCAAGCCTTTTATGGCTTTGTTGTTGGGAGCCTCCAATTGAATTGTGGAGATAGCCCCAATCTTGTACGGGTTTTGGTGACCGCCCTCAAGTATCTTTTAGTGGATCATGAGTAGCCTTTGTGGCGAGCTCACGGGAGAATAAGGTGAGCCTTTTGTGGCGCCAATAAGTTGCGTGCCTTCGCAATCGGAGTGAGACCTTGTGTGGCGTTGGGTGAGCATCGAGCCACCACATCTTGAGATGAGCCATTTGTGGCGTTCAGAGAGCATTGCGCCATCGCACCTCTCCAACCGAGACGTAGCTCCTTTGGAGGTGAACTTCGGGATAAAAATCTTCGTTTTCGCGTCCATCGGTTATCTGTCAACCGAGTCATTTAATTATGCACTTTACTTTGTGATAGCCATCGTGCTTAAAGTATTTATATCTTGCTATCACCTTGTTGCTTTAATTGCTTAGCATAGGTTGTTGGTGCACTTAGGTGAACCTAGTGGTTAGGTTTTGTGCTCAATAAATTAAACGTTAATTTTATTCCGCATTTATTTGAGCCTAAACCATAATAATTTTAAAATCCTATTCACCCCCTCTAGGCGACGTCCATTGTACTTTGAACCTTCCTCAAGCGTCGGGTGCGACCGCTCCAAACGAGGGCGCATCCAATGTTTTTGTACTCTGGCGCCAACAACCCGACGAGAGTTTTGTCAGAGGAGATGTCCTCGGCGGACCTCGGCAGGATGCTTCGGCCTCTGCTGAAGCACAAGGACGAAGAGGATCTACCGGGAAGTCTCTGAATGCCCACTTTCACGCCAAGAAAGAGGTCCCTCAGGTAAAACCTGTATTTGCATGTAATGCTCATCTGAATGCTTCTTACTTGCTATCTTTGTTTGACTGACTGTCTGCTTTGGCCTTTAACTAGCAGAACTTCAAGGTAAAGGGCATGATGTCCCCTCTGCCTAAAAAGTACGAGGATGCGCCAGATGGTGGAGACGCGGAGTCTGAGTCTGAGCTCCCCCTTCTTAGTCTCCTACCACCGAACCCCCCGAGCAGAGCGAAGGGCTATCTCGAAAGAGATCTTGAAGCGAGAGATGGGGCGACACCGCCAACCCTGAGGGGTCCTGCCTTCCTCGAGATTCATGGAGGGGATGAGGGTGTAGATTCCCCCATTCCTGTCCTGCCTGTTCGAGTCGTGGCTCCTCAGCCTCCAACCAAGAAGAAGAAGGAGTAGAAGGAGGCTCCCGTTTTTAATTTGTCCAACATTCCCTCATGAGTTTCTGGGCCCTTCTTATTGTTTTTTGGTATGCTAAGTATTAGCTTGCTATTGAATTGATTCGTCGAATGTGTTAGGAGGAACTCCTCAGAAAAGTTTCAAGGGGGAACTCAAAGAGATGCAAGGGGAGTAGAAAGTTGTTTCGACGTTCCCGAAGACGGTGGCCGACTCCTACGACGATAAATCAATCTCCATGAGGCCAGGGGCTCATGAAATTATTGCTTAGAAGACGCAAGTGAAACCTTCGGAGTCTTCGGGTGACCATGTAAGTAGTCTATTTTCTCTAGTGGGGGGAGACCTCGATCCCTTTATTCATTGGATGGGCTGTTGACTTTGTAGCCTTTTATCCGTGACATCAACTGCCTGGGCCAGCGGTACCTTGCTTTGGAGGTCAACCTCAAGCACCTCCAAGGTGCGTGGATTCCTTCTGTTTGATTGTAACATTTTACTAAGACTTGTTTGTTTTTACATTTCCTTGTTGAGTTTTTCAGATGAGAACAATGATGCTCTCCACAAGCTGAACGCACTCCAAAAGAGTCTCGGCCAAGCGGAGACCAAGGCGAAGCATGTTGCCGAGGCCCTCCAACACCAACAACAAGAGGCCCAAGACCATGAGCAGCAGCTTGCGGCTGCCACGGCTTCGCGGGAGAAGGCTATGGCCGAAAATCTTATGGCTACTGCCAAAGCGATGTCCAGTAAGACACCATGTTCCTCTTTTGAGTTTGCTTTTCTTCGGATGTGGTTCCTTTTGGTTTTTATCCGAATTTTTTTTGCCGTGTGTTGCAGATTCTTCTGGCGTTGCGTTTGATCGCAGTGTATTGGAGCATGGGGATCCCATGGCGGATGAAGTTGCGGCAATCGAAGATCGCTGCACCTTGATGATGGCTCGGTTTATGTAGAGCCTTGTTGGGAACCCCAAGAGCAAGGTATGATGAGCAACAACAAGTTTTCCCTCAGTTATAGAACCAAGGTTATCGAACCAGTAGGAGAAAGAAACCACTTCCGAAGGTGTTGCAAGCAACGTGGAACCTGCACACAACACAACCAAAATACTCTGCCCCAACTTATTAGTGAGGTTATCAAGCTCACTGGTTTTGCTAAAAACAAAGGATTAAGCGTATAGTGTGGAATAAAGTAATAGCTTGTGGTAATTGTAGAAAGTAAATAGTAAACAGTATATAGAATATCAATGGGAAGGAATGGACCAGGGTCCACAGTTCACTAGAGGTGTTTTCTCCATAAGATAAATAACATTCTGGGTGAACAAATTACAGCGAGGCAATTGACAAATAGAGAATGTATAACAATGTTTGTACATGACATGATGATCACTATGAGATTCATTCGGGCATTACAACATGATACATAGACCATAATCCAACTGCATCTATGACTAATAATCCACCTCCGGGATATCATCCGAACAACCTTTGGGTATTAAGTTGCAAGCAACAGATAATTGCATTAAGAAAAGTGTGTAATGTAAACAATACAATTGCCCTTAGGCAAAGTATTGTTGTTTTCTCCCTAGTAGCAATAGAACATCTACAATCTTAGAAGTTTTTGTCACTCTCCCAGATTACTAGAGGCATGAACCTACTATCGAGCATAAATAGTCCCTCTTGGAGTCACAAGCAAATAGTTGGCCAAAGTAACTACTAGCAATGGAGAGCATGTAAGATCACAAATAACATAGACATGATAGAACAATGATCAATCTGACATAATACTCAATATCCATCGGATCCCCGCAAACATAACATGTAGCACTACAATAAGATGATCTTGATCATGATAGGCAGCTCACAAGATCTAAACATGGTGGCACAATTAGGAGAAACAACCATCTAGATGCTGCTATGGACCTGTAGTCCAAGGATGAACTACTCACACATCACTCCGGAGGCTAGCATGGTGATGAAGAAGTCCTCCGGGATGATATGCCCTCTCCGGCAGGGTACCAGGAAGAGCTTTAGATCCCTCCCGATCTAGGGACGGCGGTGGCGGTGGCTACGGACTTTTTCGTGGAATTATGATTGGGTACTTAGGGTTTTTGCCTCGGGGGGTTTATATAGGCGAAGGAGCAAGGTCGGTGGAGGCTCGAGGGGGCCACACCCTAGGGCGACGTGCCCCTCGGCTATGCCTGGACCAGGGGTGGTTGCCCTGGGGTGCGCCTTCCCCTCTCCTTCGGACTCCAGGTCGTGTCAGGAAAAAATAGGAACTTCGGTTTTTGTTTCATCCAATTCCGAGAATATTTCTTTACTAGTTTTTATAAAACTAAAATCAGCAGAAAACAGGGAACTGGCTCTATGGCACTTGTTAATAGGTTAGTTACACAAAATGCATAAAAATGCCACAAAGTTTGGACAAAACATAAGATAGTTGGTGCAAATCAAGCATGAAGCATCAAAAATTATAGATACGTTTGCAACGTATCACACCTCTGCTGTGGATTCGCTAGGAAAGGCTAAGGAGGTACTCACCCGCTTCTACAAGGAGATCAATCTGAAGGGCGTCACCCTATACGATGTTAACTCCCTTGCAGAAGCTTTGACGGGTGACGCTCCTGCGAGCTACAAGCGGATGCAGAAGGGGGTGGGCACCACTATGGGGTTGGCGATGGCGGTGGCGTCTGGAGCATAGCTGGACCTTCAGCAAATCACCTCCAAGATGCCAACAGTAGCGGATGGCACCAAGGTAGCGTTTGATCCCTTCGCCTTGAAGTGCAAGCATTTTGGCCTGAAGTTGATTGACCTCTTAGCCTCATATGCGATGGAGCAGCAGAGGGCATCCAAGGCTAGGCATTCTTAGTCCGAAGCTACTCCGGATGCTGTCGCCTAGGTCTTCTACATTGTAGTTGTAGCAGGATTTTTCTGTTGCCTTGCCCTTGTGTCTGTAATGCTTCGTGCTGGACAAGTTTATTGTACCCCATAGTGGTTAACTTATGTAAATATAAGTGCACCTTTTGACTGTTGTCAAATGTCATATTTTTGATGTTCTATTGCTTGTATACCCTTAGGGTCCTTCGAGTGCTAAACCGGTGGTTACGCCTCCTCCTATGTTTGGAGCTCGTCCGCTGCCGAATGAGACGTCACAGTTGCCGTTTCTGTGTGATCGCATCCGATGCCTGGAGAAGGACGTTCTCAGTATCCATGGTCATGCGGATGTTTGGAAGTCCAAGGCCGAACGGGCTACTTCTAGGGAAGAATTTGTCATTGAAGAATTTCGGCACGTTGGCGAGCAACTCCAGTGTAAGTCACCCTGAGATTTTGTATTTTCGACCGCGTCAAATGTTTATGTCATCTCACATGCTATTTTGTGCAGTTGTCAATCTTCTTCCGAAGGAATAGAAAGAGCGTGTTGCGATTCAGTTGAATTGCTTGACGCAACAGGAGTTGGAGGCCGGCAGCTTCTTCTAGATGGACCGCGACCGAGCGATTGTTCTTGTGACAGTGTAGTACCACGTCCATCAAGTGCTACTGGTGCCAAAGCGAGCAAGGTCGTCACTTGCGGCGATTTGGTCCATGATGTTCCCTCTCGATTCGGTTCCTTCTAGCTTCTTGGGCTTGTCTAGGGAATAACCCCCGGTAGGGTCATAAGTGGTAAAACATTGCCCAGCTTGGCTTATACCGAGTAAAGAATAAACCTGGCCGGGTAACAACGGCCGGGTAAGAAGATCAGGTACAGCCGACATAAGAATTATGTCGGCCCGTATAAGACAAGTTTGTTTGCCTTGCTGGAAGCAACGAGCCAAGTCTCGCGAGGGAAGGCTGAGTCAGAAAGGACGTGTGGCAGCTTTCTGAGTGAGGTTCAGGAGGGACCATGGTAAAGCACGGTCAAAAGAGAAGGGCCACGCGAGGTGACACGAAAGGATCCGGGTGACGCCTAAAGCAAGGGCTGACGCACAAAGTCACTGCATGACGCCAAAAGAACTAGAGGCTACGTACGAGAAGACCGTTAGCTGTCTAGCTTTGTGGACTGGGTCAAGGGATTATGGCTGGCCCGTGACCCGGCCCATATAGTAAGGACCAAGATCTAAACAGTAACCCTAGGACCCAAAGGGGTGTAACCTAGCTGGCCTTCGCTTATATAAGGAGGGGGATAGCTAGGGATAGAGGAGGTTGGACCAAGTAGAAAACTAGTGCCCTGAGGCTCTGTTCAAACAGCTCAAGGAGCACTTATAAACTTCTAGTATCAATAAAATTCCTAAGTGTGGAGAGTTCATCTTGTTCTTCGTGCGCGGCTAGACCGTGCACTCCCTCCCCGATTACCACAAGCATCCATTCGGCCCCTAACTTAAGCCTACCCATGGCATCTTCCGTGACACCACCACGACAATTGGCGCCCACCGTGGGGCAGAAGTAGATGCTTGATGGAGTTTTCATCCAGACGGGCAACATCATCGCCAAGACCGGCGAGCGCGTCTATTCCAGCCTCATCCAATGGTTCGGGGCACTCAACTTCGTCAACAACAACGCGGGCTGCTTCGGGACCAAGCCCTTCCCTAGGGGCAGTCGCTTCATCAAGTTCGGTGAGCACTAGGTTTACGTCGTGGTGCGCGCGTACCCAGAGCGCGTCGTCCTGGCGCCGGATCCACCTGTGGTTCCTGTCGCAGGAAAACTTCACCATCTCATCTCCGTTGAGGTAATGATGCAACTCATAATCCACTAGCACCTCCAGTGATTCATGTGGTGAATGACGATGCTAAGGGAGGAAATCAAGGGGGAATGCCAAGGGCGTTAAGAACTGCAAAGGCACCACTACAAAATCCAGAGAACATAGCTAGGAGTAAGAGAGCCAAAGACTTGCAAGAGTCAATAGACAAATTGGCAGAGCCAGTGGCGCAAGCAGCCGATCCGGCACGCGTGCAGGCCGAGCTAGAGGAGGCCAGGATAAAAGTCTTGGAGAAGGCAAAGTAACTAGCGCAGTTACATCAAGATGTGGATATCATGATTCGGGAGCTCAACTCGGCAAATCGAGTCAAGGGTGCTAAGACCTGGCTTGATGCAACAAGGTTGAGAGGGAGAAACCTCAATGAAGAATTGGCGGACGCAACATCAAATATAACACCAAAAAACAGCAACGGAACAGCCATACGGCCGACATACAACACTACAACAGCGAATCTGAGAGCCGCAGAGGCAGCAATGGCTGAGCTCCCCCATTTGACGGGTGAAGCAAAGAGGAAACAATAGGAACAAGTCAATGAATTGGTAAGAGCAGCAGGGATGTTGAATGAAGCATACTACAGGGCGAATCCGGGTATAGCTGGGAGGTCACAACTGGTTCACTCGGCAACTCCAATCTCGGCAAGATCAGCAGGTCATACAGCCTCCTCGCCAGGAGTAGCGCCAAGACAGAGAAAAGAAAAGAGTGTGGATTCAAGGAGGAACAAGCAAATGGTTACCTATGACCCGACAATGGCTCAAGGAAACCCAACCCGTGCATAGGGAACAAGAAGGAATATTGTACAGGGAAATGAGAACCAGGAAAACGCAGGCCGAGAAAGGCAAGAAGGACAAAGAAATGATAACGGGGGGGGGGGGGATTTTGCACCTCAACCTAGGCGAGGAACTCACTCGTCAGGAGGAGGAAACCTAGTTATGAATATCACACCAGCTCAACCCGAAAAGAGACAACAAAGCACGGGAAAAGCAGTGCAGCAATCTGCAGACCCGAACGCAAACAGATACAATGATGGTTACTCGGCAATGGTAAATGATGGGTATGAATTGCCAGATCATGCGTACCAAGCTATGGGAGCCAGAATCTAAGGCAGAAATCTTCAGCCGGATGATGCAAGGCTAAAGCTCGATCGGATAAAGATGGCAGAACTGATCGAATCGTAAGGTCCATCGGGTCCACCATGTTTTGGGCCGAGGATCATGAAGGAGCCGCCAGTGCCAAACTTTCAGCTAGCCAGAGGAACAAAGACCTACGATGGAAGCACAAAACCAGAAGACTGGCTCATAGATTATGGAACTGCTGTAAAAATCGCGCAGGGAAATTTGAGATGGGTAGTACGGTATGTGCCACAGATGCTAGAGGGACCAGCAAGGGTATGGCTAAATAATTTGCCACCTGGAAGCATCAACAGCTGGATTGATTTTCAGGATGCCTTCGTGAGCAATTTCACGAGCACATACAAGAGGCCGAATCGCCCACAACATCTTGCTATGTGCAAGCAAAGGCCAAATGAGACAGACAGGTAATTCCTCACAAGGTGGTGCACAATGTGCAATTCTTGTGAAGGGCTAATCGAGTCTTAGGCCATTGCGTGGTTTGCACAAGGATGTAGACATGGAAGCATACTGTGGCAAAGGTTATAGAGAGATATGCCGGCAAGCTTTGCAGAAACGATAAGAATTCTGACTCATATGTGTTAGGAGATCCGACTCAGCCTCTACTTATGTCGGCAGACGGGATGACTGAGACTTAGATCTATGCCACTGCCGGGTCGCAAAGGCGCCAGGAAAGGGCCGAGTATAGGAGCAAAAGAAGAGATGAAAGACCAGACTATAGGTATGGTTCAACTCAAGTTGCGGTTGTGAGTCAGGATCATCCAGATGCTAGAAGTAGTCAATGTCAAAGGATAAATGGGCAACAACAGTGGATGCCAAAGAATGATGGCAAAAGGCCGTATGAACAAAGAAATCCATATCAGGACAGGTAGAAATATACTTATGAAATGATGTTGGACCAACCGTGTAAGTTCCACACGCCAAGTCCGAGTAAGCCAGCAAATCACACAACAAGACAATGCACGTGGTTTCAGAAGGGAGACAGAGTGGATTCACCGACTAAACAATTGCCACCACCTCCCCCTCCACCACTCACAGGAGGAAATTCTCAAGTTGTCGAAGCTGAGCATAGATATGAGAACAGGAAGCCGAGATATCATAACCAAGAAAGAAGAGAGGTTGTGCATCAAGTGCCTAACCCAAGAGGTGACGACGCTCATGTCGGCCATGGATTCAGAAATGAGTACAGAGAGCATCACCAGATCTATGTCGTATTTTTCACAGAGCCGAATGACAAAAAGAGTCAGCAGAGACGGATGATGGAAGTAAATGCCACAATGCCGGCAATTACAAAGTTCATGCATTGGTCTGAATAGGAGATAACGTGGAGCATAAAGGATCACCCCAAAATCATGCCAACACCAGGAGGTTATGCTCTTGTATTGGATCCAACATTCATGGGCCCTGATATCAATGTGAAATTTTCCAAGGTACTGATCGATGATGGCAGTAGCATCAACATCATGTACAAGGATACCATGCTCAAGTTAGGCATCACTATGAACATGCTGGAGCCGACTAAGAAAACTTTCCATGGCATTGTGTCGGGATTGTCCTGTGAGCCAATTGGCAAGATCTGGGTTGACGTCTTATTCGACAACAGAGAAAATTATCGCACTGAAGCCATAGAGTTCGAGGTGGTTGACCTGGACAGCTCATACCATGCCTTACTCGGCAGGCTGGCTATGTCAAAGTTTATGGCTACTCCTCACATTGCATACTTAAAGATGAAACTGCCAGGTCCGTGCGGAGTTATCACAGTTCAACGAGATTACAAGAGATCTATTGCATGCGCTTCAGCCGGATCTTCGTTGGCTGAGTCACTGGTCATAGCACAGGAAAATCATCAAATGATGGAAGTGGCAGCACTGGCCAAGGCAGCACAAATGTCCATGTCGGCACTCACTAACCCGCACGGCAGTGTGTCTTTTCATGCTACCAAGGAAACAAAGAAGATACAGGTTGATGAGGCCTTCCCAGAGCGCACAGTCACCATTGGTGCTGGGCTGACTGACAAATAGGAAAGCGAGCTCACCAGCTTCCTCCGTGAGAATCGGGATATCTTTGCATGGTCCACACAAGACCTGCAAGGAGTTCCGAGGGAGCTGGCTGAGCACTCTCTTCATGTAAGGACAGATGCCAAGCCGGTGAAGCAACCCCTCCGCCGCTTCGCCGAAGATAGGAGGAAAGTGATAGCCGTCGAGATAGCCAGGCTCTTGACTGCCGGGTTTATCATGGAAGTACAGCATCCAGATTGGTTGTCAAATCTAGTCTTGGTCGATAAGAAAAAAGATGACCCAAACATGGCAGTGGTGTGGCGCATGTGTATTGACTACACGAACCTCAATAAGGTGTGTCCAAAAGATCCATTTCCCCTGCCACGGATCGATGAAGTCATTGACTCTACGGCCGGGTGTGAGTTGTTGTCATTTGTGGACGCGTATTCTGGTTTCCACCAGATACCACTGAATCCGAATGATCAAATAAAGACAGCTTTTATCACCCCGTATGGGGCTTATTGCTATCATACCATGCCGTTTGGATTGAAAAATGCAGGTGCAACATACCAAAGATGTATGCAAACATGTTTGCAAGATCAATTGGAAAAAAATGTTCAAGTATACGTCGATGACGTGGTGATACAAAACAAACAAATTCATACTATAATTGAAGACTTGCATCAAACATTCGCAAACTTAAGAAGATTCCGGATGAAACTTAACCCGGAAAAATGCACATTTGGTGTCCCGGCTAGAAAGTTACTCGGATTTCTTGTATCTAGCCGAGGAATTGAGGCTAACCCGACAAAGATCAGGGCCATCGAAAGAACAGAATTGCCAAAAACCCTCAACGATGTCCAGAAGTTCACAGGATGGCCTCATTGAGTAGATTTATCAGTCGGCTAGGCGAAAAAGCCTTACCACTATATCAACTGATGAAAAAATTAGACAAATTCACATGGACACAGCAAGCTGATAGTGCTTTCCATGAACTCAAAAAGATGTTGGCAACAGCACCAATATTATCATCACCATTATCTAAAGAGCCAATGCTGCTCTATGTCGCCGCAACCAATAGAGTTGTAAGTGCATTGATAGTGGTAGAACGCGAGGAAGAGGGAAAATCAGTCCAAAGGCCAGTTTATTACTTGAGCGAAGTGCCCTCTATATCAAAGCAAAATTACCCCCATTACCAGAAAATGACATATGGGGTGTATATGGCAGAAAAAGCTAAAACATTATTTCCAAGAACACCCAATCCGGGTAATATGCGAGGCACCTATCTCGGATATATTGGGCAGCAAAGATGCTAATGGCCGAGTGGCAAAATGGGCCATAGAGCTAGCACCATATACTTCACAATATGATAGGCGAGATACAATTAAATCTCAAGCCGTAGCTGATTTTTTCGTGGATTGAATGGAAATGCAATACAAGCCACCACTGCCAGACCCGAATTACTGGAAGATGCACTTTGACGGATACAAGACAAAGATGGGTCTGGGTGCTGGGATAGTGCTCACATCACCAAAGAGGGATCAGCTCAAGTATGTGTTGCAGATCCATTTCACTGCATCCAATAATGTAGCCGAGTATGAAGCACTTGTCCACGACATAAAAGTCGCCAAGGAAATTGGCATCAAAAGGATCATGTGTTTTGGTGACTCGGATTTGGTTATCCAACAAGTATCTGGGCATTGGGATGCATTGGATGCAAACATGGCACTATATTGTTTTCATGTACAACAAATTTCAGGATACTTTGACGGGTGTGAATTTCATCACATACCCAGAGCAGAGAATGAGGCAGCGGATGTACTATCCAAGTTAGGCTCATCTCGGCAAGCAATCCCACCAGGAGTAGCATTGGAACATCTCAGAAAACCATCGATCAAGCCATCACCAGAATCCGAGTCAATTAGGCTCACCCCGGCAAATCAGGAGTCAGAAGTTGTGCCAATGGACATTGACTCTGGGGAAGGTTCGAGTAACTCGGGGACTGTCCCTCTTACCTCAGGGGCCGCTGAATCACACTCGGGGACTCCTCAAGTTATGTCGGCAGAACATATGTTGGCTGAGCCAATGGAAATTGATGAAGAAACAGATCTGGCACCGCTGATACCAGCATGGGCGCAACCAATATTCAACTACTTGTAAGATGGAACTTTGCCAGATGATGAAATACTGGCAAGACAAACACAAAGAAGAGCAAAAGCATACACAATAATTAACAGGGAGTTGTACAAAAGAAGTGTGACAAGTGTACTGCAGCGTTGCATAAGTCCAGAGAAAGGTCAAGAAATACTATTAGACATTCACCAAGGGGAGTGTGGACACCATGCATCATCAAGAGAGTTGGTAGCCAAGGCATTCCGACATGGATTTTATTGGCCGAGTGCACTAGCATAAGCACAAGAACTTGTGAGAAAATGCAATGGTTGCCAGCGTTACGCATCAAAGTCAAATTTTCTAGCGTCCGAGTTAAAAACTATACCAATCACTTGGCCATTCGTAGTATGGTGCCTGGATATGGTAGGACCTTTCAAACCAGCGAGAGGCGGCATGACTCACATACTCGTAATGGTTGACAAGTTCACCAAATGGATAGAAGTGAAGCCCATTAAAAAGTTGGATGGAAAAACAGCTGTCACATTCCTAAAAGATATAATCTTGAGATATGGTTACCCGCACAGTGTGATCACAGATAATGGCACAAACTTTGCCGAAGGAGCTTTTGCTCGCTTCTGTGGGAAAAACCGAATAAGACTCGATGTAGCGTCAGTCACTCATCCAGAATCAAATGGACAAGTTGAACGAGCTAACAGCTTAGTTCTATCAGGGATAAAACCCCGCCTAATGGAACCACTCCAGAGGTCACCTGGTTGTTGGATAGAGGAATTACCCTCGGTGCTATGGAGTTTAAGGACAACTTCGAATCAATCAATAGGCTATACGCCGTTCTTCCTTGTGTATGGGGCAGAATCAGTTTTGCCTGCTGACATAGAGTATGACTCGCCAAGAGTAAGGCAATACTCGGAAGCTGAAGTCAAAGAGACACGAGAAGATGGAGTTGACTTACTTGAAGAAGCAAGGGAATTGGCATTGTCCAGATCCGCCATATACCAACAAAGTCTCCGACGCTATCATAGCCGGAAAGTTCAACCTCGTGTTTTCCGAGAAGGGGATATGGTGCTCAGACTAGTGCAACGCACAGCTGGAATACATAAACTATCACCCCCGTGGGAAGGACCATTCATTGTTAGCAAAGCATTGCACAATGATTCATATTACCTAATAGATGCTCGCGAAGCACAAAAGAACAAGGCGAACAGAGCAGGTGATGAAACCAAAAGTCCATGGAATGTGGCACTGCTATGTCCTTTCTACACTTAGGAGAAGTAGTGTATATATCTCTCGAACTCTCATATGTCGGACACTTATGCCGGCTATGTGTTGATAATAAAATGGTATGACTCGTAAAACTAACTTGGGGACTACCCCTTATGTTTATCCTTTGATTATTCTATGTCGGCTGGCGTTGGCACTTAAGACTTATCTCAGAATAAGTAATGTTTACTCGGATAGAATCTACTCTTCGACTATGTTGTTGTCAAAAAACACGGCTTCATGGCAAGCAAGAGGAAAATATCAAAGACGAGTAAACATGAACACCGGATAAGTAAAGGGGAAAACGCGATTTGACCCTATGTATGTTTTAACTAACCCACTGCAGGTTATATTGCTTTGTATGTCGAATGATCCTAGGTCAAGTGGTCTAGTTTCATATCTGCTAACTCAATCCTTAGAACTTTGAGACTCTAATGTCGAACGCCAAAAAAGGTAGACAAGAGCCAAATTCAAGGAAAGGGGAACGATAAAATGAAACTCGGGGACTTGCCCCTGGATGATTCACATTCTGAGCTAAATAAAAGTATAGGCCTTATCAAAAGGCACACACCCAAAATAAGTGCATTGTATGTTACATCTGCACCCGGCATACCAGGGATCTCATAAAAAATAAGTGTTTTTTAACCAGCCTAAGAAGTAGCTGGGCTCGGAGGAGTGTTCTTGGGGCTAGAGCTAGGAGCATCATCTGGAGCGTCTGCCGAGTCAGGTGCATCGGTGGCCGAGTCTGCAGGACTGTCTGACTCAGTGGCCTTGCTGTCCACACCTTCGTTATCGACAGTCTCGGCAAGAGGCTCACCAAGGTCGAGGAAGCTGGGCCCATCGCACCAAGCATGCACCAGAGCATACTCGACCATGGCATAACCTCTCTCCTGGCACTTCTTGATGAGCTTAGGATCGTTAATCCACTTACCTTCAGCCCTCATGCGCTCGAGAACATCAAGATTGATATCCTCGTACCATGAGATCACAAAGGCAAGGGCCTTGTATGCTGCAGCTCGATCGGCCGACTCACGCCACTGATCCAACCTGTCTTCAGTCTGAAGCAGCTTGGCAGCCAAAGGCTCGATGAGTGTGGGCATGTATTCATCCGGCCAGAGCATCCTGAACGCATGGATCGCTGACTTACGCAAGTCAACGCCGCATGATTTGAGGGTCGTTGCGTGTTTCGACAACGCTGTAAGGTGCTCGTCGATGGTGACCTCGCCATCAGTAGGAGCTCCAGACTCGGCTTGAATCCTCTTCATGGCACTTATCGCGAACATCTTGGCCTCGGGGAAGTTTTCTGCAAGCATGAAAGAACATTAACAAAACAAGGAAAGAGGAGACAAAAGAACAAGAATAGGAGTACAATGAAAAGGGTAAGAACTCACTACCGAGGAAAGAGTTGATGGCACCAAGCTTGCTTTGCAAAATTTTAGCCTTGGCCTGAAGAGCGTCCAGGTCCTGATGAGCCGACTCAACCGCCGACTCGGCCTCCTTGAGCAGCTGGTTGGCTTTATCGGCACTGGCAGCGTGTTGGCCATCTTTCTCGGCAAGCTCCTCCCGCAGCCCCTTCGCCTCGGACTCGTGCTTATGCTCCATATCCACCATCTGCTTCTTCAGCCGAGTCACCTCGTCTCGCTCCTTTTGGAGCTCGATCCGGTGCATCTCTACTTATTCGGAGCATGTGACTCGTCAGCGACAACAAAGCTATCCCGGATCCGTCGAGATAAAAATGGGAAAGGAATAAGCATAAGTACAGAGCGGTCACACAATTGCTAGGAACATACTTTCAGCTTTGCTGATCTGTAAGTGCAAGGCATTGATGGTGGATTGGGAAGAAGTTGTGGAAAAACAACACGAAAAAATGAAGGAAATGAAACAAAGAAGGTGTGCCGAATAAAAGGAAACCGAATAAGAAAGTACCTTGTCCCTTAGCCTCAGCTTGCAGATTCTGGTGAGCGAGCTCGAGCTTGCGATACTCCAAGAGGAGAGCCTGATGCACCTTGGTGCACTCATTGTGCGTAAGCTAGACAAAAAAGATGTAGTCAGAAAGTGTGCGATCAAGCTTACAGCCGAATAAGATTTGGGTTCTAACTAAGAGCTTACAGCCGAGTAAGTTCCTCACTCGGTAGTAACCTCAGGGACTAGGGATCATACATAATAAAAAGATACTAAGTACGCTAAAGAGTAAGAAAGTTGTGTACCTCATTCACTTCATCCGCCTTGGCCATCAAGGCGACGGACTGCTGCATCATATCTGAGACGGCCTTGGGGCCCAACTTCATCTTCTTACCAGTGTCGGAGCTCACCTCTTGCTCGCCAGCTGCGTTCCAGGCCATAGCATAGCGCTCCGCAGAACCAAGGTTGTTTCTGCTAAGCATTTGAGTCATCACTTGCCCTCTTTTCAGGGTAGTCCACCTTGGCACCAGTAGCAACAGCGCTGGTGTGCAAGCCGCCAGCTCTAGAAGTGCTGCCAGATCCAGTACATGTAGATTCGCCCAATTGACCCGCCGAAGCGGGTGCCTTTGTTGCTGGTGTGGGACGAATCTATGGAGCGGTACCAGGGGCATGGACCAAGGTCAATTGCTTGGTCACGGAGGGCTTGCCCGATGTGGAGCGATCCTGTCCTGGAGCGATAGGCCGAGTCTGATCTTTTGACAAAGGAGTAGAGTGAGCAGGTCTGGGACTGGAAAAGACAGGAGCCAAATGAGCAGGCTCAACAATGTTCGGGGGAGCAACAACGAGGTCAACTGGCACACTAGGGACTGGAGAACTAAGGTCACGGGTCTTCTCGGTGCCGATATTGCTGGCGCCAGGATCAGGGGTCTGTTCTGGAAAAACAACAGGAGAACTGGGTCGAGTCTCCTCTAACGGATGCACTGCCAGGTCGGCCTCACTGTGAGACGTGTGAGTCTCAGTAGTGGGGGCAGTGACCCGGACAGGTCTCTGCACTGTAGTGTCGGCACGAGGGGGAGAAACGGGCCTCAGTGGCAAAGAGGCCATGCTTGGTGCATCTTGGCTGGCAGACAAAGGCGCCGCGCTGAAAATAACAAAAAAGGCTTATAAGAAAGCAATCACATAAAAGGAAAAGAAAAATGAAAAGTAACTAGCAGCAAAACTTACCCAGAGACGGTCGAATCACGCGGGATGCGACGAGTGACCTTGCGACCGGCGGCTTTGCGAGTCTGGGACAAAGTGGCAGCAGGAGGAGCGAAAGGAGTAGCGACAGGATCGAGTCAGTGCTTCTTGGTAGCTTGAGTGCTGGAGGAGGCCCCGCATCGCTTACCTGGCTTGGCGGCAGGGACCTTGCCGATTCCGCCCATAGCAAGAGGGGGAACCTCATGTACCTGGCCAGGTGCATAAGTAAATGATGAGCTCATTCGAATAAGTCAGAAGATTAAGGTCAAAATATAAGTACCTCCAGAATTTCACAATCATCATCATCATCAGACCATTCTCGTAAGGGGTTTCGAGTAAAGGTCTTACCCGTAGTCAAAGTAGCAACATCATGCAGGATTGACATGAAGCACTCCAGGTCAAACTTGACTTCGTCGGAGTCGGAGCGATCCTAATAATAGGCACCAGGAGGGACAGTACTGTCATCAACCTAGTGAACGAGATTCTGCGGAAGACAAACAGAATAAAATCAATAAACGAATGAAACATCAAGTGAACAAAAGAAGAGCTATGTCGGCTTGAAGATGACTCGGACGCTTACCCAGGGGACATGCCTATCCCAGCTGAATGGGGGGCAGCTCCAAGCCCAGTTCTCTTCCAAAGTCAGCTTGAAGATCGAGATGACTCGGCGGGCCACAGAGTCGTGGGTGAGCTCCATCGTGCAGTGCTGGGTAGGATCCTGCGTGCTGCTCATGAAGCACATCTTGTGGCTCCTAGCTTGGATGGGGCTGAACCAACGTGCAATAAACGCGCACATGAGATCCTCCTCAGTTAAGTGGAAGTTCTCATCCGGCGAAACCAGCCTCTCCAGAATCCCATGGGCGTCGTTCACCGTGGCATACTTGTCGCGCAGGTCAAGATTCCAGAACTCCTTGCTGTGAACTTTATCCGAGAAAGGGGGGAGCCGGATGTAGTCGTTGGACCGGCTATTTTTAACATAGAAGAAAGTTCTATGCCATTTCTTGCAAGAGTCTATGCCGGTGACCCGAGGAAAGATTGACTCTTTCCTGGGTGTGATGCTAGCGGCACCGCACCTAGTGCGCCTTTTCTCGGCGCGGGGAACGCTGGGGTCAGGAACTACCTGGATCCTAAAGTTAAAATACTTGGCCCACAGAAGAACGGTGGGCCAAATGCCGAGATAGCCCTCGCAGGCAGAAATGAAGCAAGACAAGGAGCCAATCGCATTGGCAGGAAGATGGTGAGTTTGAAGGTGGGAGGTGGAGAGAAAAGAAACAAAGAAGTTGCTAACTGGAAAAGCAAAACCGTGCTCGAAATGAGAGATGAAAACTACCCTCTCATTGGCATCGGGCTTAGGGGAAATCTCACCTAGAGGGAGACGGCAATCGACCTCGAGCGGGATGCGCCTAGTGGAGCGCAGCCACTCAACTTCCTCTACGGAAACCTCTGAGCCCTCCTAGCCGCCGCGCTCCCTGGCGGCAACCTCCTATTCCTCTGCTCCCTCGGTGGGGTCGCGGGCGTCCATGATGTCAATGGCTTCTAGATCTTCCGCAGATGGAAGAGGCTTGGAGGAGCGAGGACCCGTAATGTAATAGAAGGGGAAAAGAGGAATCGCAGGAAAGAAGCTGTGTAGAAGAAGAACCGCGAGGGAGAAGTTAGGATTTGGGGGCGCAAGGAGGAAGAAGATGGCAAAGGGAAACTGAACGGGAGAGGGAAGTTAAGTTCCCCTCACCCCTACTTAAGGGGAGTAAAAACCCCAAGCGCGGGATCCTCCTGCGTCGTATGGCCAGTGTGTGGCTGTGTATTCGGCCGAGTGATCCATTCAGCGAACACCACGTGTAGGCGATACACAAAAAATCCACTGCCACATCACGCTGCTCTAGACACGAGGCGCAGAGCAATGGGACTGCCACAGTGACGGGGAGTTACTGCACCACCGTCACTATGCGGTCAGGATTTGGGACAAAATTTGAGGCAAGTCATCATGATTACAAGCTGTTAGTGACTAAGGCAAACCAAGAATGACTCGGAAGTGTGCAAAATGACTCGGCATTGAGGCAAAAATGGGCTAGAAAGTCAAAGATGAGACTCGGAAAGAGCAAAATAGACTCGGCAAAGATCGAGGTCACGCCAAAAAATGCGCCCTAAGCAGTAAATGCTGACAGAAAGAGAAGTTCCAAGCACATTAAAGGAACCTAGAGACACCTCACAACAAGAACTGCTAGGCATCACCAGCTTTAGGTACTAATGTCGGGGGAATAACCCACAGTAGTGTCATAAGGGGTAAACATTTCCTAGCTTGGCTTACGCCGAGTAAAGAATAAACCTGGCCAGGTAACAACGGCCGGGTAAGAAGATCAGGTACGGCTGACATAAGGATTATGCCATCCCGTATAAGACAAGTTTATTTGCCTTGCAAGAAGCAACGAGCCGAGTCTCACAAGGGAAGGCCGAGTCAGAAAGTACGCGTGGCAGCTTTCCGAGTGAGGTTCGGGAGGGACCATGGTAAAGCACGGTCAAAAGAGAAGGGTGACGCCCGGTGACACGAAAGGAGATGGGTGACGCCTAAAGAAAGGGCTGACATACAAAGTTACTGCATGACGCCAAAAGAACTGGATGCTACATACGAGAAGGCCGTTAGCTGTCTAGCTTTGTGGACTAGGTCAAGGGCTTAGGGCTGGCCCGTTACCCGGCCCGTACATTGAGGACCAAGATCCAAACAGTAACCCTAGGACCCAAAGGGGTGTAACCTAGCTGGCCTTCGCCTATATAAGGAGGGGGATAGCTAGGGATAGAGGAGGTTGGACCAAGTAGAAAACGAGTGCCCTGAGGCTCTGTTCAAACAGCTCAAGGAGCACTTGTAAACTTCTAGTATCAATAAAATTCCTAAGTGTGGAGAGTTCATCTTGTTCTTCGTGCATGACTAGACCGTGCACTCCCTCCCTGGTTACCACAAGCATCCATTCATCCCCCAACTTAAGCCTACCCATGGCATCTGCTGTGACACCACCACGACAGGGCTTGCTTGGAAAATTCGTGATACAAGCCACGTGAAGGAGCTGGTCGTCATCAGCTGACGGCGGGGGTGAAGGCAGCCCTATCGCTTGTTCGGCTGCATCGTCGCGATGTCAACCTTGCGGAGATAGCATCTGGGCTACCTCCTCCTCCGGATGGAATGGCATGGGATATGCATCCGCACTATGTAGTAGTGGCACAACATGTTGAAGAAATTGTAGATGTGTTCGAGGAGCAGACAAACGTCCTGCTCCAGCATGGTTGAGTCCTGTAAGTAGAAAATGAAACAATGTAATGTCTATATATTGTCGAGTGGGCTATTAATGCCCTTTTCAAGTTATATGTATTGGCAAGTAGTGCATTGTTTGATTATAGATTGTGCATGTCCTTTTCGTTAGCCTAACGCGGTCAAGTACTTAGGTGTTATGTGTTGTTGTCAATCGACGAAGTCGTAAGGTGAGGCACAGCCCCCAAGCGTTTTTAGCAATGTAGACGTATATAAGATAGAGAAAATTGTGCCAAGGAACTTAGCTTTTAGTCATCTTAATGTAGAGGATACATTGTTCGGCTGAGTATCCTGGCTGAATAGCCTTATTGAAAATAAAAGACAACTAAGGGTAGAAACGTCGCAGTATTGCGACATTACAGGGGTTGGAGTATTCAACTCCTGACTCGGCCTCCTTTAGGTGGTAAGTGTCACCTGGGATTACTTTAGTGACTATGTAGGGTCCTTCCTAGGGTGACTCGAGCTTTAGGTGCCCTTCCTGCTTGAGTCGTAGAACGAGGTCTCCTTCGACAAAGGACCTTGGGCGTAGCCGAAGGTTGTGGTAGTTACGCAGACTTTGTTGATATACCGCTGAGAGAGCCGTGACAATGTCGCGAGTTTCGTCCAGCATATCGACGGCATCTTCGAGTGCGGCTGATGATTCGGCCTCGCTGTAGGCGATGACCCGCAGGGCCTTGTAGCGTACCTCAGCAGGCAACATGGCTTCAGCTCCATGCACCATGAAGAAGGGTGTGTAGCCAGTTGAGCTGTTTGGTGTTGTGCGCAGGCTCCATAGGAAGAAGGGTAGCTCGTCTACCCAGGCTCCCGCAAGCCTTTCGAGTGGGCGTAGCAGCCGCTTCTTGATGCCGTTTCCGATGAGGCCATTAGCCTTTTCGACCTGCCCGTTGGTTTGCGGATGCGACACGGAGGCATATGTGAGGTTGATCCCGAGGTTTTCATAGAAGCCTCGGAACTCCTTTGAGGTGAAGTTTGATCCATTGTCGGTGATGATGCTGTGGGGCACTCTGAACCTGTAAACAATGGATTCGAAGAACTTGATGGCAGCAGCGCCAGACTGGTTAGTGATGGGCATGGCCTCGATCCACTTCAAGATTTTTTTGACCGCCACCAGGAGGAAGACGTGCCCTCCTGGCGGAGACTTGGGCAGCTTGAAAATCATGTCGAGTCCCCACTGGGCGAAGGGCCAAGCCAATGGTATCGGTCGTAACTCCGAGCCTGGCATGTGCGGCTTGTTGGCATACCTTTCGCAGGCGTTGCATCTCTGTACGATGTCCTTGGCATCGCGAATCGTTGTTGTCCAGTAAAAGCCAGCTCGGAGAGCTTTGGCGAAGACAGCACGACTGCCTGCGTGGTGGCCACAATTGCCTTCATGGATGTCGATCAAGATGTTCTTCCCGTCACTGTTGGTGACGCATCGCTGGAGCACACACGAAATGATGTGCTTGTACAGCTCGCCATTTATGATGGTGAAGGGCTTTGATCGATGGGCTATGCGTCGGGCATCGGTCGGGTCTTTGGGCAGTTGCTTGCTTATTAGGTAGTGGAGGTATGGTTGGGTCCATGTCTTCTCAACCGCCATGACCTGCATGAGGCTCACCAGTTCGACTTCCGTGTCGAGCTTTTCGGGTCGCTCAGCTTTCTTGGGTGGCGCAGCCCCCGAGTGTCCTGCGGCTTTGGCTGTGTACTTCGAGAATTTTCGCTTGATGGAGGGCCCACAGATTTGTTTGAGGAACACACTAGGTGGCACTGGGGTGCATGTGGATCCAATGTTGGCGATCTTGTCTACCTCTTCATTGCTTTCCCTGCCAACGTCCCAGAGTTCACAGCCATCAAAGTCCCCTTCGAGTGAGTTGTAGAGCGCACGATATGCGATCATGTTGGAGCTGTGAGCGTCGCACTCGTTCATTTTCTGTTGGACGACGAGAGAGTCACCGTAGATGACGAGGCGTGTGGCACCGCATACCTTGGCCATCCTCATGCCAAGTAGGAGTGCCTCATATTCGGCCTCGTTATTGGATGCATGGAACTTAATCTGAAGGAGGTATTTCATCGTGTCTCCTTGAGGGGATGTCAGGATCACGCCGGCTCCTGCTCCGTCCTCGCACTTGGAGCCATCGAAGTGCATTGTCCAAGACTAGGACATGTCCAGAGTGTCCGGTAGCTGGAGTTCCATCTAGTGGACGAAGAAGTTAGGAAGCACCTGAGACTTTATGGCGGTGCACCGCTCGTAGATTATGTCTCGAGGAGACAAATCGATGACCCACAAGGCTATTCGACCCGTAGCTTCGGGGTTATTCAAGATGTTCGACAGTGGTGCATCGTTGATGACAATGATCTGGTGCTTTTGGAAGTAGTGGCTCAATCGACGCGCCGTCATCAATACACTATAGGCGAGCTTTTGGTAGTGGGGATACCTTTGCTTTGTTGGGGTCAGTACCTTGCTGAGGTAGTATACTGGGCGTTGTACCCCGTGGGTCTTGCCGTCTTCGGGTTGCTCGACCACGAGGGCAGTGCTGACCACCTGATGCGTGGCTGCAATGTATAGCAGCAAAGGCTCCCTATCCTTTGGCGTTACCAGTATAGGAGATGTGGAGAGTAGGCGCTTGAGATCCTCGAATGCTACGTCCTCCTTGGCCATCCACTCGAATTTTTCTGCCTTGCATAGCAGCTGATAGAAAGGGAGGGCCTTCTCGCCCATGCGGCTGATGAACCTGCTGTGCGCCGCGATTCGCCCAGCTAGTTGCTAGACTCCTTTGACGTTCTTGGGTTTCTCCATGTCTAGTATGACCCTGATTTTCTTTGGGTTAGCCTCGATGCCACGCTGAGAGATGAAGTACCCAAGTAATTTACCGGACGGGACACCGAAGGCGCACTTTTCCGGGTTCATCTTGATCTTGTAGCGATCAAGGTTGTCGAACGTCTCAAGGAGATCGTCGATGAGTGTTCTAGCCTCCTTGGTCTTCATAACTATGTCGTCGACATAGACCTGCATGTTTCGACAGATCTGGCTCTTCAGGCATGCCTGCATTCATCGTTGATATGTGGTGCATGCGTTCTTCAGCCGAAGGGCATAGTGTTTTCGCACAACACCCCGATCGGCGTGATGAACATCGTTTTATCCTGATCTTTCACCTTCATTCGAATTTGGTGGTAGCCTGAGTACGCATCAAGGAAGGAGAGTTTCTCACAACCTGTTGTTGAATCCATGATTTGGTCGATCTCTGGTAGAGGAAGTGGTCCTTAGGGCAGTGCTTGTTGGGAGACGTGAAGTCCACGCACATCCGTGATACATAGGAAATGTATCTATAATTTTTGATGCTCCATGCTTGCTTACTATCTACTTTTCTTTGCTTTGTCTACACTTTGAGGTGTTTTTATATCTTTTCTAGAACTAACCTATTAACAAGTTTCCACAGTTCCAGTTGCTTATTTTCTTCTGTTTTTGGTTACAGAAAGGCAGAAAATCAATATTCTCGGAATTGGACGGGACAAAAGCCAAAGTCAATATTTTACCGTGGACGACACGAAGTCTAGAGGAGAGATGGAGAGGCGAGCCAGGACCACCAGTGAAGGGAATATGCCCTGAGAGGCAATAATAAAGTGTTTATTATGTGTATTCCAAGTATATGATAGATGTATATTTTGCATGTTATAATTGTATTAATACAGAAACGTTAATACATGTGTGTTTAATAAACAAACAGAAAGTTCCTAGTTATGACTCTCTCATAAACTAGCTCGTTGATTAACAAGATGATCAAGGTTTCCTGATCATAGACATTGGATGTTGTTAATAACGAGGTCACAACATTAGTGTAATGGTGTGATGAACATTCATCTGAAGTATAGCATTACGATCAAAATTCATTGAGTTTATATTTCTATAACAACTTACGAAGTGATCCTAATCCTTAGACCATGAGATCATGTCAATCACTAACATCGGAAGAGTTTCTTGATGACATCAAACGTCACACCATAACTGGGTGATTATAAACATGGGTCTAGAACTACTAAAGTGTTATGTTGAGGCCCATGGATCAAGAGTGGAATTTGTTCATCCCAATGACGGATAGATATGCTCTGGGCCCTCTCGGTGATATCACATTAGTTAGCTTGCAAGCAAATGATTTGATCACTAGAATGTTATATCACGGGAACGAGAAAAGAGTGCATGTCAGTAACGAGATCAAACTAGGTATGGAGATACTGATGATTGAATCTCGGACATGTAATATATCGCGAAACAAAAGGATTAAGATACTAGCGTAACAGGTTCCAATAATCACAAGAAAGTCATCGTTGAATGTGTGGGAGTCAGTATGGGTCTCCATATCCCGCTTCTGATTATCGATCGGAGAAGGGTCTTGATCATGTCCAAATTATTCGCAAACCGTAGGGTGGCACACTTAAGAGACACTGACATCCTTTTGGATCAAAAGTTTCATGTCGGAAAGAAGAACAAGCGCAGGAATTTATTTCACTAGATACTGAAACAAGTTTTCGGGTGAAATTGCAGAAAGTGTTTTTGCATCTGAAATTAAATACTAGCAAGGGATTATATGTGAATGTTTGTCATTAAAGTAATTGACAAAATTCTAAATAAATAAAAGGAGTTTTATTTAATGAGAGTTTGCATTAAATTTGGTGGAAATTTAATGGGATTTTGAGTGGAGGGAATTGAAAGGCATTTGAGTGAGTGGAGTGTCCACCCACATGAATGAACGAGGGGAGAGGGCAGCCCCCATGGCTGGCGGACACCCCCTTGGGTGCCCCCTCCTCCTATAAAAGGAGCCCCCTCTCCTCTCTCTCTCACACACACCTCCTCGTGAAGGATCTCTCTCCCCCTCTAGTATTTATCCCCCATGGTCTCGGACTAGCGAGATACATGTTCCTAGTGGCTATTCGGCAAGAAAGAGTTGTGCTTCCACTGCATCGCTGGAGTGAGGAGGCGGAGGTTGCTCAGTGCCTCGAATGTGTGTGCGAGCACGGATGCACTGCTAAGTTGTGGTGCTAAGGAATTCCTCTCGATCTTGAGATCGGCAAGACATCGTCTACAGCAACCACGAGTTTGACTCGTTAAGCTTTGTCGGTCTTCAAGGGTATGTTCTCTACAGATATATATCCACCCATTGTTTGTATCTAGTAGATAGATCTTGGTACATAGTTGTTCCCATCGTAGGAATATTTTTGTTTTCTATGCTGTGAACCCTACAGTGGTATCGGAGCCGGATCTATGCGTAGATGCTTTACACGGGTAGTACACATATGAGTATGTGGGCGATGATGATCATGTTATTGCTTCTTGGTTGTAATTTGGATATTGGTGGCATAGTGGGATGAAGCGGCCCGAACAAACTTTACATGTCCTCGCACATGAGACCTGGTCCACGCTTGACATGCAACTAGTTTACATAAGTGGCTAGCAGGTGTTTGTCTCTCCTACTATAGTCAATATCTAATTTGCAACGAGTTGTCAACAATTTGGTTATCCTTGTTGTGGTTCATGTTCATAGGTAATAACGGTTCTATCTTCGAAATCCCTAAGCCACGTAAAACTTGCAATGGTAAAATTAGAGGCTTCTAGTTTAGATTTTTGCTGGGCTAGTGTTATGATATGGTGATGTTGTAAGTAGAAGTATGAGATAATACTATTACAACACACATAACGTGTAAGTTCCATAGACCTTGGCCTTACACATAGAGGTATGATAGTGATCATACCACGGTGCACATGATGGAGATCATATGCGGGAACCATATCATTTCACTTATAAACATGTGATGTTTGATTGCATCTTATATTGCTTGTTTGGAGTTTTATTAGAATAATAATATGATCCCTCATTTAAATATCAAGATAAGAATGTGTTCTTCCTTAAGTATGCACCGATTATGTTTCGTTGCTCCAAGACATCACGTGATGATCGGGTGTTCTTGGATCCACGGCCATATTTCGGGTGTAAGACAGTTACACACGCGAATACTAAGGTTCTTACTTGGCGAGCCTAGCATGTACAGACATGGCCTCGGAACATGGACCGAAAGGTTAAGCATGAGTCATATGGTAGATATGATGCCCATTTGATGCTCTCCTTTGAAGCTACACCGACTCACGTGATGATCGGACTTGCTGTAGTGGATTTGGTTCCTGTAATCACCAAAAAGGCACGAGGGATGTTGTTTTTGAGTGGGATTTCATTCATAATGTGGATTAGTTGAACTCAATCTATCATAAACTTAGTCTAAACTTTACAAATTCTATTGTAGATAGCACCACCTGCTTTTAATTTCAATGTGTTCATGGAGAAAGAGAAACTTGCAACGAACGGTAGCAACTTTACCGAATGGGCCATGAATTTGAGGATTATCCTCTCTGCTGCACAAAAGAAATATGTGCTAGAAGCGCCGCTAGGCCCCCCACCGTACAATGATGCCCCTGACGAGGAGAAGAATGTCTATCAGACTCGTCAGTAGGACCACAACTTAGTTCATTGTGGCATATTGTATGGTCTAGAGCCAGAACTTTGAAAGCGTTTTGAAAACGGCAATGCATTTGATATAATGGGTGAGTTGAAAATGATTTTTGAACCACATGCTGCTGTAGAGATCTACAATGCTCCAGAAAAGTTATTTAGTAGCATGATGGAAGAGCACCACTCCGTAAGTGAGCATGTACTCAAGATGTCGGGTTACGCCGATAAGCTTGTGACCTTGGGAATATAGATTACCATTGACTTAGGCATCCATCGTATTCTGCAGTCTCTGCCACCTAGCTAGAAGAGCTTCATGATGAACTATAATATGCAAGGCATGAAGAAGTCTCTCCCCGAGCTTCTGTCAATGCTTAAAACTGCAGAAGTGGAGATCAATAAAGAACATCAAGTGTTGATGAGCAGTAAGAACACTGGTTTCAAGAAAGACAAGAAGGGAAAACGGAAGGGAAGTAAGGGCGGCCAGCCGGGTGCCGTGCCTGAAAAGAAACCCCGAGTTGGACCTAATTATGATACCGAGTGCTATTATTGTAAGGGGACTGGCCACTGGAAGCGCAACTGCCCCAAGTATTTGGCAGACAAGAAGGCCGGCAAGGCAAACAAAGGTATATATGATATACATGTTATTGATGTGTACTTGACTAGTACTCGCAATAGCACATGGGTATTTGATACCGGTTTAGTTGCTAATATTTGTAACTCGATCCACTTCAAGAATTTTTTGACTGCCACCAGGAGGAAGACGTGCCCTCCTGGCGGAGACTTGGGCAGCTTGACAATCATGTCGAGTCCCCACTGGGCGAAGGGCCAAGCCAATGGTATCGGTCGTAACTCCAATCCTGGCACGTGCGGCTTGTTGGCATAACTTTGGCAGGCGTTGCATCTCTGTACGATGTCCTTGGCATCGCGAATCGTTGTTGTCCAGTAAAAGCCAGCTCGGAGAGCTTTGGCGAAGAGAGCACGACTGCCTGCGTGGTGGCCACAAATGCCTTCATGGATGTCGATCAAGATGTTCTTCCCATCACTATTGGTGACGCATCGCTGGAGCACACCTGAAATGATGTGCTTGTACAGCTCGCCATTTATGATGGTGAAGGACTTCAATCGATGGGCTATGCGTCGGGCATCAGTCGGGTCTTCGGGCAGTTGCTTGCTTATAGGTAGCAGAGGTATGGTTGGGTCCACGTCTTCTCAACCGCCATGACCTGCATGAGGCTCACCAGTTCGACTTCCGTGTCGAGCTTTTTGGGTCGCTCAACTTTCTTGGGTGGCACAGCCCCCGAGTGTACTGCGGCTTCGTCTATGTACTTCGAGAATTTTCGCTTGATGGAGGGCCCACAGATTTGTTGGAGGAACACACCAGGTGGCAGTGGGGTGCAGGTGGATCGAATGTTGGAGAGCTTGTCTACCTCTTCATTGCTTTCCCTGCCAACGTGCCAGAGTTCACAGCCGTCAAAGTCCCCTTCGAGTGAGTTGTAGAGCGCACGATATGCGATCATGTTGGCGCTGTGAGCGTCGCACTCGTTCATTGTCTGTTGGACGACGAGATTGGAGTCACCGTAGATGACGAGGCATGTGGCGTCGCATACCTTGGCCATCCTCATGCCACGTAGGAGTGCCTCATATTCGGCCTCGTTATTGGATGCATGGAACTTAATCTGAAGGAGGTATTTCATCGTGTCTCCTTGAGGGGATGTCAGGATCACGCCGTCTCCTGCTCCGGCCTCGCACTTGGAGCCATCGAAGTGCATTGTCCAAGACTGGGACATGTCCGGAGTGTCCGGTAGCTGGAGTTCCATCTAGTGGACGAAGAAGTTAGGAAGCACCTGAGACTTTATGGCGGTGCACCGCTCGTAGATGATGTCTCGAGGAGAGAAATCGATGACCCACAAGGCTATTCGAGTCGTAGCTTTGGGATTATTCAAGATGTTCGACAGTGGTGCATCGTTGATGACCACGATCTGGTGCTTTTGGAAGTAGTGGCTCAATCGACGCGCCGTCATCAATACACTGTAGGCGAGCTTTTGGTAGTGGGGATACCTTTGCTTTGTTGGGGTCAGTACCTTACTGAGGTAGTATACTGGGCGTTGTACCCCGTGGGTCTTGCCGTCTTCGGGTCGCTCGACCACGAGGGAAGTGCTGACCACCTGATGCGTGGCTGCAATGTATAGAAGCAAAGGCTCCCTATCCTTTGGCGTTACTTGTATAGGAGATGTGGAGAGTAGGCGCTTGAGATCCTCGAATGCTACGTCCTCCTTGGCCATCCACTCGAATTTTTCTGCCTTGCGCAGCAGCTGATAGAAAGGGAGGGCCTTCTCGCCCATGCGGCTGATGAACCTGCTGTGCGCCGCGATTCGCCCAGCTAGTTGCTAGACTCCTTTGACGTTCTTGGGTTTCTCCATGTCTAGTATGGCCCTGATTTTCTTTGGTTTAGCCTCGATGCCGCGCTGAGAGATGAAGTACCCAAGTAATTTACCGGACGGGGCACCGAAAGCTCACTTTTCCGGGTTCAACTTGTTCTTGTAGCGATCAAGGTTGTTGAACGTCTCAAGGAGATCGTCGATGAGTGTTCTAGCCTCCTTGGTCTTCATAACTATGTCGTCGACATAGACCTGCATGTTTTGACAGATCTGGCTCTTCAGGCATGCCTGCATTCATCATTGATATGTGGTGCCTGCGTTCTTCAGCCGAAGGGCATAGTGTTGTCGCACAACACCCCGATCGGCGTGAGGAACATCGTTTTATCCTGATCTTTCACCTTCATTCGAATTTGGTGGTAGCCTGAGTACGCATCAAGGAAGGAGAGTTTCTCACAACCTGTTGTTGAATCCATGATTTGGTCGATCTGTGGTAGAGGAAGTGGTCCTTAGGGCAGTGCTTGTTGAGAGACGTGAAGTCCACGCACATCCGTGATACGTCGGAAACGTATCTATAATTTTTGATGCTCCATGCTTGCTTACTATCTACTTTTCTTTGCTTTGTCTACACTTTGAGGTGTTTTTATATCTTTTCTAGAACTAACCTATTAACAAGTTTCCACAGTTCCAGTTGCTTATTTTCTTCTGTTTTTGGTTACAGAAAGGCAGAAAATCAATATTCTCGGAATTGGACGGGACAAAAGCCAAAGTCAATATTTTACCGTGGACGACACGAAGTCCAGAGGAGAGATGGAGAGGCGAGCCAGGACCACCAGTGAAGGGAATATGCCCTGAGAGGCAATAATAAAGTGTTTATTATGTGTATTACAAGTATATGATATATGTTTATTTTGCATGATATAATTGTATTAATATAGAAACGTTAATACATGTGTGTTTAATAAACAAACATAAAGTTCCTAGTTATGCCACTCTCATAAACTAGCTCATTGATTAACAAGATGATCAAGGTTTCCTGATCATATACATTGGATGTTGTTAATAACAAGGTCACAACATTAGTGTAATGGTGTGATGAACATTCATCTGAAGTATAGCATTACGATCAAAAGTCATTGAGTTTATATTGCTATAACAACTTACGAAGTGATCCTAATCCTTAGACCATGAGATCATGTCAATCACTAACACCGGAAGAGTTTCTTGATGACATCAAATGTCACACCGTAACTGGGTGATTATAAACATGGGTCCAGAACTACTAAAGTGTTATGTTGAGGCCCATGGATCGAGAGTGGAATTTGTTCATCCCAATGACGGATAGATATGCTCTGGGCCCTCTCGGTGATATCACATTAGTTAGCTTGCAAGCAAATGATTTGATCACTAGAATGTTATATCATGGGAACGAGAAAAGAGTGCACGTCAGTAACGAGATCAAACTAGGTATGGAGATACTGATGATTGAATCTCGGACATGTAATATATCACGAAACAAAAGGATTAAGATACTAGCATAAAAGCTTCCAATAATCACAAGAAAGTCATCGTTGAATGTGTGGGAGTCAGTATGGGTCTCCATATACCGCTTCTGATTATCGATCGGAGAAGGGTCTTGATCATGTCCAAATTATTCGCGAACCGTAGGGTGGCACACTTAAGAGACACTGACATCCTTTTGGAGCAAAAGTTTCATGTCGGAAAGAAGAACAAGCGCAGGAATTTATTTCACTAGATACCGAAACAGGTTTTCGGGTGAAATTGTAGAAAGTGTTTTTGCATGTGAAATGAAATACTATCAAGGGATTATATGTGAATGTTTGTCATTAAAGTAATTGACAAAATTCTAAATAAATTAAAGGAGTTTTATTTAATGAGAGTTTGCATTAAATTTGGTGGAAATTTAATGGGATTTTGAGTGGAGGGAATTGAAAGGCATTTGAGTGAGTGGAGTGTCCACCCACATGAATGAAGGAGGGGAGAGGGCATCCCCCATGGCCGGCGGACACCCCCTTGGGTGCCCCCCTCCTCCTATAAAAGGAGCCCCCTCTCCTCTCTCTCACACACACACCTCCTCGTGAAGGATCTCTCTCCCCCTCTAGTATTTATCCCCCATGGTCTCGGACTAGCGAGATACATGTTCCTGGTGGCTATTCGGCAAGAAAGAGTTGTGCTTCCACTGCATCGCTGGAGTGAGGAGGCGGAGGTTGCTCAGTGCCTCGAATGTGTGTGCGAGCACGGATGCACTGCTAAGTTGTGGTGCTAAGTAATTCCTCTCGATCTTGAGATCGGCAAGAGATCATTTACGGCAACCACGAGTTTGACTCGTTAAGCTTTGTCGGTCTTCAAGGGTATGTTCTCTACGGATATACATCCACCCATTGTTTGTATCTAGTAGATAGATCTTGGTACATAGCTGTTCCCATCGTAGGAATATTTTTGTTTTCTATGCTGTGAACCCTACAGTGGTATCAGAGCCGGATCTATGCGTAGATGCTTTACACGGGTAGTACATATATGAGTATGTGGGCGATGATGATCATGTTATTTCTTCTTGGTTGTAATTTGGATATTGGTGGCATAGTGGGATGAAGCGGCCCGAACAAACTTTACATGTCCTCGCACATGAGACATGTTCCACGCTTGACATGCAACTAGTTTGCATAAGTGGCCAGCAGGTGCCTGTCTCTCCTACTATAGTCAATATCTAATTTGCAACAAGTTGTCAACAAATTGGTTATCCTCGTTGTGGTTCATGTTCGTAGGTAATAACGGTTCTATCTTCGAAATCCCTAAGCCACGTAAAACTTGCAATGGTTAAATTAGAGTCTTCTAGTTTAGATTGTTGCTGGGCTAGTGTTACGATATGGTGATGTTGTAAGTACAAGTATGAGATAATACTATTACAACACACATAACGTGTAAGTTCCATAGACCTTGGCCTTACACATAGAGGTATGATAGTGATCATACCACGGTGCACATGATGGAGATCACATGCGGGAACCATATCATTTCACTTATAAACATGTTATGTTTGATTGCATCTTATATTGCTTGTTTGGAGTTTTATTAGCATAATAATATGATCCCTCATTTAAATATCAAGATAAGAATGTGTTCTTCCTTAAGTATGCACCGATTATGTTTCGTTGCTCCAAGACATCACGTGATGATCGGGTGTTCTTGGATCCACGGCCATATTTCGGGTGTAAGACAGTTACACACGCGAATACTAAGGTTCTTACTTGGCGAGCCTAGCATGTACAGACATGGCCTCGGAACATGGACCGAAAGGTTAAGCATGAGTCATATGGTAGATATGATGCCCATTTGATGCTCTCCTTTGAAGCTACACCGACTCACGTGATGATCGGACTTGCTGTAGTGGATTTGGTTCCTTTAATCACCAAAAAGGCACGAGGGATGTTGTTTTTGAGTGGGATTTCATTCATAATGTGGATTAGTTGAACTCAATCTATCATAAACTTAGTCTAAACTTTACAAATTCTATTGTAGATAGCACCACCTGCTTTTAATTTCAATGTGTTCATGGACAAAGAGAAACTTGCAACGAACGGTAGCAACTTTACCGAATGGGCCATGAATTTGAGGATTCTCCTCTCTGCTGCACAAAAGAAATATGTACTAGAAGCGCCGCTAGGCCCCCCACCGTTCAATGATGCCCCTGACGAGGAGAAGAATGTCTATCAGACTCGTCAGGAGGACCACAACTTAGTTCATTGTGGCATATTGTATGGTCTAGAGCCAGAACTTTGAAAGCGTTTTGAAAACGGCAATGCATTTGATATAATGGGTGAGTTGAAAATGATTTTTGAACCACATGCTGCTGTAGAGATCTACAATACTCCAGAAAAGTTATTTAGCAGCATGATGGAAGAGCACCACTCCGTAAGTGAGCATGTACTCAAGATGTCGGGTTACGCCGATAAGCTTGTGTCCTTGGGAATATAGATTCCCATTGACTTAGGCATCCATCGTGTTCTGCAGTCTCTGCCACCTAGCTAGAAGAGCTTCGTGATGAACTATAATATGCAAGGCATGAAGAAGTCACTCCCCGAGCTTCTGTCAATGCTTAAAACTGCAGAAGTGGAGATCAAGAAAGAACATCAAGTGTTGATGAGCAATAAGAACACTGGTTTCAAGAAAGACAAGACGGGAAAACAGAACGGAAGTAAGGGCGGCCAGCCGGGTGCCGTGCGTGAAAAGAAACCCCGAGTTGGACCTAATTCTGATACCGAGTGCTATTATTGTAAGGGGACTGTCCACTGGAAGCGCAAATGCCCCAAGTATTTGGCAGACAAGAAGGCCGGCAAGGCAAAGAAAGGTATATATGATATACATGTTATTGATGTGTACTTAACTAGTACTCGCAGTAGCACCTGGTATTTGATACCGATTCAGTTGCTAATATTTGTAACTCGAATCAAGGGCTGCGGAACAAGCGACCGCTAGCAAGGGGTGAGGTCAAGATGCGTGTCGGCAATGGATCAAGTGTTGATGTGATAGACGTCGGAATGCTACCTCTCCACTTACCATCAGGATTAGTAATAAACTTGAATAATTGTTATCTGGTGCCTGCACTGAACATGAACATTGTATCTGAATTGTGTTTGATGCGAAGTGGTTATTCATTTAAATCTGAGAACAATGGTTGTTCTATTTATATGAATGAAATCTTTTATGGTCATGCTGTAGGGGTTCGTAGCATGGAAAACAAAAAAATCCTACCGCATGCACACAAACAAGCAAAGATCTATCTACTAGATTGTAGCAATGAGTCGATAGAAGCACTCACCCTCGAAGATTCCAAAGCGGTTAACGAGAGCAGATTCTCGTGGGTGATGTAGTCGTACACTTGCCGATCTCAAGATCGCGTAGACGATCCTTCCGGCACTGCGTTCCGGAAGCGCTTCCGCAGTCGGTCACACGTTTGGTACTCTATGAATACCTTCCTCTCCCTTGTTCCAGCAGACAGCAGAGGTTGTAGTTCTCCCCTCGTGATTCCGGCAGCATGACGGCGTGGTGTCGGAAGTAGAGGGAAGATCCCGGAGGCCTTCACCTAAGCCGGATGCGAGTTATGGTGGATTAGGATTTCCCGGAGATCTAGGGTTTAGATGACCGGGAGGAGGAGGAGGTGTCGGCGGCGGCTAGGGCGGCGGCGACAAACCGGCGGCGGTGCGAGGCGGCAGCGGGCGGCGGCGACGCTGGTGTGTGGGGAGGGCTTGGCTCTTGTGGTGTTGGGGAAGCCCTCCCCCTCTATTTATGAGAGGGAGGGGCAGCCTTGGGAGGGGTGGGTTTGAATCCAAACCCAAACCCAAGTTGGATTGAGAGAAGGACTTGTTTCTTCTCCCACTAGGAAACCATTGTTCCAGTTTGACTTTTCAAACTTCCCGTTTGACTTTTAATTTAGAGCTTTATTTCTCTCTTGCAAATGTCAACACCAAGTGACCTAGGATATGATCCAATCATTCCACATATCCATGAAATATTCATTCCCCTTCCGGACTGGTGAACCTTCTAGACCCTTCTAGAACCTCTCTGATGAAAACATCGGAAACTTTCCCGAACTCCGGAATCTGACTTTCCTTATATGAATCTTATTCTCCGGACCATTCCGGATCTCCTCATGATATCCCGGATCCCATCCGAGACTCTGAACAACATTCGGTATCCCTATTATCATTCCATATCTACTAAACAACATCGAATCCTTAAGTGTGTCTCCCAACGGTTCATGAATTATGCGGACATGATCGAGACACTTCTCCGATCAATAACCAATAGAGGAATCTAGAAATTCATATGGCCCCCACATATTTCTACGATTACTTTGCGATCGAATGAACCACTTACATATGATACCAATTTCCCTTTGTCTCACGATACTTTACTTATCCGAGGTTTTGATCGTCGGTATCTCTGCATACCTAGTTCAACCTCATTACCGATAAGTACTCTTTTCTCGTTCCCGTGATATGTGATCCCTTGAGATCCAGTCACATGCTTGCAAGCTAATTGGATGACATTCCACTGAGAGGGCCCAGAGTATATCTATCCGTCATATGGATGGACAAATACCACTCTTGATCGATGTGCCTCAACACATACTTTCCGAATACTCAATGCCACCTTTATAGCCACCCAGTTACGGTGTGGTGTTTGATGTCATGGTCGAAGGAATTAGGTTACTATGTATCAGAAAGCTTATAGCAAACGAACTATTGAAATGACTTGATCTTAATGCTACGCTTATCTATAAGAGTATGTCCATCATACCATTCTCCTAATGATATGATCTTGTTATTAATAACATCTCAATGTTCATGATCGAGAAACCACGATAATCTATTAATCAACAAGCTAGTATTATAAAGAGTCTTTACCAGGGACTCTAATTTAGTTTACAAATCACACAAGTATTAATGTTTCCGGTTAATACTATTATAGCATGAATGTAAACATTTATCATAAACACAAAGATATAATAATAACCACTTTTATTATTGCCTCTAGGGATATCTCCAATAGTCTCCCACTTGAACTAGAGTCAACTAATCTAGATTACATGGTAATATACCGAACACCCATGGCGGTATGGTGCTGGTCATGTTTTGCCCTCGGGAGAGGTTTAGTCAACGGATCCGCCACATTCAGATCTGTGTGTACTTTGCAAATCTTTATGTCACCATCTTGGACATGCTCTCGAATAGCGTGAAAACGTAGCTTGATGTGCTTCAGCTTCTTGTGTGACCTTGGTTATTACGCATTGGCTATGGCGCCCATGTTATCACAGTAGATAGACATTGGGTCCAGCGCACTTGGAACCACACCGAGCTCTGCAATGAACCCCTTCATCCATATCGCCTCTTGTGAAGCCTCCGAAGCAGCTATGTATTCCGATTCAGTTGAAGATCTCGCCACAACGCTTTGCTTTGCACTCCTCCAGCTAACTGCTGCACCATTCAAAATAAATACGTATCCAGATTGAAATTTAGAATCATCCGGATAGGCGTTCCAACTAGCATGGGTGTAACCATTAACAACGAGCTGTTCATCACCTCCATAAGAAAGAACCATATCCTTAGTTCTTCTCAAGTACTTAAGGATGTTTTTGACCGCTGTCCAATGATCCACTCATGGATCACTTTGATATCTGCTAGTCAAACTAACAGCATATGCAATGTCGGGTCTAGTACATAGCATGGCATACATTAGATATCCTATGGCTGAGGCATAGGGAGTCTTACTCATCCTTTCTCTATCTTCTGCTATTGGAGGACTTTGAGTTTTACTCAAGGTCGTATTGGGCAACATGGGCAAGAACCCTTTCTTGCTATCTTCCATTCCAAACCTCTTTAGAACTTTGTCCAAATATGTACTTTGTGACAATGATATTAGGCGTCTCAATCAATCTCTATAAATATTTATGCCTAATATGTAAGCTGCTTCGCCAAGATCTTTCATTGAAAAACTATTATTCAAATAATCCTTGACACTATTAAGAAGGTCTACATCATTGCCAATCAACAATATGTCATCTACATATAGTATTAAGAATGCTACAGAGCTCCCACTCACTTTCTTTTAAATACAAGCTTCTCCATAAGTTTGTATAAAACCAAAACTTTTGATCACCTTATCAAAATGTTGATTCCAACTTAGGGATGCTTTCTTCAATCCATATATGGACCTTTGAAGTTTGCATACCTTGTTAGCATCTTTAGGATGGACAAAACCTTTGGGTTGCATCATATACAACTCTTCATCAATGTCTCCATTGAGGAACGCCGTTTTGACATCCATCTGCCATATCTCATAATCACAATATGCACTGATTGCTAACATAATCCTCACAGACTTTAGCTTCGCTACTGGTGAGAAAGTCTCATCGTAGTCAACACCTTGAATTTGTCGAAACCCTTTTGCGACAAGTCGAGCTTTATAGACAGTAACATTACCATCAGCATCTGTTTTCTTCGTGAAAATCCATTTGTTCTCGACAGCCTTCCGGCCATCCGGTAAGTCCATCAAAGTCCATCCTTGGTTTTTGTACATGGATCCAATCTCGAATTTCATGGCTTCTTGCCATTTATTGGAATCTGGGCTCATCATCGCTTCCTCATATGTCGCAGGGTCATCGGTGTTATCCACCAACATGACACTCATAACGGGATCATACCAATCAGGAGTGGTACGAGTTCTCGTTGACCTGCGAGGTTCTGTAGTAACTTCAACCGAAGTTTCATGATCAACATCATTAGATTCCTCTCTTATTGGTGTAGGCGCCACAGGAACCACTTCCGGTGTTGCACTACTCGCAAGTTCGAGAGAAGGTTCAACAACCTCGTCGAGTTCTACTTTCCTTCCAGTCACTTCTTTCGAGGGAAACTCCTTCTCTAGAAAGGATCCATTCTTGGCAACGAAGATTTTGCCCTCGGTTCTATGATAGAAGGTATACCCAATAGTTTCCTTCGGGTATAATATGAAGACGCATTTTTTCGCTTTGGATTCAAGCTTGTCTGGCTGTAACTTCTTTACATAAGCTTCGCAACCCCAAACTTTAAGGAACGACAATTTAGGTTTCTTCCCTTACCATAATTCATATGGTGTCGTTTCAACGGATTTAGATGGTGCCATATTTAAAGTGTATGCGGCTGTTTCTAATGCATAACTCCAAAATGATAGCGGTAATCTGTAAGTGACATCATAGAACGAACCATATCTAAGAGAGTTCGATTACGACGTTCGGACACACCATTGCGTTGTGGTGTTCCCGGCGGTGTCAATTCTGAAAGTATTCCGCATTTCTTCAAATGCTCGCCAAACTCGTAACTTAGATATTCACCTCCACGATCAGATCGTAGAAATTTAATCTTCTTGTTATGTTAATTCTCTACCTCACTTTGAAATTCCTTAAACTTTTCGAAAGTTTCGGACTTATGTTTCATGAAATAGATATACCAATATCTACTCAAGTCATCCGTGAAGGTAAGAACATAATGATAACCACCGCATGATGCTATACTCATTGGGCCACACACATCGGTATGTATGATTTCCAATAAATCCATAGCTCGCTCCATCATACTAGAAAATGGAGTCTTAGTCATTTTACCCATCAGACATGCTTCGCATCTTTCAAGTGATTCAAAATCAAGTGATTCAAGAAGTCCATTGGAATGGAGTTTCTTCATATGCTTCAATCTAATATGACCAAGATGATAGTGCCACATATAGGTCGAGTTATCGCTCAATTTCAAACGTTTAGCTTCAATGTTATTAATGAGTGTATTTCCATAATCGAGATTCAATAAGAATAGACCATCTATCAAAGGTGCATGTGCATAAAACATATTACTCATATAAATCGAACAACCATTATTCTCGGACTTAAACAAGTAACCTTCTCGTAATAAACATGATCCGGATATAATGTTCATGCTCAACGCAGGCACCAAATAACAATTATTTAAGTATAAAACTAATCCCGATGGTAGATGAAGAGGTAGCGTGCCGACCGCGATCACATCAACCTTTGATCCATTTCCAACGCGCATCGTCACCTCGTTCTTCGCTAGCTTGCGTTTATTCTGCAGTACCAGTTTCGAGTTACAAATATGAGCAACCGAACCAGTATCAAATACCCAGACACTACTATGATTACTAGTGAGATACACATCAATAACATGTATATCGGATATACCTTTCTTATTGATGTTGCCGTTCTTCAAATCCGCCAAGTACTTTGGGAAATTACGCTTCCAGTGACATTATCCCTTGCATTAAAAGCACTCAGTATCAGGCTTAGGCCCAGCCTTGGTCTTCTTCGCTGGCGCAGTAACTTTCTTACCGCCCTTCTTGAAGTTTCCCTTTTTCTTAGACTTGCCTTGCTTCTTGAATTTGGTGGTCTTATTGACCAACAACACTTGGTGCTCTTTCTTGATCTCCACTTCTGCAGATTTCAACATGGAGAAGAGTTCTGGCAACGACTTGTCCATGTTTTGCATATTGTAGTTCATCACAAAGTTCTTGTAACTGGGTGGTAGTGATTGGAGGACACGGTGAATCCCCAAAGCATTAGGAATCACTATTCCCAAGCTTTGAAGCTTGCTTGCGTGCCCAGACATCTTAAGCACGTGCTCACTGACGGAGCTGCCCTCTTCCATCTTGCAGTTAAAGAACTTTTCAGAAGCCTCATAACTCTAAACTGCCGCGTGAGCCTCAAATATCATTTTGAGTTCACGGACAATATCATGTGGGTCATGGTTCTCAAACCTTTTCTAAATCTCTGATTCCAAACCATACAAGATAGCACATTGAACTGTGGAGCACTGATTCTTCCGAGCGAGGAAAACATTATTTACCTCATCGGTAGAAGTAGTTGCAGGCGGGTCACCCAGCGGTGCATCCAGCACATAGGTCAAATTACCAGCATTGAGGACAATCCTGAAATTGCGGAACCAATCCGCGAAGTTTGTTCCATTATTTTTCAACTTTTCTTTCTCTAGGAACGCATTAAAATTGATGGTAGGGGCCGCCATTGATCTATAACATATTTGCAATAGTTTAGACTAAGTTTATGACAAATTGAGTTCTAATTAATAGTTAAATTAATCTAGATGAACTCCCACTCAAAACAATATTCCTCAAATTGTTTTAGTGATCAAACGAACCAAATCCACCACATCAAAACTGATCATCACGAGAGTTAATGTAGCTTCAATGGTGAACAATCAACATGTTCATCATATCTACTATATGACTCATGCTTTACCTTTCGGTGATCTGTGTTCCGAGACCATGTCTGTACATGCTAGGCTCGTCAAGATCAAACCTTAGCTTCCGCATGAGCAAATCTGGCTTGCTCAAGTTGTATACACTCGCAGAATCTAACACACCCGATCATCACGTGGTTCTTCGAAACAACGAGCTTTAGCAATGGTGCTTACTAAGGATGAACACTTTAAAACTTGAAATTTTGTGCTTGAGGGATCATCTTATAATGCTACCGTCGCAAACTAAGCAATACAAGATGCATAAAGGATTAACATCACATGCAATTCATAATATGTGATATGATATGTCCTTTCTTCTTGTGCTTCCGATCTCCATCTTCAAGCACGAACATGATCTCCATCATCACCGGTATGGCGTCAAGGTCAATGGCGCCGTTTTATGGTTGTCGTCCACCAGCCTCAACTATTACAACTACTTTGAATAGACACGCAGGTATTAACGGAATTTAAAAGACAACCATATGGCTCCTGCCGGTTGCCAACTTACAATAAGGGACATTGCATACATCATATATAATCACAATCATGGCCATGTCACATCACAGCACACCCCTGAAAAACAAAGTTAGATGCCTCTAATTTTATTTGCATATTTTACGTGGTTTGGGGATTTCAATAAGTGTCGTTCTAACTTACGAATAAGAACCACAACGTTGATGTTTGAACTATCAAGTGCCCGTTGTAAATTGAATTTGTACTATGATGGGAGAGACAGACACCCGCAAAGCCACTTATGCAATACAAGTTGCATGTTGAGCGTGGAGCAAGTCTCATGAACGATGTCATGTAAGGTTAGCCCGGGCCGCTTCATCCCATCATAACGCAAGATGCAAAGTACACAAAAAGCAATTGATAATAAAAGCACCACCGCCCACAATGACCATTGTGTTCTACTCATGCAACAGATCTATATATAGACACGGCTCTGATACCATTGTAGGGGTTCGTAGCATGGAAAACAAAAAAATTCTACCGCATGCACACAAACAAGCCAAGATCTATCTA